>JACCPH010000020.1:0-470839 GCA_014183095.1 Harringtonia aguacate
AACTTAGACGTTAGATAGCCAGGATTGGCTCAATAAAAACGATTAAACCCAAAGACGCCCAAATCTCGCCAACCCTAAGATGGGCCGATTATGTTCTAATGACATGACATACAAATGCCAGTCTATGCGTACTGTGACTGGGTTTCCCATGGTGTTTGAAGTTAGTAGCAAAGGCTAGGTCCAGGACCGTCATAACGGCGGTCGTCTTGATTTACATTTATGGTTGTAGGAGTTTTAATACTGTATACATGGTACGGGATGTTGTACACATTTCTTAGGATTCGATCGATATAAATACCTCGCTGTAATTCTTATCAAGTCCTTCGTGGAATCTACGACAGACTTTGGGAATGCCTCTTAATTGAAGATGCTGTATCCCAATTATGGCAATGCGACCGACACTTAAAAGTGTTGCACCATGCGTTACGAGGGCTGGCACCTTCAACTTAACCCAGTGGTTTTTTTGCCTATATATCTCTCCCAAACCGACACTCGCATCGCCCGTATCGGCTTTATGCGACACCCAGGTTGTTTTCCATAGCAGTCTGCAAAAATCGCCTCGTTGCCAGCATATTCAAGGATTACCAAGAGGCGCGTCGCCAAACTATGGATTACTTCCTGGTTATCATTTTCAGCGTCGGCATGGCCGACAAGGCTACCTGGACGTAGCTCAAGAACCCCCATTATATGCTGTGCACAGGGGGTGCCTATCACTCTAACCTGTTGAGGGGTTATCAAATAAGAATGGAGATAGCAAGGAAGTGGCGGAGGAAGATATCTTACAAGGGTTTCTCCAGCATACGCTGTGACGGGAAACCACCACCCAGACCACTAGGGAGATTGCCTAAAAGTATAGCCAATCAGAGCCTAGTAGTTCAAACCAATTTCTTCGTTTGTGCTTCTGGAAGGACGGTACGAGTACGGTAGGTGGGCGCATGCTACATCGGCGTTACCTGCCGCATGCTCCCAACCCGACGGCGAGACCGAGAACGTGTAAAAGCTGGGCCCCGTCCATTTGTGACATCAACATCGCACATATTTCTGCAACATCATTACGTAAATCGCAAGCTTAAATAGTGGTACGTCCTCTGTTTTCTCGCAGTACCAGTTGGAACAATCGCGCACGTCCTGTTCAAGTATGTTTCATGAAAAATAGTTGTTAAATTGGCTGTGCAGAAGAAACTGGCTTTTTTCTAAAAGTTGACAGACATGCTTATCGTTCTCAGTTTCGAGGGACACTCACAGTAATTTGGAGATTCTGGAGCTCGCTCGCCGAGGAAGAGACCACAGGGAGGTGCTCGTACATACGCACTGTCTGCTTATTGTGCTTATTTAATCGACCGACTAAAATTCTCTTATCAATGCCCAAAAAAGTAGGTGGACCCGGATTGTCTTACGCATGGGGGAGGGAGGGAGGGGGGGGGGTTGCAGACTGCCTTATCGCTTGCCCCCTGACCTGTGGGGGTGGCAATATCATTGCGGTCGGCTTGGCGAGATAAGAGCTCATTGTATGACGACCTGGAGCTCCTTTTTAAACCCCATTCTGGCCCTTAGGTGACCCTCGAGTTTGTACTGCTATCTCTAGGCTGTAGCTTGCTGCTACCCGCAATCTTTCTGCCTTTCTTTGGAAACCAGACAACTCCAACCTTGGCGATTTTCAATCATGTTAGAAATACATGAGACCAGTGACCCCGAGAAGGGGCCACGTCCCTCTTATGAAAAGCGGCGGCAATCGGTCGTGCAGGAGGGCATAACGCATATCGTCGCTGATGGCCTTTTGGATGAGCGATATGAAATCACGAAACGTGGCCTGAAGAGCAGGCACGCGCAAATGATTGCATTGGGCGGAACAATTGGCACTGGGTGAGACTATCCCTCCCCTCCAGAAGCCATGTCGCGTGTCGCGACAATTGTATCACTAATCATGATCACCGCGCAGTCTCTTTGTCGGGTCTGGACAAACTCTTGCCAATGGCGGACCGGCCTACATTTTGGTTGGCTACATCATGATGACATTTCTGGTCCTCTGTGTTGTTACAGCAATCACCGAAGTGGCGGCCTACCTTCCTGTCCATGGCGCGAGCATGTCCTATTACGGCTACCGATACGTTTCGCGATCCTTGGGGTTTTCACTGGGCTACCTCTATTGGTACGCCTTGGGAATTCTCGTTCCATACGAAATCACGGCAGCCGGTCTTGTTATCAACTACTGGCCCAACAATGTTAATATTGCTGTCTGGATCTCGATAATGCTGGTCGTTATTGTTGTGCTCAACTTTCTTCCCGTACGGTTCTACGGCGAAACAGAATTCTGGTTTGCGGGAACAAAGGTAACCTTTTCAATATGGATTTTTGTCCACCATTTCTCCGTCTTGCTAACATATGCCAGGTCATTATGATGATTGGCCTTTTGATGCTGTCCTTCATCTTGTTCTGGGGCGGTGGACCATCTCGCGACCGTCTCGGATTCCGCTACTGGAAGCATCCGGGTGCTGCCTTTGAATATGAGGGCATGCACGGCAGCAAGGGCCTATTTGTGTCCTTCTGGCACACATTTATCTCCTGTGTCTTCCCCTTTACATTCGCTCCCGAGCTGATTGTTGTAACGGGTGGCGAGATGGAGAACCCGCGTCGTAACCTACCTGTTGCCTCTCGTCGTTACTTTATCCGTCTGGTTCTCTTCTATGTCCTCTCGGTTCTCGCCATTGGTGTTACTTGTCCCGCCGACGACTCTCGGCTGACAAATGGAGGAGCTGGTGCCGGATCCTCCCCTTTTGTGGTCGCAATCGCCAATGCCGGCATTCCCGTCCTCCCTCATATCATCAACGCCGTCATCCTTATCTCAGCCTGGTCCTCCGGAAATTCATTCCTCTACATTTCCAGTCGGGCACTCTATTCTCTTGCTGTCCAGGGCTCGGCACCGAGTGTCTGTCGCCGCTGCAACCGCTGGGGTGTTCCCTACGTGGCGGTAGGCATCAGCACCCTCTTCACAGCCCTCGCCTACCTGAATGTCGCCTCTTCGGGATCCGTCGTGTTCAACTGGTTTGTTAATCTGACCAATACTTGGGGCATGATTTCTTGGGTCTGCTGCTGCATTGTCTATCTGCGTTTCCGCAAGGCTCGCAATGCTCAGGGAATTCAGACGCCGTATACTCACTGGCTGCAGCCGTGGGGTTCTTACATTGCCATTTTCATGTTCACACTAGCTTGTCTGACCAACGGGTTCACTGTCTTCTTTACTGCAAATTGGTCGGCGAGCAGTTTCTTGACAGCATACATCGGTATCCCCATCTTCTTTGGGATGTATTTTGGCCACCGCATCTATTTCTGGAAAGATCGGTGGGCTTGGCGATCCGAAGATATTGACATGACAACTGGATTGCAGGAGGTCATAGACGCAGAAAAGCCAATGAAGGTGAGACTTGGGTGGACCAAGTATCTTTGGGCGATAATTGAGTAGAGGAGTAGAGCTCTAGTTAGAATGTGAATTCTCGCAAATTAAAGGGACCAAAATCCATTACCTCTTGCCAAAATGTCCTCTCCATCGTGACACCATCCAAGACTGCATTAATTGCTTCACATCTGACTGCTTAATGAATTTCAGTCGAACCAATTCAGTAGTAAACTTCTTGGAGATACCCCACCGGAAATTTGGGCGACATGAAGGATGTTACTCATATCGCATTTACAGAGTATACTAGAACTAAGTGAAGGAAGATGGACGGTGCCCATCGAAAATCTATATTCCATAACACTAAAATCAAGCAAGGCTATTCTATCTTGTTGTTCCGTCTAGACGCCGTTGACAGCTGCCAATAAGCAGCAACCCCGAAGGATGTTGACCTTCTCGCTCTCCACACCATTGCTTTTAGCCGAGCATGACTAGAGGGTTAGTCTTGAGAAGAATGCGAGTCAACAGGCAGATCACGGGCTTTCCTTACCTTCCCAGCCCCAGTCATGCATAACGCTGAGCCAGTGGCATTTACTCCTCACTGTGCAGTGAGGGGATGTGGCTCCATTTGGTTCTGCTTCCACCTCTGGCTCCATTTCTTTCGCTGTGAATAGTGTTGTGTCAGAGAGACCCGTGACACCGACATTTGGCCACGACAATATCGTCTCAGGCGCTATTGCTAACGGATCCCTCTGACAGCTGTCTGCCTGAGAGGTGTCACTAAAGAGCGCCTCTTGGCTCCAGCCTGAGCGTGCGCCAAGCTTCACGGTAGAATGTTCATGTTGCGGTTGTTTTTGTCTCTTGCTGCGGTCGCTGCGACGCCACACCTCCAGGGTCAGCTCGAGACAGCGGTCAACAATTCCCGAACTATTGCCAGTGGCAAGGGTGTGCCAGCGGCTGCACACCCAGTCGCGGTCGTCTTTGTCAGTGGCCTCGCAGCCGGCAATGAGGAGCGGCAGCACGGGGAAGATGATGGCTCGCGAGCCCAACGGAACTGTGGCCAGTAGCACGAGTACCTTGCGTGCGAGGTGGCTCAGCGAGAGCTGTTGTGGCAACTCAGGGACGGCCTGATACAGAAGCAATAGTGTGGCCCACTTGTAGGCGTTGGCCGTCTGCACCAGATCAGAGGCGCTTGCCGAGGTCGTGGTCTCGCTAGATATGGCGGATTTGACAGACGCAGAGGATTCGATCACGCAGATCACGTCGGTGGCATGGGTGCTGTTTTCCCGGTCTCTCCCATCAGCTATGACTGACCCAGCCGGTGTCCAAGACTCAATGGCCATCTTCAGCTCGACGGCCTCGGCGACAAGACCAGGAGGATTGAGGTCCCCATAGTCTGACGCGAGTGGTGTCGCCATTCTGTGGGCCCGGTTGACAAGATCGGCCACACGCCCGATCAGAGGGAATAGTGTGGCTGCCGTCCCCATGAGTGGGTCGACATGACGATCAACGTGCAACGCCCCGGATGGCAGGGGGTCCAGCAGGCGACAGGTTGCCATGAATTGAGTGTCCACCACCTCCACGCTGCGACAGGTGAAGCGTGTGATGACGTCCATATATATCCATGTGCTGGCCAGAAATCGAAGTCTTGCAAGATCATGGCTGCTACTGTTAGTGTTGCGCTGACCCGTGTGGTCGCTCGATGGAGTAGCTGGAAGAGGGCCTGACGACTGTCGCGCAGAACGATGGCGGATGAGTGCTTTATGCAGCAGCCTTTTGGCACTTTTGACAAAGCGGATTCCTGTGGAAGAGCGCGGGTAGTACCAGGTCTGCGCAAATCCCAGGACAAGCGTAACCGCCAAAGCAATCTCCAAGCGCATGACGCCGAGGCTATTGCTGTTGCTGCCACTGCTGCTGCCGATGCCGTCACCGCCACTCACTCCATGGAGCAGCCGGATGCTTGTGTTGAGATGGTGTAGGCCTTTTGAGCGGAATTGGGACAGCTTGTTGGCGTCCTGGAAACAGGTCATAGCAGCAATGGCGTGGTACAGTGCTTCGTGGTCTTGGGCCATCGGCCACACTATCCGGCGCCACGGGTTGCCTGCAACGCCATCACGGATACACAACACTTCGCAGATGCGTTGGTTGAAGAGAAAGGCTATGTGTTCGGGGCTGCCGCTGTGAAATTGTGGCTGCTGATACACGTAGTACTCCGGATCACCATACGGCTGAACCGGCGACGACAAAGGCGCAGTGGGGACCGACGACATTCTTGTCATCACCTCGGATGGCACCTGCCAGCCAGTCTCTTCTTCGCCATTTGACTCCAGCACGTCGAGCTCCAGCTGGGTCTCCAAGCTTCCAGCATCGAACGACACATCTGCCGCGGCATGGTCCGCGTTCGTGGAGCTAGAGAGAATGTGGAGAAACGACGGCAATGGGGCTGTACCATCGGCGTTGGACGCCAGCGGAGATTCAGCCAGTAGTGGCGGGCTAGAACGGGTAGACGGCGCTTCTACAGCAGCGTCCATATCAGCAAAGAGCAAGTCGAGGTCGAGGTTGACAAGTGGCTCGGCTGGGCTGGCAGGCATGTCGGGCAGCATATCCGCCGCCAGGCCAGGTACCTGACAGTCGTTCACACCGGGATCTGGCAGCATAGAGCCGAGTATTCTGGCCGATGTGTCTGTCCTACGTTCTTGATCTTGTCCTTGGTTTTGAGATGGCGAGGTGGAAGACACCGACACACGGGAGGTTCTATCCGCGATAATTTTGCCTGCAGATCGCGAGGTGGCAGCACCTGGTGCTCCCTTCCGTTCTGAGGCGGCGGCGATCTCGGACTGACCGAACCCTTTCCATCGCAAGTCTTTGCTGTAGCCACCGCAAGTGACACGGCGACGCGTGCACTGGAGGCACGATGGCTTGGTCTCATCGCACTTGCGCCGTCTTGCCTTGCAGGTTACGCATCCTGTGCACTAGTCAGTGCTAAAGAACGATCTCATCGCATCTACCTCCGATCTGCCACATCAGTAAGACGAACCGTTTCGACTTTTCGTATGCCTGTACAACGGCGTCGTCGCTTTCCCTGTCTGCCCGGGTGGTCTGCTTGTCTCAGTCCCGTCCGGACTGACAGTTATGCACGATGGGCTTCTCATGTCTCCTTTCGCGCTCGCAGCAGGCAGCTGGGCGGTTGTAGGAGAAAACATTCCGAGATATGATCACTGATTCCGTAACAAGGTGGCTGCGGTTCATTTTGGTCATCACCGCCTGCACTGGCCCCAGACGCCGCTTGTTGACGTCTGACAGACCTACGATAGAGCGACGAGCCATCGTGTTGTGAGAGTAAGCATCGCCACGATCGAAGATAAACCCGAGCACCCCCGGGTAATAGTTCCGTTCATAGTTTAGGGCGGCCTACGACGGGCCAATGATGATGTCGGTATTATGGGCACCGATAATCGGCCCCGATCAGATCGACCCCCGTTGACGCCCAAGATTGCTAAATAAGCAACCACGTCACTATCACACGCTCATAGACGCAATGGTAAATACGACAAGGCGCAGTGCAAGCGGCCATTGATGACTCTAAAGTCGAAATCAGAAGTCGATGAAAACTGGCTTGTTGATTAGTGCGAAGCTAGACAGGGAGGTGCTACCACCTCCATATCAAGCCATGATATGCTTTGGCTCCAGTTCATATGACATCCATGGGAATTGGAGACCAATTCGTACGATCAAAACCTCTCCGAAGATTTCGCCGATCCAACATCTATGAACGAGTTTCAAAAACTACGAGTACATTCTCGGCGCACCCACATCGTGGCATACGAATGCTGCTGTTGTGTATCTCAATCCCTTGAAACGTATCTCCCCCAGTGGACCCTCTTATCTCTGCTTAATCTTAGATTCGGTGGCCCCGCCGACACGACGTTCCTAGATAAGGTGCCGCCTGTTCTTCCGCAGTATTCGTAGGCCTATGTACTCGAGCCTAGAAAAACTGATACTGTCGGTTAGCCGGCGGTAGTTAGTTATCAACGATCGTTGCAATGTCATAGTCGAAGTCACCGTGGCCCTGTACGTCCGCAAGTGAGTGCCCTGCGGTGGTACAATGGTCTGTGGTGATGCTTCTTCTTGATTGTCTCTTTCTAACTCTAGGGGGGGCCGCGATGCGTGCTAGAGTTTTTACCCCTGGATGGGGGGACCCCACAGCCGCTGATTGGCCACGGCGCAAAATCTCACTGGGTCCTGCTGACTATCTACCAACAGATACAGCTCATCGACATCAACTCGCAGTGGCGTCGACTACTTGAGCAATGCACTGCGGCTTTGTAGAAGAAGTCCCCTGGCCCGCTTCGTTCTTTTCCTTCTGATACTGGGCGGCGCACAATTCCAAGACACGAGTTTGGTAATCTGATAGTGAAGGGTTAACTTCCTTGCATTTTTGTCCCACCAAATCCCCAGCTTCCGGCGTTCAATCGAGGGCCAAAGACTTACATGCAACACCGTTTTCTTTGTTCGGGTTTAGAATGCCCTCGGTGTAGATGCCAACATCCAGGTTTTCCTGGGCCTTCTCGCAGAGCTCGTGGTCCTCGATGGCCACGTTACGTGCAAATTTGAAATACCCTTCAAATTCCTCAGAGCCCTCCGGCGCCTTGTGATAATAGTCGAAGTCCATCGTGGATCGTGTCGGGTCATCAGAAGGACAAGCTCGGAACGAAGACATGCCACCGCCGTACAGATTTAGTGTGGAATTAGGGAAAAAGTAGAGGAAGAGTCCGTCGTTTGGCTTGTCGGTCGCTGCCAGGTGCTGCGAATAATTGTGTCTATTCAGCACCTTGTAGGTCACGAATGAGTAGACTTTGGAAAAGCTCGGGTGGGCATAGGGACAATGTAGACACTCCTGAAAGCCGTCGATCATCGTCTTCCAGTTATAGCGGCCTTCGTAGTTGAGGCTGCGTCGAGGAGTGAACTGCGTGAATTCGATATTGCGAATCAAGTCTTCAAGACCAGGAAAGTACTCCTCAAAACTGACAGTGGCATCTGACAACGTAACAAAGAGTAATCCCGTAGCGGTCAAGTGACTGCGGATCTCTGATTCCTGCATAACTGTCAGAGGGGTAATGAAAAGATGGACTACGCCCAAGGGTTCTTGGCTCCCCACGTACATCAGCTTCTGCGAAAACCTTGATGCTTCTCCAGTCTTCAGACGTGCGCCGCACAGACAACTTGACCTGCGCCAAGTCATAGGTGTAGTTTTCGTCGACATTCTGCCATCTGGTTACGGCACCCAGCAACATCCACGCCTGAATAAGTCAGCAGATGTCACACAGAACAGGCCCAGGCGCATAGGAGTGACAAGACTGGGGAAGAAGTTAAAAGCGAATCAACGTCAGGCCATAGCATAGACACACTTTCAAAAACACGGCTCGTCGCTCTAGGTCATAGATTGGTTTGCTCGTGTACCACGATGCTGGCAGTGTTGTTGGACAGGCAGCCATTTTAATTCAATGTACAAAGATGTGGTCGTTCGTCATACACACGTTATTTACCACTACCGACTCGAGTCATAGCAATGGCTCATATACGACACCCGTGCACCCGTCGCAGCAGATTTCTAGTTTAGGGAATCCGATCCACTACCACCATACGGCCAATTACATCCATCATGCCCATAACTTGTGGACAACAAAGTAAACCCGCGGAAATTATGAGATGCTCTAGATTCACATATTAGGAAATGTGATCCCCTCGTTTTCCTACATTCCCCCTATCTCTGTGGATCGTGTGTTCTGTGTTGTGTATGGTGGTCAAGTCCATTCTTCTCGCGCCGATGCGCCGACACCGGGCAGACACAAAAACTTCCGAAATCCTGAACATGCAGTTTAATCAGTCCCATCCTAACCTCCAAAATGGCGGATGTGTTCGTTCTTTCCACCTCCACTTATCTGATAATTATGTCGTGCAAAAATCCGCACTCTGGACTCTAATTGGCTGCGAGTGGACCGACTTTCCGCTTTGGGTATTCTTAAACGCCCAGGCTCGGAGCGCGGTGGAGGCCAACATTTGTCAATCATGTCGATCTGTTTTCCCAAACCGCGTATTCGGAGCAAGCGTGAAATCGTTTGTACAGATGTGAGATACATATAGTGTGTGTTCTTATCTTTAACCCTGTATCCTCTTCACATTCACCACTGCGTTGTTTCCAGGAACATCACCCGGAAACATTGCCGACATGTTGCTTCTAACCAGCCTCCCCCACTCTGTTGTTGGCGCCTTCCTTTTCTTGGCAGTCCCTATCATAGCGATATGGGTCTTCACTGGAAGGGCCTCATGGGCATACAGTTCCAACCAAGTTATTCGATCAGCGACTCCCGCAGACGCAGCCTTACAAACTGCGGCTAGCAAACTGACAGCGGTCACAGAAGATAGATCAGCATTAAAAGTGCAGAAAGGATGGTGGACCGGCGCCTCCATGTTCCAGCTTGAAAGACGTGCTATTTTCAGCAAGGTGAGCAACGGCCTCTTCTTGTCAATCAGGAGCTCCTTCGCTCATGCGGCACAACAGACCTGGATTTGTGTTGGCCACCGCGGTCGCTTTGTTAAGCCTGGAGATTATGTCTCGCAAGATATTGCCGGCTTCCGCGTATTTTTCATTCTGGGCAAAGATGGGGTCGTGCGAGCCTTTCACAACGTCTGCCGCCACCGCGCATATCCCGTGGCACGCAAGGCAACCGGATCTGCGACAGTTCTGGGCTGTCAATACCATGGCTGGAGCTACAACACTCTTGGCCAGCTCGCAAAGGCTCCGCAGTTTGATCAAGTCCCCAGTTTTCAGAAATCTGAGAACGGCCTGTTTGCTATTCACACAAAGGTGGACAGCCGTGGCTTCCTACATATTAATCTAAGCGGGAGCCAAGATACAGAGAACAGTGAAGTTAAGCGCCCTGAGATCATCGGCAGGCCAGTACATATCGATAAAAGTACTCAGTTTGTTCACAGTTGGGAATGCAAGGGCCAGTTTAACTGGAAGGTGATATGTATGTGCTATCCCTGTTTTCCTTCACTCAATCCTCGCTCTTTTGCGCTAACAGCGCTGAAGTTTATGATCAATGGAGGATGCATAGTAATGAGATGCACCAAAAAGCGTTTTCTGGTGTGTCGACTGGCGGCTTAACTCGAGTTCTTGATGCATGCGGCTTCACTCCCATGGGCCAGCTTCAATTCTTTCCCCTTACGGCGGTGTACACAAAGACAGGCAGTCCTTTCTGGTTCCAAATTGTGTACTCACCGGACTCGTCACGACAAACAACCTTGCGGTGCGATGTGTATACGACCCAGAAAATTCATCCCTACCGCTTCGAAGGCCAGGAAAAGGATGACTTGGAAGAGCACCTACAATCCATGATCCATGCGTACGAAACTACATACGAAAAACTTGTCAGGCAACCACCCAGTGCAGGTGAAGAAGTTTGGGCGTGCTGTATGTTTTATTTCACCATTTCTTTCTTTTATCCAACACACAGCAGTTTAATAACCTCCCGTCGCGTCTTTTCCTCTAGATGGTGACACCCATCTCGCCGACCTTGTACAGGCGCATCATAAAGCCGAGAGCATTCAAGGCCGCGAGGTACACCCAGCAGCGGTACAGCAATGCCGTAGCGCGACATTTGTGCAGGCTGAAAGCAGTAGGTCTTCCACTCTCTCCTAAACTATTCCACCCCATTTCCGATATTTTCGAAACACAAGCTGACCTGGACGGTGCAGTATGCCAGGCTATGACATGCGCCAACAACAAGCTAGATTGGTGAAAGAAAAATGGCTCCTGTACGTGTAACATGCTTTGAATTAGTGGGCATTGCTGTTGTACCAACGGTATGTTCCTGTTCTTGTGGATGCGAGCAAAAAGTGTGCTTTTGTCTATTGGCCGTGTTTGGAGAACGTCAGCGAGCCAAAGGTGAATATGAGAGTGCATCTATCTGAGTACGAGGATCTTCTTCTATGCCGTACACGACTGCGATAAGCTATATTTCGTTACAATATAGAACGACTACCTGAGCCAGCTATTGTCAATACAGATAAATGCAAGTTTTCGGTAGAAATTTGTGCGTTGTTGTAGTATGTGCACGTGTAAACCATGCTCCATAATCAGACCTCTCACAATATTCTACACCTACATTCGCTAATTTCCAGACAGCCCAGACAATATATCATCTTTTCAACCGAATAACATGTCGAGGAACTTTTCAAATAATGAGCTTTACAAAGATATGTTAGCATGTCTGGGTGAGTCCTAGGTGGGGAACTATTCTCACTTTGGTGGCCGGGGAACATAGTTTCGTTCGTATTCCTCCAAAATCGACTGGTCTTTGCGGAAGTCGATCTCAAGAGGATTCTGGATCTTTGTTTTATGAAATAATTTGTAGCCAATGTATAACACCGGATAGACGCCAACCATTGTGTACCTGAATAATATTAGCATGGAGTCGGCAAAGTAGATGTGAGATGACATGGCATACGAGAACAAAAAGTCGGGCACGTTCCAATATCCTTCAAAGGGCAAGAAAACTGTGTAGCCCCCGACAAATACCATGATAAAGGTGCCAATTAATCCATACCATGCGCAAAGTGGCATGAGGTGTGCCTTGTAAGGAAGAGAGTCGCGACTGATTCCTTGTGCCTTCAAGGCCCGATGAAAAAATATATAGGTGAGGCACATACATGAGAAATTCAGGAGTTGGGAAGCAGTCACAAGAGATACAAACCAATCAAGAACCACGGCCGTATTTGTCGATAGCTGCAAAAAGGACAGTAATGTAACGGGCTGTGCCCATGAAGAATGAATGAATGAAGTTTATTCCGCCCGGAGGCACTAAGCCTAAAGGGCTCGTCTGTACGATGCTTATATAACAATTGCTTACCTAATACAACATCCTCCTGTTCGATCATGTCTTCTCCTTCTTTCATCATCGTGTCTACTTCTCCCTTTACTTCTCCCTTACCCTATTTGCTAGTTGGGCAGTTGGGCCTCTTGAAGATCCTCCTCCAAGTGTTCAGGGTCCTATGACTGGTGCCTGAAGCCGGGTCTACTGCTCGTTGTGTTGGTGTGGTTGTTGTCGGGGATTTGCTGGCGGTATTGTGGATGTGTGTCCCTGTTGTGTCATTTATCCTGTCTCTAGGTCGTAGTCTAGTCGACCCGTCGCCAGGGCGTACTTTATCGTTGCGCGCACTGCTTTCATGTCTGGTCTCCAGTCGTCTTGGTCTGTCGGTCCTTTCCCTCCAAGGAAGAAGGAGAGGTTGTTTATTTTCGATTCTCTGTGCTCCAGAAGCTTTTGTCTCTGTGTCTGCCACTGCGGGCAGTGGAAGAGGAAGTGCTTGATGGTCTCTCTTGTGTGGCCGCATGTGCAGGCTTCCGTTTCTGCTGCTCCGATCTGATGTAGGTATCCGTTTATGCGCGCCATGCCCGTCCGGAGCTGTGCCAGGACGCGTGCTTCGTTCCGTTTCAGGTTGTCGTACAGGACACGGGTGTGTTTGCCAGGCAGGGCGACGTCAATCTTCTTCGAGTACCTCCCTACCTCTTCTGGGATCTTTCTTTGCTTTCGCTGTCCGGCGATGATGTTGTTCTTGATTGTTGCTAGGGCCTGGTCATATGGTGCGTCCGGGGCCTTCCATTTCCTGTAAAAATACAGTCGGCGGGATGGCAAGTCCCACCAGCGGGCTCCGTACGCCACGCAAATAGAAGGTTTGCACCTTAAGCAAGCCGCAAGGGCAGACCCCTCTCTAGGCTCACCGACACGCGCATCCGTCCTCTCCGGCCAAGCATAGCCCTTCTTCAAGTCCCCCGCCTCCTCCAGCGGCGACACCCCACCCTCGAAGCCCGTGCAAAACCCCTGGCGAATTCTCAATGCCCCGAGTGCGAGTCGGGCGAAGGCGACACCACACCGGTCCTCCGCCAGCGGTCATGCCGGTTTCTGTCGAGAGTGGCCCGAGTGCGAGTCGGGACCTTTGTCGACGGCACCTGCCAGCTCGACTATGCTTGCCACGGCCCACCGGTTGTCCAGGGCGCAACCCCCGGGCCGGCTTCCCGTTGCCTGGCGTGGTCTCCAACGCCAGACCGTCCGTGTCTTGCCCTGGAAGGCCCCAGCTCGGAGAACCGCCCAGCCGGCGCGATCCCCCTCCTTCCAGGACTAACCCGCCTTGATCCGCCGTCCGTCAGGTCGAGAAGCGGTGCGCTGTGGGTCACCCGGGCAGCCAGCCGTAGCCACTCTGGCCTTAACGACTGTTTCCGTGCTCTTAACAACTTCCTTTACTCCCCGACCGTTCGTTCGACATTCGTTCGGCGTCCTCGCGGTTACTCCCATTTCACCGTCTCAGAACCCGGCAAGGCGCGAGGGTGTCCTGTCATCACCCAAGAACTGGTAGATGTCGGATGGTTTTTACCCGTTCCCTCGAACCGCAACAGAAGGGGACTCTCCTTGACCGTCCTTCTGCACCCTCCGTTAGTGCCACGATGGGCCCTAGGGGGTGTTTTGCGGGAGAATTGGTGCCTGAAAACTTTTCGCACTAACGTAGCACTAACAGTGCAGAAAGTGGAAAATTTTTTCAGGGAAGAGTCCGTGCCCATGAAGAGCCTCGACCGCACTCGGCCAATCATATTACATGCACGTGCGCGCTTGGCACGTGCACGCCAGTGCCCCCTTTTCTTCGCATCCCACGATGCAGCGTTCTCTTCTTTTTCTTCTTCTTCTTTTGTAATGCGTTCCTTTTACTAGATACGGCATTAGTCAGTTGAATATACTCGCTCTTGACCCCTTACAAGTAAGGCCACAAGCAGGGCGGAAATTACACAATAGATGGGAACACCGCTTTTGGTGCACTTGGTCATAAAGTGGGGGGCTTTGTTATCGAGTGCTAGGCCATAAAGCGATCGCGACGCGCAGTAAACGTACGAGTTCCCGGCAGAGAAGGCAGAGAGCAAGACTACGGCGTTGACGATATGAGGTAGGATCGGAATGTTGAGGCGGTTCATGGCGACAACATAAGGTGAGGCTGCAGCACCGGGCTGTCCGTTCGTGAATGCAGCTTTCATTTCGGCGTCGTTGTAAGGGACCAATATGCCCACACAGAGAGATCCAAGGGCGAAAAAGGTGGTCAGTCGATAGAAGACTGCATTGTAGGCTCGAGGCATCACGTGGCGCGGATTCTCAGCCTCGCCAGCCGCCATCGAGACATAGTCGGGGCCGGCGACAGTAAACGATGCCTGGATAAGGCATTGTAGGAAGCCCAGCCAACGTCCAAGACTGCCTTCGTAGTACAACTCGGTGAAAGAGCCAGGGTTCTTCTAGTACCGGAAGCCGAATGCATCGTGATGTGGATTTCCGCCGACCATAACAATGAAGGTGAAGATAATCAGACCCACGATTAGTATGACCTTGCCTACGGCCGACCAGAATTCAGCCTCTCCATACCACTTCACAGCTAACAGGTTGATGGTCGCATAGAGTGCTATAATGATAACGATCACGGCGGCGGTGGGAATCACGTCGGTCCAGAAGTGAAGAATTAGGTTGCATGCCGTTACTTCGAAGGGGATCAACGCAGCTTCGAAGACGAAGAAGTTCCATCCCGCGGCGAAGCCCAGTGCTTCATCCACATAACGACCTGCAAACCGGATGAAGGGCGAAGAGATGGGGTTAAATGTCACCATTTCGGCCATGCACATAGTAACGGCGAGGATGAAAGTGCACCATATAGAAAAGGCCAAGAACAAGCTGGCAGGGCCGCCATTTAAGAGGGCTTTGCCAATTTGTACCTATAAGGTGGTCGTCAATACGCATGCGGCTTCTTGGGGCCTGGAAACACGGAATCACGTACATAGAGAGCAGTGCCGATTGTGCCACCTATGCCAATGAGCTGGATATGGCGCGACTTTAGCTGACGATGGGTGGCATCATAGCCAACACTAGAGGATGAGCCCACGAAACTGTCTGCGCGGGATTGTACAGGCTCGATGATTTCCTTCTCGTTAATTGACTTCTCTGGGTCGGAGTAGCGAGGGGGTTCGAGGAGGTTTATGCCATGTGAAGTCATTGCTGAGGCGGTGCAGCACGGGCTGCGTATTGACGTGCTATGTTGCTGTGGTATGTTGTTTCTGTCTGTTTGTTTGTTTTTCCGGGGGAAAGCTGATACGTGTGTACAGAGGTGTACAGAAAGGACAATAAATTAATTAATATGTGTGGTCCGCGAAATTCTTTTGCAGGCGGTTGGTGTAGGGTTCGTGGTGGAACTCTTATACATAGGATATGACACCAGCTGCAGGAGATCGAGGAGGCGGCAAGAAAATGCAGGGTTAAAATGTGGGTGATCAGCACATGCCTTTCCTTATAACCCACGCCTGGAAAATGACGCGGCATGTTGTACTGTCTTGTACATATCAGATACTATGTATTGCGGCGTGCACTATGAGTAAAACCGGAGACGGTTGGTCCAAATTGTCGGTTGGTCCAAGTTGATTTGCGAGAACAAGAAAGACAGGGCACAGAATTACTTGGCGCGAGCCTTGGCGAGCCTACCTCCTTCCTCTTGTGGATATTTTATCCTTCGGTGGTGGCAATAGCCTATCGACGTCCATGGGGCTTACAGGGCGCAAACTGAAGCTGGATCGTTTATCTGGCGGTGAAATGACGTTGGAAGTGGGGGTAAATTTAACTTATGTAAACAAGTTAGCCACAGCCATGCTTCAACGCGCTTGGTATCTTACACTGGTGAGTAACTATGTAAGCGGTCGCGCCGCTTCTCCGCAGCTCCGCTATGCAGACCCGCCACGAAATCGCGCAATGCCAAATTTTATCACCTGTTGCACTCACTGCACTGAGTATTAGTGCTGTTGTTATCGTCTTGGCCAGGCTTATGTCTCACACTTGCTTAATTTGCACCCTATCAATTTGAATAGGATGCCCGGTTGTGAGAACAGAAGCCAGAGCGGAGCTTTGATGCTCTTGCTGCTCTCGCTGTTTTCCATTTTCTATTGCTTTACAGTACAAACTCGCGATCCACTCTCGATCTCTCATGCGATATAACGACACGTAAAAACTCTCGATGCCAAGTGGAAGTGGCTCTAGTTGGCTTCGGCGCGGTGGGTGGGAACGACATATCTCCTACCCCGCCTCATTTGCCGCCCAGTTGAGATGTCACCCCGCTTGTTATTCTTATTCTTGTTCCCGCTTGACTTGGAGCCGGCTTTCTTAGCGGACGCACTCGAGGTCGCTGCTGCTGCCGCAGACACAGTAGCTGCTGCTGTACTATCAATGCTCAACAAAGCATCCACGGCCGCAATACCTTGTTCAGCTTCTGTGCCACCGGAATTTGCGTTGGCCTGCAATGCACTGATCAAATCTGCTTGGTCTTCAAGCACCTGAGCTTGAACACCTGATAGCGTTTGTGCAGTCTCGATGTTGTCTACCGTGTTCGATTTGGCTGTAACGTCGGTCTGCTGCACGGCGAAGCAGCCACCAAATGGGCCAGAAGCAGCTGTGTTGAAGCATCGAACAGTGCAAACGTTTCCAGTTGAAGCTGTTTGTAAAATTAGCTTTCCGTAAATCAAGAATAGATCTGCAGCATTGTAGTGGCTCACCTCCGGTGCATGCCAGGTCCGAAGGCATGGTGACAGACAATGAAATTTGTCCGTTTGAACCATCCGTCTCCGCTACAGTGAGATTGGTCTGGCCCGATACTCCGTCGGCATTGCTTGTGAAATCTATGTCGCACGAGTAAGGGCCAGCGCCGTTCGAATCACCCTGGTTGATTGTGACTGCGACCTTGCTGCCTTTAGTGACAGATGTGACTGTGCCATTGGACAGTTGCGTCTCGGTGTTCTCGCCAATGTCGATATTCCCTCCCAAAAGAGTTCGGCCACACTCGTTGACGACATTGGCCTCGATCTCAGTCTGGCTGATAATATTGGCATCTGCTTTGGCCGTGTTGACTTGGAGGGGCAGGCTCGCAGGTGATCCCGATGTTCCCTGTGCACTGAGAATGACGCCCTGACCATTGACCAGAGGGATTGCCGCCAAGGAGGATATGGCAAGAAGGGTGTGCAAAAGAGCCATGCTGGCCAAAATTGAAGAAGAGAAAGAAAATGATCGAACGAAGACAACGTGACCAGCACTAGTGACAGTTGATTATACCAATCGACGACAACAAGAAGAATAAAATCAGACCAGCTGTAGAGAAAAGAGGGAAAAGAAAAAAAAAGGAAAGTGGAAAGAAGGAGATAAGAGCAGGTCCATCCCACCCACTTATATTTTGTCGTACGAGACGGCATCCCTGAATCAGTCTTGGGAGGCTTATTTCAAGATCATCTGGAACGGATCTTGTCGCGTGGGTGGATTTTCAGTGGATCTCGGGAGGTCTGACGCTGGCTTTGGGTGGGGAATTCGAAATGGCAGCTCGTTTCGAACGCCCTGTCCAATGTTTTGCCTGGGAATCTGCAACCTCCCGGTGATCTGAGAGCATCCTGCCCTGAGTCAAAGTCAATCTTGTGCCAAGTTTATCAACATCCATATTTACTCATACAGCCAAACCGCCCGAAACCACGGGAAGGAACAATAGCATGGCACAGTAATTAACTCTTTTTAAAGACGAGAGGTTGGCGATTTTTTTTCAGTTGGAGCGAAAGTCTGCATGCATGCACGGAGTAGTCAAAAGAACTGAAACAGACCCAAACGCGCCATTACCAGATAGGGATAACAGTTGATGAACACTTTGCAGAGGCGCTGGCTGGATGTCAGTGCGGAGAAATCTATGAATAGTAAAGTAGCAAAGTGGAAGAAGTAGACATTAAGCATTACCGCCGCCTATGTTATCCCCGCCACAGGCAAATGGGTCACAGCCACCCTGTCTGATTTCGGCCCCGTCTCAAACCTTCTCCGGACCCTTGCTCCCAGACACAGACAACCTCTTCTCTTACAATCAGGGGTGTCGGTGACGTTAGTCCCAGTGGACTTGTTTTACCTCTATTCGGAGACCCCAGTGCCGACTCAAGTCTAGACTCCCGGACAGTCAAGTTTTTTATTTCGACTCGTTGACAGAGTCCCATCACTGGAAGCTTAAAGAATATTGGATGCTACAGTGGCATTCGGTACAAGACTAAAATGCCGAGAATCTCTAAATCTTGTCAACACTGATCCTTCCTCCGGCTGTGTGTCTACTTGCCCCTAGAAAATTACTTAGGATACTTGCGTTTATCGCACGGCCTTTGCATATCTTTCGATTTCATGGGCGGCAACAGGCAGCATGTGTAGAGGAACTTGCAAGATATGATTGTCCAGTAACCCGACCGATTATTTCAACATCGACAGAGACAGGGTGGTCGATGCGAGCATAATTGCATTTCATATGTTAAATATTCTCAAACCCCGAAAATTTTTTATGGCTCAAAAATACTCGTAAACTGAGTTATATCGTGGTCTTTTCGTCCTTTCAATTACACTGCCAACAAAATGTTGCAATGCTGTTTGGGACGTCTATTCAGCATCACACAATGACACGTCATCCCCCAGGCGGCTGAGATGATCATCATGCCGACCGACATAGCAACGATAATCGTCGGCGAGGCATCACCTACATCTAAGTACTCCCTTGGAAACCATCGATACAAAACGTATTGCTGCTGCTACTGTTTCTGTACCTTGCGCCAGCATTGTATCTCAGATTGTCGACTCAGCGTAGAATAAAAAGGTATATGTTCATACTACCAATGCAGATGTTGTCTTTCTCATCGCACGTGTGACTTCGTCCTTCCACCCCAACACGCTGAGCTGCCAACCCATGTGGCAATGATGGTACCGGCTGGGATTCCGTCCGAGCTTCAGAGAACCTGGTATCACTCTAACTATCATCAACTTTGTAATATTGCTTCAAGATGTCTCGTGTTCGGTCGTCAGAGTTGTCACTTTCACAACCATTCGACGCCGTGTTGTCGCTGCCATGGAATTTATAGCTCGCAAACTCGCAATGACAGGTTGAATGGGGCTACTCGGAAGCGATACAACGACCAGAAAATTAGAAGCCCAGTAAAAGCAAGGAACCCGGTCACGCCCGCAGCATAGAACCTGTATGGACCTGTCTCATGAATTCATACAGATGTCCACTCGGGAATTTGTCCCTGAAATAATAGCGACGGAACCTCTTAATTTGCCGCCGTCATTGTCCGGTGTCACGGGGACATGAATAGTCACACGATCTAGACTGTAGTCACCCGATGCTAAAGTCGAATTGACTGTCCGAAAAGGCGGGCCCATGCTGGGCTGAGGTCCATCCGCCGCCAAGGCTGGCCTGGTGTACGCGTCGACTGCCTTACACAACTCACCCAGCCTATCGTTCTGGTAGTCTTCGACAATGCACGACAAGTCGATTCGCTTGTGGACTGAGCCGAAGAAGCACGTCGCGCCTTGGCCCGCCAGACCGCCAGAATGTACTCGTGGAGAAGCAAGCCACTGCCGAATATCTTGTGTGACTAGTCACCGGTTTACCAGTGCGCGAGTCAGCTTCTTACCAGAGTTTTCATTAAAATACCTCAAGAGCTGTAGAGTCCTCGTGCATGTGGATTTGTCGGTGACGTCTAACCCGAGTACACGCCAGATGTGGCTCTAAAGAAAGCTACGCTTTCGCCTGGCCGGCCCGTATTTCCGACCGCATTCTTGGTGCTCGGTGCCCGCTGTATTACACACCGGCCAGGGTCCAATTCTCCCCGCATCAAGCCCGCGCACGCTTGTTTACCACCAGGAACTCCAGTATTCACTGCGCTCACCCCACAAAGTCGGGGTAATAAGACGCAGGCCTGCCAAGACATGTAGAAAAAGACGAGAAGAAAAGTCATGAAACTGCTCGTAAGATACCAGTCTAGTTCCTTGAGCTATTGCATTTTTCTGTCGCAGTTAGATCACATGCTCTGGAAATACGGAAAGAATGTTGAAAGCATTTAATGAGGCTCCTCGCCAGATGTTTTACTTCTATTTCCATTTCAGATTTGCAAACAACAAAACGGACATTCTTCTAGCTCTCCATCTCTGACCATGACTCGAACACAAGCGGACAAACCGCAGCATCAGCATGCCGACGTGGCTGATAATGCTACCGCTGCCTCGATCACCCACATCCCACCCTCGCAATCCGAAGACTTGACCATATGGCAGGCAGCTCGAGCCCAGCCGAAAGTCATTTTCTACAGCGTTTTGCTTACTATTGGCCCAATGATCTATGGCTTCGATAACATCATCGTTGGCACCGTCACGGCGATGCCCTCGTTTTTGTAAGCACTCTCCTCTCGTCTTCTTCTCAAAACTCCCAACTCAAACCAAGCCAGGGAGGTCTTTGGTGAGCTGCACAATGGCTCGTATATAATTCCGTCACTCTGACTATCGCTATGGAACTCTTTCGTGCAGCTGGGTGTCATGTTTGGTTCCTGGATCAATGGCCCAGCCGCCGACCGCTTTGGACGCAAAGCCGCCTTTGTGGCGGGCAGCATCATATCCTTGTGCTCTGTTGCCATTCTCTACGCCGCGGATCGCTGTGCCAGTGGAATCGAGCGCCGTGGCGTCTTCTTGGCCGGAAAGACCCTGCTGGGCGTCGGCCTGGGTATGCTGAATTCGACTTGCCAGACGTACATTTCGGAGGTGTCACCGCTCCGCCTGCGTGGCCCGCTGCTGTCCATATTCACCTTCTTTATGGTGCTCGGCCAGCTGATCGCTGTATCCATCATCTATGCCAAGATCAACCTGCCGGGTCCTTCTGGCTATCGAGACGCCTTTGCCTCACAGTGGGCCCTGGCCGGCTTTGCCCTCATTGTTGGCTTCGTTGTACCCGAGAGTCCCACGCATCTCTTGCAGCGCGGCCAGGTCGAGCGCGCTCGCACCGCCTACGTGCGTCTCCATGGTTCTGAATCGCTCGATGCCGGCATCGCTGCCCTGGCTGCGACACTACAGAATGAGAACGATCAGAATGATATGGTGCAGGAGGCCTCATACAGGGAAATCTTCACGGGCACTAACTGGCGCCGAACCCGCATTATCTTCTACGCCAACACCTTGCAGCAATGCCTCGGTATCACCCTTGTGTCTAATGCCGCCTACTTCCTCGAACTAGGTGGTATGACTGCCAGCCATTCCGTTATGATCAGCGAGGTGGGTGTTGGCCTGGGTCTACCAGCCAACGTCATCTCGTGGTTTGCCATGACTATTCTCGGCCGTCGCTTCATCCTCCTTTTCAGCACGGCCATTGTGGGCATATTTTGGCTCGGCATTGGCATTGCTGGCTGCTGGCCTAATTCACTGCAGTCGTACTGGTAAGGCTATGTTACTTTCATACTCCCCTAATACTCCTATCCTCCCCACTAAGGCTTTTAGGTTTATCGGTGTCATGATAATTATTATAATTTTCTTTTATGGACTCGGTGTGGGCGGCACCTATCCCGTTGTCGGTGCCGAGACGTCAAGCGTGCGGCTGCGTGCCAAATCACAGGGTTTCGGTTTTATCGCCAATGGCTTCTGGGCCTGGGCTTTCAACTTCTTTGTGCCATACATGTTCAACTCGGATGAGGCAAATCTCGGTGGCAAGATGGGCTTTTTCTTTTTTGGCCTATGCGTCGTCGCTGTCATCATCGTGTACCTGGAAGTTCCGGAGATGAAGAACAGGCAGTATGCAGACCTGGACGAGATGTTCGAGAAACGCATTCCAACTCGTCAGTTTGCTACATATGTCTGTCAGGATATTGTCGGCCATGCTGTTGAGAAGCACGCCATCGAGAACCAGGTAGAGGAAGCTTAGCTGTAGGATTCTTTATTCTACATTTACCAAAGGCAAGAAACGAACTGCCTCCCGAGAAATAATGAACTTGTTTTGTGGCCTTAGAGTCCCAGACTACTGAAAAATCTTGCAATTTCAATTTGTCCACGCATTTTGCCTAGACCATTTGTAACGGCCTAAACCATACTAGTCGTGGGTGCAAGTTATTCTACTTTCCGCTGATGGTCCATTCTGGGGTCCCCAGTCCTTCCAGCCTTCGGCATAACTCGCAGCGAAAGAGACATAATTAAAAGTATTCATCTATTTCTTAGATGGTTTGACTACTCCTTGGGGAATCTAGCGTCAAGTTCTTCATTCTCACAGGTGTGGTGGAAGTGATTGCGTGCCACGGCAGCCACCCCAAAGGATTTATTGTTCTCGGTCTACGCAGTTCTTTCAACCAGATGCCAAGCACTGGCCTTGATAGGGAAGTCAGTGCCAGAAACTTGGTTGATATGACACGAAATTAAGTCAATGGTGAAGAACTGCACGTGGAAAAGCCATAAATGACGTTCTTGACATCAAACCGTTGATTGGCGACGAGCATTGTGTCTTGCCGTCGGAAATTTCCTGTTTACCTGGCATTCACTTCTCTATTGTCTGTGCACTTGACAGCATTACCTTTAATGGTGCTGGGCTTCTCAGATCCAACGACTGGACACACGCTCGGGAGTCTCTTGACCCGTTCTCGGTTAGGCAACGGTAGCAGAAGTGTGCTTGGTTTTTACCTCTGTGGCTGCGTAAAATTGTGTTGGTAATTTCAGATCTCGGCGACTGCTATTGACTGGGTGGTGCTGAATGGTGAACGGCTGTATGTAATACGGCGATGTTTCAGGGGCGAATGCCTACTTGTAGTGCCATGGTGGTGGATATGGCCTATGTCGCATTACACATATCAGGGTCCAAATAATTACATCTACAGAAACAGTGCCAGAAGTGCTTCCAGTAATAACTGCTCTCTTTTCTGTTCAAGTTAGCTGACACTGTCTCTCGTACTTTTGCCGAGAAGCGTGTAAGACGTCGGTGACAATTACACGTCATCATATGACTTAACTCACTAAAATGTGCATTGTAGCGCATATCCCACTATTTCACAGCGCATTCAGTGGTGTCCGGCATTTCCAGCTTGACGACACGCATTTAACGTTGCCTGCGTACTTGGCATACCTTCCGTACTTAAAGCGCTTAACTTAGCACTTGCATATTAAAGCACGTCAAGTATGAAAGATATTTAAGTACACAAGGCACCTTGATTGTGCCAGGTCCGCTGAGTGCAGCTTGGAAATATTAAATACGTTGTCAAAGGGAGTTACGTCACCAATTTTTAGTTTGTCAAATTTGGCCCGTACAGGTATCTGCTGCCTGTTGCGCCGTGTCTCGGTTGTGTTTCCGTTGCGCCCGGCCATTTTGGCGCTACGGTTTCGTGTCTTGTGTCTATGATCACAGAGCAGGCAACGCCGGTCGGCTTCAAGAGTCTACCGGGGGAGGGGGGTTGTCCGGGTCAGAAGGGTTCCCAATTTTGTATCTCACCGCCGTAAGTAACCATGATCACGTGAATTTGGCTGTGGAGATAATCTTCTCAATTTTCTCCTGATGCGAAATTGACCTCATCTTCATCCTGAAACCACTACCACCTGTTTGCTGGTAATGGTTAACATCGTGGGTTCCTGTTCATGATTCAGTTCTATCTGGTTCTTTTTTCTTTTAATGACTGACCCAAGCTTTCGCTTCCCATAGATCCGAGCTGAATTACCTCCCCCTTCCGATCTCGCCCAATGGCTATGCCTTCAACCGTGGGGGAACTCCAGGATACAACAAAGCTTCTCCTACCATGTTTCGCGATGAGGAAATAGACGCGTCTGCAAGCCAACTGGCTGCGTATCGTAAAAGCGCCGAACTAGACAGCATATTAAACCAATACGCGGACCTGATCGAAGACTACCGGCGCTTGAAGAGCGATTTTGAAGAGGAGCGTGACTCCCGGGAAAAATACAAGCAGTTGGCAAGGAGCCGAGAGCAGAGTCCCTTTGCTCTCGTCCTAGTGGATGGTGATGGCTACGTTTTTCATGAGCGTTTCCTCGACAAAGGTGGTGAAGGAGGCAACAATGCTGCACATGCCATAAACAACGCCGTTGCAGACAGTCTGCAGGCCAAAGGCTTTGCCGGTTGCCAGGTCATGGTGCGGATCTATGCAAATATGATGGGCCTATCCAAGGCACTTGCCCGTAATGGTCTCGTTGGCAACGAGGCACGGTCGCTGGCACCTTTTGTGGCCAACTTCAATCGGTCATACGGCCTGACTGAGTTTGTCGATGCCGGCAACCTCAAGGAAAATGCCGACTTCAAAATTCGTGCGCTTTTGAAATTTTATGCCGAGAGCCCCCAGTGCAAACACATCTACTTTGCTGCCTGCCACGATGTCGGATATATCTCGGAACTGACACCTTACTTGGGCAACACTGATAAGTTCACACTCATCCAAACACCCAGCGTCAATTTCCATACCGAATTCACCAAGCTCGGCATGGGTATTGAACATCTGCAAGGTGTCTTCCGGACCACCCCCCTCGCAGAAACAACGCCAACCATTCCACGGCGGAATGCCACATTCGCGTCCGTTACTGCCTCTACGAGCCCCAACACGACGGCAAACGACACCCAACGAGCAAACGCCTCTACCGGCTCATACCAGGCTACGGATACGGCATCAATTTTCAGAGGAAACAAGGAGGACGCACCACAAGCTGTGTGCCAATTCCATAAGATTGGAAAGTGCCGTTTCGGAAAGGCCTGCAAGCTTTCACATGCCGAGAATGGCGTAGACGCCTCTAACGGCGGTCGCACCTCGCTCTGGCCTACCTCGACCCCCAAGCCCTACTCGCCAACCCAACTTGACTCTGTTATCCCTACCTGGAGGGGTCGACCCCTTGAAGAGGCGGATATTCCGCATGGCAAAGTAGCTGTGAACAAGAACAACTATCGCCTAGACAGCTACCTATCAGTGAGCCCCGAGGCCATAGCGAAGATAACGGCGCGGTCGAGAATCCGCGGGCTCTGCAACAAATTCTACTTGACGGGTTCTTGTGATGCCGGCAAGCAGTGCGAGTTTGACCACTCCTGGCTGCCAGCAAACCAACTGCAGCCGTTGTGGGCACTTGCGCGCTCTATGCCATGCACTCGGCGTGGTTCCTGTCGGGATATTGATTGCACCAAGGGTCACATCTGCCAAGTAGCCGAGTGCAAGCACCGCGGAGGCAAGATACCGTGCAAGATATCCTACGCTTCCCATGTAGAGGACATGGATGTTACTCGATTCGTGGACGGACATCGTGCCGACAGGTTCGATTCCGCTGACAACGGTGCCGAAAGCGAAAACTCCGATGGTGTCGGCGTCTCTCTGTAAAGACGGGTTATTATCCATGATACCAAGATATGCGCCCTTACAGAGACAACTGATATGCCGGTAGAGGCTGGATCAAGCAGAGCGATGTCTCTGTTGTTGTTCTTGCCAACCCTATCTTCATATCAAAAAAGGACGCGCTTTACGATTACGTTCGTGCAATGAAAAAGGGTTACGTCAAGGATTACTAGTAACCCAACCAAGACTGGATGAGTGGTGGGCGCTCCAAAGAACAAGAAATGCCCACGTTAGGATTATCTGATATGTCGTGCGCATATCAAGCATCTAGGTGCATACATCTTCGTCTTTGCTATATGCCAACCCTTGGGAAACGTGGCTAAGGGGTTAATTATCAATATGGAATCGATTCTTTTGCACCGGGGAAGTGGGGAGAGAGGAGGTACATTACCTTAATGGTAATTATGAACAAAGGGAACCGCAGAATGTTCGCATCAAGACACAACTCAAGGTCCTCAAATCAAAATTGACCATTTATCCAGAGTGAATGCTTCTGTTTCCATCAATAGAAAAAAAATTCTTTTGCGCCGAGGATGTTGTGGTTGAAGAAGTCCCGCAGTGGTATGTTTACTCCGCAATGCACAAGATCGCGGCCATTTTGAATGGAATCATTTTGGACTAAAAACCCCTGGCGTCTTCCACCTCCGTAGCTAGAATAATTCCCATTTGTATTTCCGAAGAATGACGAATTGCCGTCAATTAACTATTCTGTACTCGTACGTGATCCCAGGCTATTTTCTTCCATTCTTCTACCGTCGGGCATGGAATAGCCGGCTTCCCCAGCAAGGGCGACTCTGTGCCGATTCACTCCCAAGCTCTCCGACCGTTTGTTAGCTCATAGTACTGACCGCCTTTCATACCAAGACTGCTAACACAAAGAAGAAATAAACAAGTGTCAACAGCTGTGCAGTCAATTGTAAGCTAAGACCACGAACGTACGACCACGGGTCAAGGCGCTCCGGACTTCCTGCATTTCCGACAGTGAACATAACGGCGAGTGCTGTAATAGCACGGCCTAGCATTGACGTAGGTGGTAGCTGTCAGCGTGGCAAATCTTACTCCAAGTAGTAATGGATTGTAGTAATGGCCAATTTCTATTCGTTTTTTTTTAGGTTCCAACGGACGAGATGTGCGGTATGAACTGTCTTGGCAACCCGGGTGCAAAAAGATCTGTCAGCATCTGCAGTTTTTTTTTAGGCCCGTGGGTTTCCCGAACATCTCGCTATCAAACTTGGCCAATGATGTCGCTTCAATACTAAACACATGACCAGGAGCTCCTCTCTGGAAGCGCCAGTGCTACTGCTTCGCTGCCGAAGCTGTGATTGAAGTGCCAAGACGGGAGATAGTAAACGAAGGCACGATATGCGTGACCTTACTATGACGTGGTGAAGTCCCGGCTCGTTGAAGTTGTCATACGTGTGCCGGGTTAGTGCCGGTTGGCAAATACACTTGAGTTCTCCACCGCAGGTAACATCACCGGCACCAATTGCACCAGCAATCACGAATAAGGTTGGAGGTAATTGAGACATGCAGAGGAACACAGTACCATGTATGAGTATGTGCTGCACTCGCACAGCAGTGGCAACAAACAAATCCTCCCATCCTAGCTGGGCATACGGAACCTAGGAGGATCAAAAATGACAGGGGTGAACCCTTCCGAAAAGGCTGGGCAATTCTGGGCGTCACTTGCGTGATCCAGTAAAATCACCCGGAACTGTAATCTATTGAGACCGCCGTAGTATTGTTATATCACAGACAGGGTTCGTACATATCAGACCATCAAAGCACTACCACATTTAGCTAATTATAGCAGCTTGCTTTAGCACACCGAGATTACCGAATTGTGCAATGGCCTTCTGCATGTGTAGCTGCATGGATGCATATTAATATCACAAGAGCCCGGCAGCTTCATAATTGCGAATCTATCATACCCTCAACTCTTCCATACAGAGCAATACTCAAGAGTTTTCCGTCATGACTGGATCGATCTCCCTCAGCCGCCTCCTGGCGCTTACGGTGTGTTCACTTCCCCTTACCTCTGCAGCGGCCTGCCCGTTCGGCCATGGCAACAAGAAGCGCGACGCATCTGCGTTGCCCCTTGACAAGCCAATATTAGAACCAAGATACAGCGCGGATGGCGTTGATTTTGGCCGCTGCCCAAGAAAGAGCAATGTTGCTGGCGGCGGCACCCGCAACAGGGATTGGTGGCCCTGTGCGTTGAGTCTGGCCGTTCTGCGTCAGAATGGAGACAAGTCCAACCCTTTTGGCGGCGACTTTGACTATGCCACCGAGTTCTCCAAGCTCAACGGTATGTCCTCTTTGTCAAATAGTCATGCAACATTCTATGTGCTTTCTCATCAGCTGACCCAATGTTTAGTGACTGAACTCAGAAATGATCTCACTGAGCTGCAAACCAACTCTCAAGAATGGTGGCCGGCTGATTATGGAAACTACGGTGGCCTCTTCATAAGAATGGCTTGGCATAGTGCAGGAACCTACCGCTCCAGCGATGGGCGTGGGGGTGCCGGTATGGGCCAGCAACGCTTTGCTCCCCTCAACAGCTGGCCTGACAATGCCAGCCTCGATAAGGCTCGCCGCCTTCTTTGTGAGTATCATTTGTTGTTTATTTCTTACTGCTAATTTGAAGAAAAATCTTTCGACTAACTCACCCTCTGCACCTAGGGCCAATCAAGCAGAAGTATGGTGACATGATTTCATGGGCCGATCTCATCGAATTTGCGGGTCATGTTTCCATTGAAAACATGGGTCTCCCACTGTATGGCTTCGGCTTCGGTCGGGTAGACACGTGGGAAGCAGATGAAGGTATTTACTGGGGTTCGGAACATGAAATGTACCCGGAGGTGGGTAGCTATGGAGATCGCTATAACGGAAGCGACGACATCAAAGCCAGAGCGAGCAACCTAGAAAGTCCTCTTGGTGCTACCAACATGGGTCTCATTTACGTCGATCCCCAAGGTCCCAGTGGCAAGCCTGATCCTGCGGCGTCGGCTCTTGACATTCGCACAACTTTTGGCCGTATGGGCATGGATGACGAAGAAACTGTTGCTTTAATCGGAGGCGGCCATACGTTTGGAAAAACTCACGGCGCTGTTTCGTCTGATTACATCGGATCCGAGCCGTTTGCTGCCGACATTGAGTTACAGGGTCTTGGGTGGAAAAACAGCTACAAGACCGGAGTGGCTGATTATGCTCATACATCCGGCATCGAGGTTATTTGGACGGAGACTCCCACAAAATGGTCAAACGGTAAGCCTTTGATTCGAATTACGACTGGGTCGTCAGTGCGTCTTCCAATAATGAATGCAATACATATTGACTGGTGCATTTGCGTTCATACAATAGGCTTCTTCAGCTCTCTCTTCCAGAATAACTGGACTCTGTCATGGAGTCCCGCTGGCGCCAACCAGTGGGAAGCCGAACTTGCCAATGCCTCTCACCCCGATCCTTTTGTTGACGGGGAGTTCCGAAAGCCAACCATGATGACGAGTGATCTGGCTCTCCTCCATGATTCCAGTTACTACAACATCTCCAAAACATTCTTGGAAAACCCTGCATATTTTGCGGAAAAGTTTTCTCTTGCCTGGTGTATGTTTTCTCATTCTTTGACTATTACATTCTTTTTCCTTTGTCTGCTGCTCGATATTGATTCGTGTTATTTTACCACAGACAAACTACTTCACCGTGATATGGGCCCCCTCTCGCGCTATCTTGGGCCTTATGTGCCTGCAAGCGAGCCTTTCATCTGGCAAGATCCTCTGCCGAATGCGACTTACCAGACCATCGATGACACCGATGTAGAGCAACTCAAAGCAACCATTCTAGCCACATCTGGCCTGAACATCTCTAATCTTGTTACAACTTCCTGGGGTGCCGCATCCAGCTTCCGCATTTTTGACAAGCGCGGCGGGGCTAATGGCGCTCGGATTTCCCTTGAGCCACAACGGTCATTCCCTGCCAACAACCCTGAACGTTTGGAGACTGTTCTCGGTGCTGTAAGTACCACTGATACCATCTGTATGAATGAAAAGATCGGGTGGGCAAGTATGCTAACCATGCCAAAGTTGCAAGAGATCTTGACCCAGTTTAACTTGAACCAGACGGAGAAGAAGGTGTCTTTGGCAGATCTCATTGTTCTAGGCGGCACTGCTGCTGTCGAGAAAGCCGCCAAAGATGCTGGCATCAATGTTACAGTTCCATTCACTCCTGGTCGTGTTGACACCACCCAGGAACTCACCGACGTTGAATCATTTTCTTATTGTGAGTCTCCCATGTCAGCCTTACACTAAATCCTTTGGAACGCTAACATTGCTTTCATTAGTGGAACCGAAAGCCGACGGCTTCCGCAACTATGGACGTGGAAATTCTCGTGCTCTTACAGAAGAGTTGTTGGTTGACAAGGCATCGAGTCTCAGCCTCAGCATTCCGGAGACGGCTGTCCTCGTTGGAGGCCTACGTGCTCTGGATGCTAATTATGACGGCTCTAGCTACGGAATTTTCACAGCACGGCCTGGACAGCTGACAAACGATTTCTTTGTCAACTTGCTGAATATGTCCACAACCTGGACTCCTGTGAATGGAACAGACGACGAGATCTTCCAGGGCACCAATTTGTACACTGGAGACCCAACGTACGTGGCCACCCGTGCAGATTTGATCTTTGGATCTCATCCCGAACTACGAGCTATTTCAGAAGTATATGGTGCAGGAAATGCGCTGGACAGATTTGTGAATGACTTCGTCAAGGCATGGACCAAGGTGATGGACTTGGATCGTTACGACGTCAAAGGGCGCAAGCAAAACAATGTCCAGTGAGACATTAACTGTATAATTTTCCTGTTTAATCATTATCGGTCACGGTAGCCCAACCTCCCATCTTTTACTAGTTGTAATGTACATTGATGCTGTATGAACTGGGACCTTTTAACACGACATCCTACTTCTGTTATCTCAAGATTTAACTCCATTCCACACAGTATTCTCGCTAAATTATCTGATATCCAGGTATCTTTTTCGCTGTAGTCTCCAGAGTCAAAGAAATAGTCAGCGACAAGGCGACATCTGGATAGTCGTTTTGAGGTTACAAAGGCTTGTTGACGGTACAGACAAACCTGTCTGAGATCCCTTTGTTTTGATAAAGTATCTCGTTATTCTCATCGTAGCTAGCCTGGGCACACTTGGTACATTCAACATGTTTAGTGCATTCAGCGCATTCACTTAACGTGCTCGGCGCACTTAACAGCACTCAACCTATTATTCAACATGTCAACACGCCTAACTAATTTACACAGGGAATTGGCGTATCATAGTATTGTAGACAATGCATTGCAGGATCTCTGTAGAGTAAAACCATATGTGACCTATACAGTTGGCAAAAAAAGGAACCTAAGATACGTCCCATGCATGTCCAGTGTATTCCTAGAGGTCGAATCATCTGCTAAATCTCATATCCTGGTCGCCCTTTCCACAGTAGCCTTCTTTGGAAGGTAGTAACGGGACGGCTTGTGTTTTCATCTCAGCAAGCTAAGATTCAAACGGCATTGGGCAGTGGGGTAATAGCCTGTGACACTAACGATAGAGCCCCTCACTTTACATCCTCTTTCTCGATGGCCCAACGAACACTGGCCTGTGCGATCTTGAGACTTTGATACGACTATTTGGCAATGATAAATTGCACGGGAAAGCAACCAGTTTAATTCGCAACCTTTCTGAACACAACAAGTGACGAAGCCCGTCACGAAGATTTGGTGCGACGGACCGAAACCCCTCATTTTCTTGCAATCTACTTGCAATCATCATTTCACCACGCTTGCTAATGCGCCTTCAATTTAACTCCAGATTTCTGACATTGATCTGCAGGAGAACACCTACTTGACTGTCAGAGAGGTGTGAATGATGCGTTTATTAGTCATCTTCAATTCGTAGCTCGGCAGGCTAAACCACATCGTCACCAATCAGCAATGCCCTGTTGAACTCGCTATGATCCAGTGTGCTGGCCTATCACGAGGAAAACAGGAGAACATGCCATGCACTTGATGCTGGAAATAAGAGAATTTTGGTGGAGTATTGATTTAGCAACAAAGTCGTAGTGATAACTGACGAGAGTACTTGATTCCAAATGACGAGGTACTCCTACTCGCAGGTTCAAACAGAGATCTACGATCCGCACAGGTTCCCACTCAAATGTAACACACCGACGTTCATACGGTCTGCAGCAAGAGCAAGAGCGGTTTTGCAAGATGTGGAAATAATATAACCGGAGCTAGGAAGTTCCCACTGCTCATCATCTTGCAGATCTACAACGCAATCTTATGCTTCCGACCTCAGACAACAGGCTAGCACTATGCCCAAAGAGCGAAACAGAAAAGAGTGTTATAAACCTTAGCACTAAGACAGGAAAGAAGCGGTCATCTTGTGCGTTTCTTAATCGTTTCTTGCTAACTGGCTTAATAGGTACATGGGCTGTTCACTGTGGTAAAGTCCAGTTTCCTGGCTTCTATTTCGGTAAACATTAATGACCCTTGCAGCCGGAACATCCCGAGACACAGGTGCTAACAGCTTTCTATTATTGTCAAGTATACCTGCTAATTATGCCCCCAGTAATCGGCGTTGATTTGAGCCCAATTCAACCAGGCTTGTACGGTTGCATTTTTTAATTACTTGATATCTCAGAAATTTGTGAACACTAGATTTTGTTCTAGAGCAATCACAGTAACTAAGTGCTTGTGTCAATTTACCATTGTCTGGGCTAGTTACTCTGAAATAAACAAATTGACGCTTCTGATCAGAATCGTGAAATTATGCTCTGCCAGCTGTAAACGGGCGTGTTGCGGTTTCAGCAAAAAGGAGACCATGCAAACAGCAGGCGCTGGAACTACATGACACTGTTCTTACCTAATGTCCATATTGTTCCTTGGAAACACTATTGATATATGTCGTGCCAGCCAGCCTGGTAGTGTCGGGTCTGACGCCTGAAGCTCCAGGGTGGAAGAAGAAATTCAGTCCATACCCCCCTGTAGCGTTGTAGACAGGCCATGTTTCGATATCATACACTACATTATCAGTAATTTCTCCGAACATTGCACAGCACGGGGTCTGAAGCTCACATCCATGGAAATTTGGGTCGAGATCGTGGATAAAGGATACCCACATGCGGCTCATCAGATTTGACAGATCTAGCTTCTCCTGGGTAGCATTGAGCAGCGGAGCGACACCGGCCTCGTATCCGCGGCCCTCGATGTCATGAAATACATATTGGATATCGACAAAGTGTGTTGTACCCAGGACTAGGAGCAGGTTAGAGACACTACAATCAAGCATAAGCTCAGTAGGAAAGAGAAGACATATTGCCTACCCTTCGATGTCGGCGAGTCAAACCAGTACGAATAGACCGGAACGCCAAATCTGGACCAAGCATCAGTGCGCCGCCGCCTTGCCGCTAGGAATAGTTGATCGGTTGCCAGTGCTACTGCGCGCTTCCGCTGTCTTCCCAGAGGTGCGTCAACTGGCGTCCGGTAAGTGTCGGGAGACCCAAGGACATCTAAATCTGGATAGAGCACCAGAAGTGTTTCGGCCGTGGCCTCGTCGGGCCCGTATGAACGAATTAGATCCACAATATCTTGATCGACATCAGGTATACTGTCCACAAACATCGTGCCTTCGTCATTGTTTGTCCCTGCCATCATAGGGACGCGCGTGAAGTTTCCTGCAGCTAGCAATGATGTTGACTGGTCTGGAACGAAATCGCTATCGATGATAGGGTAGTAGGATGATCCAGAGGTACAAGTGATGTTTATGGCGTCATTAAGCGTCTCGAAGGGTATGGTGCGAAGACAAGCAAGCTTGTCTGCGGCCTCAGCACAGCCAACAACTTCCGTAATATTGTTGTAGTTGGCAGTAGGAGCGGTCAGGTTCTGTGGAAGTGTGCCTTCGGCTCCACTCTGTGAAATCAATCCTCGAAAGAGCCCGTCTTCGCGACCGCCGAATGCTGTTGCTTGATACCAGACGTTGCCGCCACCGGCGCTTTCGCCAAAGATAACCACTTGGGCCGGGTCTCCACCAAATGCTGCAATATTTTCTTGAATCCAGTGAAGAGCAAGACGTTGATCTTTAAGCCCCAGGTTTGCCACACCAGCATCAAGCACGTCCTGGCTCGCTAAAAATCCCCATGCTGCCAGACGGTCTGGTTTTGTGAGCTATGCGATCCAATTAAAGGGAAAAGGGAAAAGCCCAGACTCACAATCAAACGAGACAGCGACGATAGGCTTCTCCATCTTGACGGACTGGTCCACCAAAAAAGACAAGTTATAAACGGCATTAGCCGAGTAGTCCATGATCCAGCCGCCTCCATGAATGAATACTCCCACGGGAATTTTAGCGTTGTTGGAGAGTCCAGCGGGCTTGATAATATTAACAGTCAGACAGTCTTCACCTAGCGTGTATGGCCACGCGTCACTGTTCTTCAAAAAGGATTAGCATAAATTAGCCAGCCTCCCTGTTAAAACCCAAGACTCACCCCATATCCAACACATGAGTCCCCATACTCCACGGCCAGCCGAGTGTCAAACACCTCGTTGAGACTCTGTGGATTCTGGAGACGCAGGTTGCCCACGGGTGGTTGCGCGTACGGTACACCAAGGAAGACATCCTGGTTGTAAGAGGAAATGTGTCTTCCGATGTATGTGCCGTTACGCACTGTCACGCGTGGCTCGCAGAAAACATCATACACCAGTCCTAGTAGGATGGCCACCACGTATCCGTAACGAGAATGCATTTTGGTTGAAAAGTTAATATGTACTTTTAGGACGAGTGACCGGTGAGGAGTTAGAAGGGAGGACCGCATACTTCATTGAAATAGATATGCTGCGCGCATGACTACAGTGATCTGGATGTTGTATCTAAAAGCCTTGGCTCTCAACACATGTTCTGTGATACACCACGTGCTGTTTCCAGGAAGAGAGAACTCCCGCGGATAAATTTGTCAAGACCCAATTAGGCTTCAATTGATGCTCGGCTGCTGTAAGCGAACTTCGTGCCATTTAGCCAGCTATGTGGCTATTGGCCCTTCTGACTTTGCGATTTGAGACCCTGAACAATGCCCACTAAGCCGGCTTTGTAACCTGGCAGGAAATATATGGATTACTTTCCTTATTGGTCTGTTTTTTACATGTGCCGACAGCATCTATTACAAGACAGAAACCTAAGCCGGGTTGTTTTATCGCTTAGAGCTCGATCCATATGATCTTGCTAATCTCACCGCCGTAAATCAAGGCTAGTGGCGTGATGGCTGGAAGCGCACCGTTGTCTTCCGCTCCAACGCCACATTTCTGAAAAGTCTTTTCACTCCTCGCCGGACCCGACTCGCTGCGCTTAAGGTTCCCCCTTCTGTGGCGCGTAAAGATGCTGTATTTGGTATCACCGTCAGCGTCTGTGTCGATCATCTGGGGCAAGAATCGCAACATGCGGGGCCCCATGGCACAAGACTACAAGCGGGCATTCTGCTTCTCGGCTAGTCTTTGCCAAGTAACGATATTTCGCCGCGGGAAAATTATTTCTTAGCGGGGGAAAAAGGCACCAGTTGGCCTGCATTACCCCAGACCCCAGATGCCAGGTGATACGACAGTCAAACTTTGAGGACCTGTCTCGTTCATCTTGGGTCACGAATATAAAAGATGATTGAATGCCGTTTGAAGCAGAGTGAAAAAGGAGACGTCCACAGCTTTACTTACCTGCATGGGACTCATCACTCACTCTCGCGACAATGACCGGGAAGGAAAATACCGACACAGTGGCCCGCAATGCCGAGCACCTGGAGACATCTGGCACCTCCACCAGTTCTCCTGGCTCAGGTCCAGCCTCCACTAAGGTTACCTTTCAAGACGTCTGGGAAAACAAACGCGTCCTCGGGTGGTGTAAGTTCAGCTCCAGAGTCACGCACTCCTCTCCTCCGGTGCAGACAATTGCTGACCTATGACATCGGAAAGGCCTATTCATTTTTCTCATGCCCGTCAATGTTGGCTATGAGATAGGCAGTGTGGGAAATCTACTCGCTATCAACGCCTTCCTCAACCACTTTGGCGAGACCGTCGACGGAACCCGTGTCATCTCCGCCCGTAACCAACAGATCCTTAGTGCGGCTACCACGGTGGGCATCTTCATCTCTGCCTTCGGTGCTGGGTTGATTGCCGACTACATCGGACGCAAAAAGACCATCATGATCGGGTGCCTTATTTGCACAGCCGGAATCCTGGGGCAGTATTTCTCCAACACCATACTGGAATTGTTCGGGGGCAAGATTGTGGCCACATTTGGCTACGGCTTGGGTCACTCGCTTGGGCCAGTGTTTGTTGCCGAGCTCGCACCCGCTAAAATGCGTGGCATTTGTCTAACTTTGGTCGTGAGTGATATCTCCCTAGGAACAACTGACATAAACACTGACCTCATAGAATACAATGATTGTCCTTGGACAATGGCTCAACTCGCTCGTGGTGTATGCGTGCTCGGATCGGCCTACCGACCTTGCCTGGCGTATTCCTGTTATCACGCAGATCATCCCACCAGCACTGCTGATACTCGGCATGCCGTTCTTGGCCGAATCACCCTCTTGGCTGATTCTCAGGGGTCGCCACGAAGACGCTGCAAAAGCCTTGCGCAGGTTCAACGGACCAAAATTTGATGTTGACTCCGCTATGGCACTCGCAACCGCCGCCGTGGAGCAGGAGCGCGAGGCGACACAGGTAGAGGTGTCTTGGATGCAATGCCTACGTGGTGCAGATGGCCGTCGGACGCTCATCATATGCATGGTCTACATTGGCCAGCAGTTTGTTGGCGTGAATTTTGTTGCTGGCTACTTGGCGTATGTATTGTCCTGTGCCGACAAGAGACTTGACCGAGACTCACAAATCACACAGTTACTACTTCAAGCTCGCTGGCGTCAACGACGCCATCGGTATGGCTCAGGTTGCCTATGCCGTCCAGCTAGTCGGGAACATTGTTTCGTGGTTCTTCGTTGAACGCCTCGGTCGCCGCACCATGATCGTCGGCGGCACCACAGTGATGACGGCAGGCCTGCTGCTGATCGGTGGCATCAGCATTCGCGACACCAAGCCTGCACTGACTGCCACCGTGGCCTTTATGACGATCTGGGGCTTTTTATACCAAGCTACCTTGGGTGCTGTAGCCTACGCAGTGGGCGGCGAGACGCCATCGGCTGCGCTACGGCAAAAGACCTACAGCATCAATATCATGTCTGCGACGGCGGTGTCATGTGCAGTGCTCCAGGCTATACCATACATGATCAACACCGACGAAGCAAATCTCGGCGGTAAGGTGTGCTTCGTTTTCTTTGCATTCTCGGTGCCAACCTGCGTGTACTTTTACTTCTGTCTGCCAGAGATGGCTGGACGATCATATGCGGAGATCCAGGAGATGTTCGACGACGGTGTGCCGGCCAGGAAGTTCAAAGGCCACCAATGCCGCGTTACGGCTGAGATTTCTGCCGGGGAAATGAAAGAACAGAAGCAGGAAGTGTAGTAAGATCTGCACCTTTGATGGGCTACAACTGCGCTCGCCACTAAAGGACTAGTAGTTCCATATCATAGAGACCTAAACAAGTATTCAATCACAATGTCTCATTGAATGTCAAGATATGCTCCTCATAACGGATACAAATCCGAATGGGCAGATTTGTCGCACTCTTAATCGTGCAAAGTGCCAGGGGGGATGCTTAGCATGCTACAGGCTTCGTGATTATGTCACCTTCTTTTGCCTCCACTGAAGATTACTTTTGCGGTGGCATAAAGAGTGTCGTTTGGAGAGCACTATTTCAATAGAGAGGCCTGTCTAATTCATCGAGTATACAAGCCCTATGCACCCACTTCTACACTTAGAAGACCATCTCCAATGAGCTCGTCAACAGCCTTGGAGTCTAGGCGTGCAAGAAGGTTCAGCAGCCTAGAGAGATATGCCTTGGCACGTTTCCTGATCATGTCGTTGTCCGTTTTCTGGCTTAGCTCCAACAACGCGCTGCCAATCTGCCGAAATTTTTCTATCTGTGACAATCAGTTAAAAAACGTGGAAATCCTCCAAAAAGGTATTAACTTACCAGGGGCTCTCCGTTGACCTGCAGAAATTCAAATGGGACCGAATCAACCGCGTCCAAACAATCGCGAGCGACCTCGGCCGTCCGCATCTCAAGCGCAAGGGGCTCCTCACTGAGTCCCATGACACGGACAAGACCTGCTGCCGCACATCGCCTCAGAAGCACCATGCGCAGGCAGTGGAACGTCACTGCGACGTCGACGCGAAGCCTCCAGAATGTACCGCGTCTGTACGCCTCGTCTTCGGGATACAACAGCGGTTCCAGGTCGAGTTCCGTTGCAACATGGTCTGGCGTCTGCAGCCAGGGTGGGAGGTCGTCCAAGATTCCGGAAAAGCTAAAATAGGCACGCATCAACTTCTGGGAAGCCTCTTCTCGGTCGTGGGGTGGCAACAATGCACAGTCATGGATTCCGGCAAGAAGATCTGATGCTATCGTCCAGAGCCGAAGACAAAGGTCTGTACCAACCAGGAGGTGGTCTTCAAAAGGTGGAGTTGTACATGATCTGGTGGTGTCGAGCAACGGGATGCGGTTCGATATGAGGAAGGAGGCGTTGGAGGAATCCTCTGGCAACTGGGCAGAGGGAAGGAGAACAGGTCTGTCATTCAAGACCGCGGCAGAGCGGTTGGCTATGCGGAGAGACCAGAACAGAAATCGGCGGAGCTGGGACTCCAGGGGATCGACAGGAGCTTGGGTACGCCCTGGGTGGGGAAGCAAGTCGTAAGAGATGAGAAGGGCCTGAGCAAGAAGATGCCAGGAGTGGTTGGTGTGGCCCTTGTTGTGCAGGGCAGATCCGAGAGACACACGTAGGGCGGCGGAGGCTGATGTCGGGTGCTCTAGATCGTAATCCTCGAAAAGCCGAAGGCTTGCGCGTGATGCGTTTATGAACTCGTCGGCAACGATGCTGGGGACAGGCAGCAGGCTAGGCGGCATGGTTGTGGCAGCGTGGGCACAGAGAGATACCAAATGGGTGAAAGCCCGCAGAGATGATATGTGAGCTTCTGGGTACAGCTCAAATGCAGGCTGGTAGTTATCCGGGAAGAAGTAGGCAGCATCTCGGCGGAGGCTGGGTTCGTGGAAGATGGGTCCGATCGGGAAGATAAACTGGAGGTGGAGGCTGATACAGTCTTCGATGACAAGCCGCGGAGAGCGTGCGGGGACGGCTGCCTGAAGAGCCGACATCAGATGGTGCTGGATGGTAGTCACAGCATCCCTGGCATCGGGGATGCTGCTGTTCGGCCATGTGCCAATGTTGAAGAAGGGCAACTGATCATTGTTGCTAGAGACGAGACCCGGACTGCAGGCGGCTTCGAGACCAGGGCTCGAGGCGACCGGGATGGTCTGGGAGACAGGCGAGGTGTCCAATGTCTGTAACTGCAGATCCTGTACCGAATGTGTCGACGTGGCTGGCTCTGCGACAGCACGTCGTCGCCTGGGAGTGTTGGGCTTTGGCCCACGCTTCTTTGGGGGATCAGAATAGGTGCATTCGAAGCCAGCGATACGGCAGTTTGGACATTGCCGAGAAGAATCGCACTGAAGAAGTGAGAGATAGTTTCATCGGCGTGTTGCACATCGTTGTACAGCACTCACCTTGATTTTGCGCCTCCTGCATGCATCACACGCCCGAGTGCTCATTGTTGCGGAGGTGCAGCGTTAATTCAGCCGTGGGAGAATTCGTTGCAGGTGGAGGTATCCGGGGAAATAACAGAAGCGGGTCTGCACCAATTAGTCATAAATGTCTTTCATAATTTTATTCTCTTCTCTACGGGTACAACATTCCACCATTCAGAAAAATACACTGATGTCTATCTGGTGACCGACAGAAACTTTACTTCCTCCCTCCCAAGCGACGCCATTGACCTCTACGATCGTCCGCCTCTCCCAGACGCTCTCCGGAACGACCACTGTACCTTCCAATCCCCTAGGTCCCTTGCAATAAAGCCTCCAACCAGCTTCACCTTCCTCCCACCGCACGATAATCACGTCTCCCACCGGCGTCGGTACCCTGCCCTGAGCCCACCGCACTCCTCCAGGTCTCCACTGAGGACTGACGGTGTACTGCGCGAAACCAGGCTCCTGGGGCTCGACGCCCAGCACATACCGCGACAACAACCATGTAGGCCCGACACTGAAGAGCTGAGCATAGCTACAGAAATCTCCCTTGAACGGCGTGCCATCCTGTCCACGAATAAATTCCCATGTTGTCCCTGTGAAGTGTGGGCTTGCTTCATCGATCATGGGTGCCCAAACGCTGCGCATTACCTGTTCGGCTTCTGCGTATCGAGAGGCGTAGATCGCGGCTTGCGTGTGGAATGCCGACATGATGGGCGAGACAACGGGCTGCACGGATGGCGTGTCGGGTGAAAAAGAGAGAGGTGCACCGTTGTGGGTGCCCTCGCATAGAAGAGGAAACTTGGTGGATAATATGGGAGCCAGGCGAGCGGCTGGGATGAGGTCCTGCAGGATCAGCCAGGCGTGCGACTCCTGCTGAAAGCCAGTCGTGCGGCTGTCGGTGATGTTGTAGTAGCCCGCAGAAGAGTTGTAGCAGTGTTTATCGATGGCGGCAGCTGTTCTTGTGGCGTGGGCGAGGTAAAGATCCCGGGACTCAACGTCGGAGACGACAGAGGATAGGGCCATGTGGGCACATGCACGAAGGACAGCCACATAGAGGGCATTGCGCTTGGTAGACACGCCCTCCTGGATGCCATTGTAGTAATCGTAGTCGCCAGCTGTCGTAGTTAGTTTGGGGGACAAGTGACGATATGGAGAAAAGACCAGGCTTACCGTTCATGCCGTGCAGTGAAAGCAGCCCCTGTTCGTTCACATTCTCCTCTAGAAAGGCAAGGCAGCCCCGGATACGCTTCCAGCAGAGCCGAAGTAGCGCATGGTCGCCTGTGTACATCCAGTAATCGTAGATCACCAGCACCAGATACAAGGAATAGTTTCCCGAGAAAACACTGAAGAACCCGTCTCGGCCGTCCCGGCACGGGTCACGGCCAGGAGGACAACCGCCACACAAAAGCCGCTGGGAGCCGGTGTCCCGCAACATGGACGCCACAATGTTTCCCCGTACATACTCAATTCCGGCTGTTGAGTAGTAGAGAGCACGTCCGCCGATGATGATGTCAGCTGTCCAGGGGTAACGATCGCGCTTGGCTCCATCCGAAATCCAGGGAAACGCATTCTGGCTAATTCCAAAGTCTGACAGCACCGCCGGGTTGTTAAGCCCCGACTCGTACAGAACTTTGCCGTCCGGGATCGATGTCACACACAGATCACGAAAGCGGCAGACCTGGTCACGGCCGGCACCAATGCCGACAGAGCCATGCCGCCAAAACGGGAAGTCTGGCCCCTCAGTGTCAGTGCCAAAGCCGTCCGTCCTTATTCCACCTTGCCGGAACCGGGCCACGTCCAGTCCATTGATTCTGACCTCCACCGGCTCGTCCCCCCGACAGGTTGTCTCGACGATGAACCACGCCCCGGCCTTCAAGGTGAAACCCGGAATCTTCGATAGGCTCACACTACTGATGAGCTTGGGCTCCAGTGTCGTCTGGCTGGCATTGTAATAGCCGAACCATTGTTCAAGTCGCACGTCACTGGACGCATCTGACTCGCCCAGGTTGAGCTGAAATAGTATGCTAGGACGCCCTGACGGCACCCTGACCGTCCATGCAAGCCCACCCTCGAGCACCATACCACTGAACCGCGTCGTGTAGTCGGCCCAGTCGCTGCCCCATCCATAGGCGTTGCACCGCTGAGAGTCGACCAGCACACCCATGTCAGCCGATACCTCCCACGGCGGCGGTACCGAGCGCGTTGGCACACTGTTGAGCTGCAGTGTACGTGCACCGTATGCCCACAGCCGGGTTAACTTTTCATCTGAGCACTGGAAGAATCCCGGAAGCCCGTCTAACGGCGCATTCGATGTCGTTGGTATGAACCCAGCCAGAGAGATCAATACACGGCAGGTCTGTGGCGATATCAATGACAGCCGCAACCACCTCTGGCTGCCTTGCACACAACGGGCCTCGTAAAGGCCAGTTCCTTTCAGTCGAAATCGCACTCGCCGGCTCGTGTCGGCACCGGCCGAAAAGGGATATGGACCGTCGCCATCCGGCCGCAAGATTCCGGGGTAGCTCTCCGAAACGGTAAAGTCGACCAGTGCCTTGGCAGCAAGGTTCCCGACCGTCGACGTCGAGTCAATGGCGTGCACGCAGATCACAGGAATGCCAGCGACAGCCACACCGTAGTCGAGAATGACTGAGGAATCTTGACCATCGTCGCCTTCCTGTTTGGACAGAGTTGCAAATGTGTTTGGATCCGATGATAGCAATGCCTCGGCACCAGACACGATGCCACTGGTGGAGTGGACAGACTTTGGGAGCAGATATTGCGCCCATTCGTCCTGAGTGAAGGCATAGTTGGATGACTTCGGCTCGGGTAACGCCGGTAGAGAGAAATCGAGTTTCTGCTGAGATGCCATCATGAACTGCGGTTCAGCCTTCTCGAATTGGCTGTTCCGCCTGCATCGTTCCCATTGTGACTGGTTTTCCTCGGTTCTTATACAAGTCTCCACAGCTCGACCTCACGATGCTTTGGCTTGTAGTGGTATTTGTCCGCGGCAGAATTCGGTTGTGGGGCCACGGTCATGGAACGGGGTATCTTTGGTCATGAACATTCTCCTACCAAAAAGAAATGCCTCTACCTGCCTATTCAGACCGGCATTTCCCTTTTTTACCGTTGTGTTCACCCTAAGCTTAAATAAGAATGGTCAAATAAGGCGGCCTTCTGCCGAGGCAAGTTTGAACAGCTGGTCACAGCTTCATAATCAACACGCAAGCTTCATTGGTTACTTCGACTGTAGCTTTCTCGTTCCACGTAATCGAGACAAAATGTGCTTTCTATGTCCCTTCTGCATCTTACGTCAAAAATAACGATTTCCACAATCAGTCTTCCCGTTTCGGCCATGATAACTGCCAACTCTGGTCTCGGCGACACCAGTCACTAACAAATTCATTGCCTGTAATTCACCGGGGTCTATCATAGTCCAGCCTTTTCACTCGTTTCCAGACCTCGAATGCTACGCGCTCCTGGGCCTCACGACCAGTTTCAGCTGCTGATGGGCCTGCGGGTCTTCAATCCGTCAGCGCATACAATGAAACGCCAGGGTATCCATACATACCGGATAGCTAGATACAGACGGCCACCAAGCCAGGCATCCTCAACCTTTGTGCTGATTAGTTCGTCTGGTGGGTTTGCTGTAGTGACCAGTCCGCCAGCTTCTTGCAATATGGCAATGCCGGCGGCAACATCCCTGTTGAAATTATGTGAGAATGAGGAGTCAGCCAAAGCATCAGCCGAAGTGTACTCACCACTCCCAGCATCCACCCTCCCACCATATATCGATGGATCCCATAGCCGTGTATGCAAGATCCAAGGTGGCACTTCAAATCCCTGTATCAGCTATCGTTCGTGCCAACATCAGGTAAAGATACGACTGTGTCAACTTACCTCCCCAAGCTTCGTACACCATGCACCATGCCGCCCTTGCCACCACGACCGCCAATCTCTGTTGCCATGTTCATAAAACTTTCGACTTTCCTGCTGAGATTCCCATCTGGGGTATCCTTGCGATCCTTCCCCCACTCGCAACAGAAGAGACAGCCTTTTGGTGCCTGTTCAGAAAGTGGCGGGATGGGGTCGCGAATGAGCGGCAACTGGGTTGTTTCATTGAGCCAAGCGCCCCTTCCTCGACAGGCACTAAATAGTTGGTTCAGGAAGGGCGCATATATGACTCCAAGTGTTGGAACACCGCATACGACAAAGCCGATAGATACACAAAACATGGGAAATAGGTGGGCGTAGTTGACGGTACCGTCGAGTGGGTCGACGATCCAAGTGGGCGCGTCATCCACGAGATAGTTTCGGGTTGCACCTTTCGAGAAGGACTCCTCGCCGATAAATCTGGATTTCCTTGAGTATGTAGAAATTCTTTGATAGTGGCCGAATAAAGATACTGATAGACTTACTTGTGGCTGGGATATTTGCTTGTGATAGCAGCTTTGATGAATGCTTCTGTATCTGGTGAATTTCTGTCAGCTGTGTTCGTGGCCTTCAATCATCTCAAGCAACTGCTTTCCCCCAATAGCTACCTTCGTCTGCTTTCGTCACAATATCCACAGAGCTGTCTTTTTCTTTCGACAGAAGCTCCGAACGTCCGGCATCAGCCATTCGGGCCTTTGCCCCGCCCATGAGCAGGTTTCCGGCATCTTTTCCTAGCTGAACAGCAAACGCATAGATCTCGTCAAGCTCGTGTTGGGCAAGCTGAGCCATTGTAGGTCAGAGGTAGGGAATTGGCATTCGAGGTGTTTGGACAGTTGCAGGTTCGCAGATGCAGGTTCTCAAAGTCCAGTCGATCAGACGTTGGTTTCCGCTCAGCAACCCCGCATCTAACCGAGCGGGGAACTTTCCGCACCGGAGCGGTCCACTGTAATGGACGCCGCTCGGAGCGGAGAACCGCTGACTGGATACTATTCCCGAGACTGGAAGAGGACTTATCCTCTGAAGCGATAGTCATCCCGAGACGGCGGATACTTCTCCGCATATCGGCGCCGCGGGCAAGGAGAGGGGATAGTTGCCGTGGCTATTTTTACAACAGGCTTCCTCTCTGCTGTAAGCTTTCGACGTTACCAATAACGCTACTTCCACCAGATCCGCATCATGGCACCACGACGCATCCTTCTTATTAACGGGACGAACCTGAATCTTCTCGGCACCCGCGAACCTTCCATCTACGGCAGCACGACTCTTGCCGACGTGCTGTCTACTGCCTCTATCCAGGCCGACCAATTGGGCGTCGAGCTCGAAACCTTCCAGTCTAACCATGAGGGTGCCATTGTCGACCGCATACAGGAGGCTGGAGGCTTTGGACATCTAGTAACGGTACCCACACTTGGTCAGCAACGGCAGCCGGTTGACGCCATCATTATCAACCCTGGTGCCTTTACGCACACCAGCGTGGCCATACGTGACGCACTCCTGGGCATCAATGTGCCGTTCGTGGAGCTGCACGTGAGCAATGTCCACACCCGCGAGGAATGGCGCCGTCACAGCTACTTCAGTGACAAAGCGGCTGCTGTCATCGTCGGGATGGGGGCTTTCGGCTACACGGCGGCTCTCGAGTTTGCGGCGAAACATCTGAAGCTTCGAGAGAAGCTGTAGAGACAAACTTGGAGGTTGTGGCCATAATTGGCAGCAGATAAATTTTTGAACAATTGAAGATCAGTCTTCCATTATCAATGTTCTGTACTATGGCTAGCATAATAGCACTCCTGCTCGAATACATATTTCACAAATTGCTTGCCAGCGTCGGCGTCGAAACTGCCGTGATGCTCATATCTCTGGCCAACTTTTTCCACGACTCAGCACCACGGCGGGCCAATTCGTCAACCACCTCCTGGCCACGGTCACTCATACGCTTGTTGAACAGCTCTAGGCTCACCCAGCCTTCATATTTGAGGCCCTGGAAGATGGCCCAAGCAATGTCTCTGACCGGCAGATATGCTCCCTCTTCACCGTAGAAGAGCCGACAGTTGCGAGACCAGCTCATCCGACTCGGCTGCAACGGGTCGTAGTATTCATGGCCAGCAACCAGAGGTTGGCTGAGTCGTTGTGCATCGACAACCTGTACCAAAAAAACTCGACTTACATCGACCTCGGTCACAAGACGCGTCATGGACTCGGCCACAATCTCTTCAAGGCACCCCCTGTTTTTTCCGCTTGGGTGAGTCGGGTCGGCAAAAATGCGGCCGGCAATGTTGAAAGTGTCCAGACATAGGCCAAAATTCGAGCGATTCACGCGTTGCACAATATCCCAGCTCTGTTCCCAAACGTCTGCCCGGGTGCCCCAGCAAAGGCTCTCGTAGCAAAGCCGAATAGGAGGCTGAGAAGCGGCGGCCAGGTCCGCAGCTTCGCATAGGTCCGCCACGATCAGATCAATATCATCGGAAACCTGGGCCTCGGGGGCGATGCTGGATGGGATCAAGATCAAGTCTGTGCACAGCTCATGAGCGAGCGTAAACCATAGCTTCAGCTCATCGACTCGGCGAACGTGTTCTTCGCGGTCCAGAAGACCCTCGTAATTTCGAAAGGGCTGCAGTGAGATAACCTCGAGGTTACGAGAACGGCATAGAGCAGCCACCTGCCGAGACGCAGAAATCAGGTCGGCAGAGTTAGGCTCAGTTCCGGTTGTCGTAGTTATTTGCTGGTGCTGGGCGAAGTCGTAAAGGTCATCAGAGAAGATCTCCACGCCGTGGTAGCCATACTTATAAGCGGCGTCGAGTTTGTCGATGAGTGAGTGGCCGGCAGAAGAGTGGCCTAAAGATATGGTGGTGATGGCTAGCTTAGAAGGCATGTTGACTGGGCAGATAAGCTGGGATAGGAAAGAATACTTGGATGAATGGTAGAAACAAGATAATCAAATTGGAGCAGAGCCGTGCTACTAATGGCAGAAAACGGGAAAATACATATCAGCAAGAACACAGAAAGAAAGGGAACTGCGTACGGGCCTAGAGACTCCTATATTACGCCCATAATCTCATCGGCCTGGTCCAATGCCTTGCTAGCACCCGCAACCACCTGACTACTGTAGCGCGACGTCTGACGGCGCTGATCAGATTTGATTGTGCCGTCCATCGACTTGCCCGTTGCATTTTCGCGAGAATGCTGCTTGGTCATCGCATAACTGTAGACACGCCGAGAATAACCGTCGCGGAACTGAGGTTGGGGTATGCAATTCTCCGGTGCTGGACTGCCAGGAGGAGGGGGATTGGTTGGGAATGGTGATAAACGGACGCTTATTGGTCAACTCCACCTGGTAAATGTTTATCCGCCAGGCTCTAGCTTGCCATTGGTAGCAGTGTTACTGCCCCGCTAATCTGTTCCTGGGACCCGAAACTGCCGGAACGCGATGTCGGGTTTTTGGGGGGGCTGTAGTTCGCCGTCCCGGTGCGGCAGCGGCCGTTCTCGAAAGCTAGACATGGGAATAGAAATAGATGCCATCTGTCAGTTTTCTTGCGGCAGTGTTTTCCTTGCCCCTTTCCATTGCGAGAATCAGAACGAAACCAGATCACCAGCACCACTTACAATTCCCAAATCACCACCGGGCGCAATCGTTCACATTCCAAACTGTCTCATCCACGGTCCGGCATCTTTTCTGCAAGTCCGGCTTAAGTGTGCAAGGCACAATTCATCACAATGGGCTCAATCGCGCAAGAAAGTCCGGCCCCGGCGCCAGAGCCACAACTGCAGTTCGATAATGGCTTGCCTCAAGTATCCCATCTTGACAAGCACGGCTACCTCTTCGGAAAGAAGCTGGCCGCTTCCATGTCACCCTACCTCCACAGCGTCGTTTATGGGAAATTGAACTTGAACTGGGAGCAAATCCGCCTCGACTCAACCGACATGGACCTCTTCCTCCAGTTGATTCAGCACCCGGATTTCTACGGCGCCTCCGTCACCATGCCGCACAAAGTTGCTATCATACCACATTTGGATGAGCTTGAGCCAGAATGCCGTGCAGTTGGCGCTTGCAATACTATCTTCCTGCGCACGAACCCTTCCACAGGTCGCCGTATCCTCTGTGGTGCAAACACTGACGTCATCGGCGTACGTGACGCTTTTCTCAAAAACGTTGCCGACCCATCTATCTTTGCGAATCGGCCAGGACTGGTCGTTGGCGGTGGTGGCGCCGCACGGAGTGCTATATATGCCTTGAACAGCTGCCTTGGAGTCCGTGAGATTTACCTCGTCAATCGTGACAAGTCCGAGGTCGATGCCGTCATATCCGAGTGCACGGCACAAGGCTATGGATCGGGGCTGGTTCATGTATCTTCAATTGCCCAGGCCGAGGCATTGAGCTCCCCAGGCGCTATCGCGGCGTGCGTTCCAGACTTTCCTCCAAAGTCAGAGCAGGAAATCCTCGCCCGGCAGATCATCGAAGTCTTCCTGGCCAAGGAAAACAAAGGCTCCATGTTAGAAATGTGCTACAATCCCACGCCATACACAGAACTCAGCGCATTGGCTGAGCAGCACAACTGGCAGGTTATCTTGGGAACGGAGGCGCTCATCTACCAGGGTCTGGAACAAGACCGGTACTGGACCAGTCGAGAATTATCGCAGCTACCAGTTGACGACGTGCACGTAGCCATTGCCGCAAAATTGTCACAAAACTCAAAAGAAGCTAGGCTGTGATGAGTTGATATGAGGTAATTAGCTTAGTTGTACACGTGCAAATACATAAGACACATCGATAGGAGACAGCACTTTACCAATCAGTCGATGGCACACTTTTCGTTGAGCGTTTTCTCATGCTAAAACTGGCTGGTATTCATGATTTTATAACAATACAGACATCTTGGCTGAAAACAAAAGGCTACAAAAAAACTAGACTGAATCTAGATATTTGCCCAAGGTACCTGAAGCCCCTAAACAGCAGAGTCTGTAACACGCTCAACTTCGCTGACATTCACCTTTTCAAAGGTCACACCCTCGACATTCTGCCGGAAGCTTTGCTCTTCAGTGGCGAGTTCTTCCATGACGATTCTGTTGGCATGACGAGCCGGTTTCACTTCAAAGAGGCGGTCCATGGCCTCCAGGGGGATCGATTTCGTCTCGGGGATTAAGAAATAAACGAAAGGTGCAGACAGAAGCATCAGCGAGGCGAACAAGAAGTAGACGCCGTATCCCATCTTAAGGAACATCTGTGGTGTGAAGCGGCTGATGATAAAGTTCCAAAACCACTACATAGATTAGCAAACTGGAGATGGCAGCAGTAGGAAAATGGTTACAAAAGGGCCAACTCACATTGTTCGCGGCCGCGTTGGCCTGTCCAAGTGCGCGCGTGTTCTGATTGAACATCTCGCTGTTGATGACCCAGGGAACACCATTCCACGAAGGTGTGTAGACAGCTGTCCATAGATAAAAGAAGAAAATGGCCGCAATACCACCGCTGGACAGTTTGCTGTTGTTGGTGTCGACGCCGGCAATCTTGATATACCCTCCAATGAACCACATACAAAGTGAACCACCGACGCCTCCAAACAACAACATCCGGCGCCGTCCGACGCGATCCACCAGATACAGCAGCCAGATAATGGTGATTACTGTCTTGACAACTCCAAATATGCCAGTTGTCAGAAAGCTGGCGTTTGTTCCATGGATGCCAATAGATTTGAATACGGTCGGGCTGTAGTAGTTGATGGCGTTGATGCCTGAGCCGTTCTGCCACAGGAAGAGCATACCGCCCAGGAAGAAGCGCCATTGTACCTTGCGATCCCGCAAGCTTTGGAAAGGCTTCCAAAAGCCAGCACCAATGTGGGTCCGATAGTGTTCCAGATCCTCGTCGATGTAGCTGATCTCTTCGATAATGTAGATGTCGGTCGGTTTTAGTTTGCGCATCCAGCAAAGGACCTTTGTGGCTTCCTCACGGCGACCTTTTGAAAACAACCAGCGAGGAGACTCCGGGATCCAGATACTGCCGATCAGGAGAAGACCCGCAGGGATCAGTTGAACAGCAAAGGGGATGAGCCACTGGGAGTGTGATGGGGCCATTGTCTCGCTGATGCCGTAGTTGATCCAGAAGCCGACCAGACCACCAATCTGCCAGCCCAGCTCGTAGATGCCGACAAGGCGGCCACGCACGGCCGGCGGGGCCAGTTCCGAGATGTAGATTGGCACCATGTTGGAAGCGCCACCCACGCCGAATCCAGCGAGCACACGGCCACCGAGGATGAGGCCCAGGCCGCGCTGGGCGTTTGCACCCAGCATGAGGCCGGCACCCAGCATGAAGATGAGACCGAAGATCCATAGCGATTTTCGACGACCCAAGAAATAGCTGGATCCATAGGCGCTCAGGCTCCCGAAGAAGGCACCTGCCTGGTAGACGGAGACGATGTTTGCCGAGATGAGTGCCTTCTTTCCAGAGCTGTATGAATCAAAATTGAACTCGTCGATGAATGACGGCAAGGCTAGCGTGGTTCCGATGAAAGCTGAGTCGTAGCCAATCATGCATGACGCAAATGAGGCGATGGCAGCACAAGCATAAACGCGCCAATTGTAGACAGCCTTTGGCGTTGGCCGGTCTTCTTTTAGAGCCAGCAGAGTCATGGCGACAATAGCAGAGAATGGAAACAGTGTAGGTAAGTCGAAATGCCAGTGGGTGTTCTTTTTTGTTCACAACTTGACACGCTGAATGAGAACAAGAGGAATATACAGCCGGGTGAGACGTTTTTTAAAGAAACGTCTGTGCCCATCGGTCGTCTAAAGAAACGGGATTGGGGTAAACAACATGAGGTCAAGTGCCGATCTGATAGGAATGGACACTCCACGTCCTGAGGAGATCGAGGTGGAAATTTTCATCCCTCAAAGGGCAGGGGAGGAAAAGGATTTAGTCGAACAGCAATGCCCTCTACCCCTTTCTTTTTCCACGAGCAATCTTCCATGTTTCGTTAGCTTGCTGTCCACTAGATGGTAAAAGTTTTTCGCTTGCAGAATGCCATTTCTCCATTTGCCGTCCCCGCTGAGCCCCATATGGGGAGATGTGTGGAGAGCCTGTTGAACCCCAGTCTACTAGTGGGTAAATTCTTATCCGGCAAGATCTAGGCAATGTAAGATACAGCCGCGTTCAAAGGAAAATTCATGGACCCCGCGCAGTCTGGGGAGATTATCGTGGGGTTATTCTGGTGTCATTTATCCAGGAAGGGGTGTCTTGTATTGTTTATGTCGAGAGAGAAAGTGGGATGCAGAGCAAATGTCGAATGATAAAATGACGCCCACAGACGCCTGAACACATGATTTTCTATCCGTCTATTTTATATGTGAATGTTTTAAACTTTCCTTGCGGTTATGGCGGCACGCCGTCATCGAATTCCCCCATGAGACCTCCTGGGATTTCACAGCCAGGGGTAAATCCTAGGTTCGCCATGAACTGGGGCTGCAATTCTGTGCCGATCCTGTCCGTGTAGTCGATCGACGTGAGGTCATCCAATAATGCATCGTAATCAAGTGCCGCCGAGTTGTATCCCTGTACCATTTGTCGGTGCTCTTGGAGGTTTAGTGAAATATCCGCATTCATGAGCAGATTTGCTTGCGCAGCCATAACATTATCTGGTCTACCAGATCCATGTTGTTGATGTTCCACGCCGATTAGCTGTGAGGCTGCAGATTTGGGTGGCACGTTGAAATTGTCAACTGCAAATGTTGTGTCTGCCAACGAGTAGGAGTTATGGTGAGAATAATTCAAATGTTGGAGTGACAATGGCGTGGTGCCAAATGCACGTTGCTGGCTTCCAACTGTTTCGTCTCGTGTGACTGTAGTCGGGAATGCCCCTAACGAATCCTTGGAAGCAGAAAGAAAACCCCCCGTCGGTAAACTTCGTGATGCTGCTGGAGAAACTGCAGTTGGATCTGAGGTGCGGTGTACGACACTTGGTGCAGGTGGCGGAACGCAGCAATTGGCATTGCCATCCACCGACCCTGTTGCCCATACAGCATCAAGCCTGTCAGAAAGAATCTTCCATCGGCTGTGGTCACGCTTGCTCAACCTCTCCGGCGACAGCGAGTTGAAGAGCGTGGTGAGACAAGGGACGAGAAGTGGGGGTATCCCACAAGCACCAAAGAGCGTGAAAAGCTTTTCGAGTGACTCGAGGAGCATCACCATTACGTGTTGCATCATGCCTGCATCTTCAGCAGTGCCTCTACTTGGTGAAAGCCGAGTGTGAGCCCAGAGAAAGATCCATCGAAGAATATGTGCTGAGGGTACTCCGCTGTCGGCAACAAGGCCTCCAAATCCTTCAATGTTGGTGAAGACTGCAGAGACAAAGGAACTGAACGGCGTGTCGGGTCGGATAACACGATGCAGTCGGTCGATTGGTGCAAGATTTTCGTTGTGTTGACGGTCTGGCGCATTACGCGCGTCCTCAGCTGCAGCCCAGTTCTGTCTGAGAAGCTGAAACACGTCATGAATCTGGTTGAATGTGGAGAGGGCATGGCCTGGAGTGCGAGACTTTGGAACAGAAGCAGAGCCGCCAGTTCCAAACCCGTCACAGGAAGTCCAGGGCTGCCATTCATCAAGCTCATCCTCGGGCAGATTCATTTGCAATGCCTCGTGTGATGCCAGACAACTGCATCGTGGTGTTTTCCGCATCATCGAAATCAGCGTCTCCAGTATGGAGCAGCCAAGTAGCAATGCTATAGTTGTCCGTTTCTGGCTCCGCCGTCCGTGCTGCACTTGGTTTTTCTGGTGGTCCGTCTCATCATCATCTGTGTCAAGTGCAATATACTTTGCTTTCCCCAGTAATATCCACGCTGTTGAGTTCTTTCGCTGACCGAGATTAATCAAAGCCAGAAGAAGAAGAGCTTTGGCATGCTGGGTCATGAACGGTCCGTCCTCAGACGGAATCAACCGTTTGGCCATTTGGTAAAGTTCGAGAGGTTTCCATGAGTCATGATCAGTAGAATTTGTGGAACCCGCGTCAGAAGGGGTTCTCGTCTCCGTGGTCGTCTTGTCGCTCGCGGCGTCCTGAAAAGATGCCAGTGCCAACGCACTCCACAGCTCTGCATGTGAGGCACTGTGTGTCAGGTTCGACAATCGAATACCTTCCGACTGGTACAAGTATACCGTTTTCAATAAGTCTTGTTTGTCCAGAATAGGGAACCAGCAGTGTGTGTACGAAAAGTAAACATCCAGTAGCCTCCAGTGATTTGGCGGTAACTTAAGCATGGGATTCCGGTCAGATGGTAATCGAGCAGCATGCAAAGGTGCTCTGTTTCCCGTCGACACACCAACTGCAATCGATATCCCTGCAGATGGCTGCCCCGGAGTGAGGGCTTCTTGTGCACTGCTCCCACTTCTGGCCTCGCGGTTCTCGTGTAATGCTGCTCCATCTTCGGGGTCGCTATCATCATCTGACGCCGACAACTTCTCAAAAAGCGGCTGGGTCGTTGTAGGGCCACCTTTCTCGGATGAGAGAATGCGTCTTATCTCCCGGCGTACTCTGCTTTTCCTCCATCGTTTGTGTAATTTGTCTTGTTTGTCGATATCTTTGCCACTGGCGAGGTGAGGGCTTTGCGTGTTCTCGTGGGAGAGGTAATTGGCGAGTGTTTCTTCACATCCGTCCAACTCTTCAAAGAGCCAGGCCATAGATAGTTCTAATGTGCGAATATAGCCCACCTGAACTCCTCTCTTCTTGGGGCTGGTATCATAGGTGCACGGTCGGCTCTGTGAGCTGCACGTATGGCAAAAAGGTTGTATGCCATCGCATTTCTCCCGTGCAGCACGACATTGGTCGCAGGCCTGCGACACGCGTTGCCGCTTCGGGGGGGACGCCATGTCGCAACTTTCTGTTAATTTCGCTGTGGCCGTCATCGCCGTCGAGTCGGGCGTAGGTGGCCCCGTTGTCGGCCGTATAACAAGGCGCTTGGCTCTTATGCTGGCCCCTTTTCGTTTGGGAGGCATTGCGTCTCTTGCTTCATTTCTGCCGTGACGGAGAGGGGTCGAAGCTGCGGGAACAGTGTCTTTTCCCCTCTCCAGCAGGAATCCCTCTTGCCGGGGGAACACGTATAACCAATCACTACTGATAGCAGCTTGGGGCTTCTCCAGTAACACCCCCGAAATTAGTAAGACTCCCGCTCACTCCGCACTTGGTGGTTTATGGCTGGTATCTGAAAACCCAGCAATACGGGGTAAGAGTGCGGGGTAGCAGAGCCGGATGAAAACTTTTCCACGGCACTAGCCTTCAACTAGCCATGTGACTGTGGACGAGAATCAAACAGGCGATAACAGAAGTTCTTACTAGGCTTCTCGGTTTTATGAGCTATCCGACTTGGACATTTCTATTTTCATATCCGAATCTTACGAATCAGCGCAGCACCCTCCTTCTGACGACCTCAAACCAGACAACGCAGGCCTTGGGTTCAGGCCAACGTCCTCCGGTCTTGTAACCACGATGGCTTCCCTAATGGCGGGGCTGAAGCGGACCTACGCAACCGCCTCCGCCGACTGGATCGACCAGAGCTCGCAAAGCAAGACCCGGCCCAACCCTGAACTGTCTGCGCGTGGACATTCCTACACTCTGCGGGATGCAAGAGGAAGCTTGGACACAAGCAGTAAACTTTTTTCAGACAGTTCCAGTCCATGTGAGCTACTTTCCTGTTGTGTAGTCAATACTGTGCGATTCAGTATCCTTGCTAATACAAGAGTCATTCGGGACAGCATCTCGGTCGACAACGACAACTTCTTCAGGCTCAATTTCTCCAGCGGGGTTCTGCACCAATAGGCTGTTTGGCACAGACGCATCTGTCGTTCTCACAGGCATACCAGGCTCTGGGAAATCCACGTTGGCGATCATTGCTTCCACCGCCATGAAAAGGAGGATTGTCGACGTCGAGAAGGTGTTCCAAGAAGCCAATGGGACCTCGAGCGCCACTTATAAGAAGGCGCACGGCGCAGCACTCTACAGCAAGGTTCAGTCAGACACATTGCTTGGGATTCTGAAACGCCATTCTAAAGGTGCGGTAATTGTCTGCTCTTGGATGGAACGGAACGTGCAAGCACAACTGGTAGACTTCAGCTCTACGGGACCCATTATCTACGTTGTCCGCGAGGCAGACGCGATAAAAGCCTACCTACGTATGCTGGACGATTCTCGCATCCGGGATATTCTCAACGCCAGTGGATCAGTTTTCCGCCAGTGTACACACTTTGAGTTCTTCAATGTCTCTGAAGCGCCATCACGCCTGGTCGAATCACAGTCCGCAGAGAGTGGCGACCAATTCGACCAGCGATCTCCGGTACCATATCTTGCTCTGAAGAAGGCCGAGCGCCACTTTCTCCAGTTCCTCTCCTTGATCTTCCCAAAAGACTCTATACCGTTCATGGAATCGGCATTCCCTCTTGCCTCGTTGCCGACAGAGAAGCGGTACTTCACATACGCCATGGCATTACCTTTATCGACACTATTGTCTAGCGACATAGATATTGAAGAACTGGGTGCCGGTGTTGATGTCATCGAACTTGTCGTTGACGATCAGATTGGTGCCGAAAGTGCTACTGGGCTTCTTGGGTCAGATGCAGCGAGCGACATCAGCCGCATCCTCGGCCGTGTTCGAAGGAGCACCGTCTTGCCCATATTCTATCATGTCGTATTCCCTGAGACAGCTTCTGGGACAAACAGCACACAGGCATCGTCCTTATACCTGTCATACGTGATGCACGGCCTACGTCTGGTGCCCGAGTACATTTCCGTGGATTTGCGCCTAACGGACAGCGAAATTTCCCAGGTCAGAGCAGCAAAGGGTCGATGCAAGCTGGTTGGCAATGTGACCTGGACTAAAGGGTCACCCCCGCCGTGGACTGATGGCATCTGGCTGGCCTATTACCAGAAAGCACAAAGGTTAGGCTGCGATTTGGTCCGCCTGACACGAAAGGTTGAGCGATTTACGGATAACTTCGAGGTTTCCTACATGCACAACGGCGTGAAGACGCTTGGCGAACCTCGCCTACCTTTGATCGCTTACAATGTTGGCCTTGCCGGCAGACACTCTGCTTGCTTCAACAGAGTTATGACGTCTGTCTCGCCTCGGAGAATCACCGAAGAAGATGGCTGTGACGGGCACTACCCCGGCAATGGCCTCTCGAATGTCGATTACCCTCAGCCTGCTTTGACAGCGCGCGAAGCAACACTTGCACATTATTCATCTTTCATATACCAGCCTAAAAAAGTGTACGTCCTAGGGGCCAATGTCGGCTACAGTTTGTCACCCGCGATGCACAATGCTGCCTTCCGTGTCTGCGGGATTCCCCATCATTACGGGGCATGTTCGACCACGTCCATCCAAGACATTCGACATCTGTTCGGCGGTCCCAACTTTGGAGGCGCCTCCATAGGCCTGCCTTTCAAAGTTGAAATAATCAGCATCACAGACTTCTTAAGCCGGCATGCGCGGGCCGTCGGTGCCGTCAACACTGTCATACCTATCTGCCGACTAAATTCTGATGGGGGTGTCCCCGATGACTTTTTGTTGACCCTGAACCGTGACCAATCTGAACCTGTCAAAGCATTATATGGTGATAACACGGATTGGATCGGTATCCGGGCAGGCCTCCGACGCGGCCTATCGCCAGCCAACGCTGTTCGATCTACCAGCACTGGTCTCATCATCGGTGCCGGTGGAATGGCGCGTGCTGCATTTTATGCGATGCTGCAGTTGGGTGTCAAGAATATCGTCATCTTCAACCGCACTCCTTCCAATGCCGAAAAGCTCATTGAGCACTTCACTCGTCTCCTGACGCAGGATGATTTCTCACTACTGAGTTCCGAGCCTGACGTTGACACGAATTTCCAAATAATTCGGTCGCGAGACGACAAATGGCCCGCAGACTTGCGTCTTCCTACTATGGTCGTCTCATGTATCCCGACCCACAGCATCGACGACAGCCCGGCCCCAGAATTTACCCTCCCACCGGCGTGGATGGGCAGTCCAACAGGGGGTGTTCTTGTGGAGTTTGCTTACAAAACGTTAAACACGCCGTTGCTCGAGCAAAGCCGGCTCAAAGCACCTCTGGGTTGGGTCACCATGGACGGTCTTGACCTCCTTCCAGACCAGGGTTTCGCTCAATTTGAGCTTTTTACTGGCCGACGTGCGCCACGGCGTGTAATGCGACGGGAAGTCTTCCGGGCGTACACCGATGACCAAGGACGATACAACCTACCCCAGCTTCAGCCACGGCTAGCCAACATAGTGGAGCAGGAGCTCTGAACTAGAAACTGTAATTTCGGACATTAAAGCCTACTCTATAGTTACCATTGCTTAAAATGGAGAATAGTGTTGATTGGAATGAACGCAGATGTGCTCTCAGCATATGAATTTGGAGGATCTTCTCGTAGAAAGAGTACTCCTTTAGAGGTCTTAGATTTGATCAACTAGTTTTGTTTAATTGCTGTAGCAAAGGTACCAATCTCGACTGCCCTCAATCTTGTAAACCGAAGCATGTCCAAGACCGCCCATCAGCGACATATTAATATCCTTACGAGAACAGTATCTCCGCCGTTCCAATCGTATAAGACTGGCTCTTAGAATCCTGTGTCCAAGTAATCGGCACCACTTTCCCTGTCGGGTCCATGTTCGGATACGCATGAAAAGCGTATGTGTACCCATCCGGGGATCGCGGTAGCTTGAAGATGGATACGGGAGAGGACCATCCGCCCGTAAATTCTCGGCTGTGCGATAGATACACTATCAAATAATTAGCAGCTTGGTTATAACAAGTTCTACCATGGGTTCCCAGGAAACTTGCGTGAATCGTCCAATGCGGCGGCGTGGCTCTGGAAAAGCAAGATGTATTCCTTGTATACATCACTCCAAAAGATGTCACCTGTTCCTGGTCCGTAGTGTTTCCCAAATATCTCTTGGGAATAGCTGAACACATTGGCTGCACCTCCGTCATCAAATTCCGGCATCTGGGGACTGAATGTGTGTCCGTTCCAATACTGGTATTTGGATCGATCGGCCCATGTTCGCTGAGGGGTACGAGCGAGTTTCAGCCCGTTGCTTTGCGGGCTATCTGTGTTGGAAATCCGTGCAAAGGCATACAAGTAGCCATCTACAGCCGAAAGGGATGCAAACGATCCGAACAGTGGTTCTCCATAACGGAACAAGCTCTGAACAGGGCGCGACACAACAGGGCGGCCATTGTGCATGCGAATCTCAATAGGCGTATTGAACATGAGAGACTGTTTCTGCTCTCTGTATAGATTTCGATTGATCACTTCTGGAAATGACACTCCACTCGTTCCGTCATTAATGGGCGTAATGCACTGGTTAGGCCATACGGCTGTTCCAGCGGGTGACTCTCCGTGGTCGGTTAAGAATGGAACAGCCTCGTCAGGCCCCTTCTTCGAATTGCCAAAGTCTGTGACTTTGTTGATGGGATTCATGCCGTTTTTGCTTTGGCCGATCACAGCAAGAGAATTCGAGACGAAACCGACTATGCGACTATTGTCCACAGGTGGCAGCCCAGTTGTGTAAGTGCTGTCTGAGAAGATAATGATCTGCCAGCCGTCAACGGTACCGCCGCCGCCGCCGTCCCGGTAGATGTACGGAAGATTTGACTTCTGTGGCCCCAGCTCTCGCACCTGAGTAGTAATGCGACCTGTGTGTCGAGGTTCGTGGTGTTTGGTTGTCTCCACCGCCTGGTTGTTTGGCTGTTTGCCCACTGCCACGTTTTCCGCGACAGATTGTGACGGCCCATCCACTAGCCCTTTCACTTTCCGTGTTGCACGTTTGATCCAATCCATCGCGGTTGTCGATTCGCAGTCTATGAGTATGATCTTGTTGCGTATGATGTGAAGTGTCAAAAGAGAGGGGGCGTTGCCCACGTGTTTGGGTGGGATCAGGCGAGATATCATCATACAGTGCGAGAACAGCATATTTGTATCTTACGTAGGTGCAGAGAATGATATTCGCTGACCCACCAAGTCACGAACCAAGTCACGAAATAGGCATAAACAGACACAACCCCACGGAAACAGTACTTGAAAAATACTTGACAAGCACCGCGAATAATACCACCTGTACTTGTATTAATAATATTTTATGGAAAGCCACTGTGCGTAACAAATACAGGTGAAATAGCACTTTCAACTTGCTATTACTCGAACTGACAGCAGAAATTTACATCACGACAAAATTATGGTGTCAATATAACTTTTCTATTGTAATGATCTAGTGCTCTCAGTATTCCAACTAGCTTCTTGCAATATCATGGTTTGAATAGCATAGTGCCGTCGAAATCAGAAAGCAATTCTGCCAACTCTGGGAAGTAATTGGGAGCGAAATCCACCAGTCCACCCCCGCACATGCCATTTTGGGAGTGGACCGTCTGATCAAATAATTCCAGTCCAGGTCCTTCCGAGGAAGTCGCCGTAAGCTCACGTGGGAGAAGGAAGGGAAGGAATCCACCTTGGTTAAAGGCATCGGGGTGAACGACTGCAAGAGGCTCTTCATCGACAATTGAAGCGGTACCAGGATTCTTGGAATTCCCCAGAATTCCTGTATTGTCCACATTTAGAGGATATGACAATTCAGACATCGCGCCGTGATTTGGCAAGTGACAACCATCGATGGTTCCATTGGAACTCATACTGTGATGGCCTGAGGGTAGGATTTCTGGGGCAGACTGAGCAGGTAGGTGCACGTTGTTGAACACCGAATTTGATGTAGAATAGCCATTCCGAATAGCCAGAGCCTCCAGTCGTTCACACAGCCGCCGCATGATTGGTGAGTTTGGGATTAAATTGCGAATCAGCTCCATGGCCAGTCGCACCTCCTTCATTGAAGAATGGTCAACATCACTTCCTGGGCGACAGTTAACCAGTAACAGTGTTGAAACTGCTGATTCTAGAAAGTGGTTAAAAGTCCGCTGCTGGGATTGGTACATGCCAGTAGTCCCACAAGAAAGATCTGTCAACAGTCGAGCAGTGTCACGGGAAATTTCCGTCAGCGTGCTTATGGTTGATATATTGAGCATGCGATGTGGCCCAAATCGAAGGGCTGATTTTCTATGTATCATGATTCGCATCTGGTTGGCACGAAGATACAAGACCAGGCGTAGGCGATAGTGTCCTCGACTTTCACCGGGTATCGGGCCTGATCCTTGCGTGCGCCAATCATGGATATTGGCACTTTCTCCGCTGCTGCTGATACCGGGGCGCAGATATTGAAGATGTTCGGGCAAGTTTTGCTGCCAGCTGACGACTTTGAAATCGAGCAAGTCCCTCATCTCATCCACTGTTGCGCTTGTTGATGTTGTGGGCAGCGTGAGGAATGTGGCTTGGACTTCAGTACCAATGCGGCAAAACGCAATCATTGCCTTGATGTAAGCGCAACTTGAAGGGTTTTCGTGGTCATCGTCCTTAGGTCTATGTTAACATTCAAGCAAAAAGATTTTAACAACCAGAAATTCAACGAGTCCTGCAGGCCTACCATAAGGTCATGTACATCCAAGTCGATATCGGAATCATGAATGGCGAATGGGAAGCCCGTACCAGAACTCCAGCGGTGATCAAGGATATACACAGACCAGAACAGCATCTTTGCCTTGTTTTGGCCTTCTGGTAGCGGAAATCGGCGGTGTAGACTAGCAGCTCTGTGGTATCCTAGTTCTTGAAGCATGCGCATGACGCTCCCGATTGTTCTCCAGGCAAGGGTCTCTCGGTCTGCCATGAAGTGATAAATGCTCTGCCTTGGTAAGCTTCATAATTCAAGAATATACGCAATTGAGATCCTAAAATGGGGAGGGGAGGGAAAATCTTGGAAGAGATATCATTACAATGAGAATCAAAATGATTATATCGTGTTCCTCGATATGATCCATCTGGGTTCTGAGTCTGGATTTGGCAGTCGTTTCTTCCACAAATGGATCCGATACGTCGATGACTTCGGGGTCTTCCAGAACAGAAATGGTTGCCAGAAGTAGACACACGACTTCTCCGATGTATTCGTCATGGTATCCTGATCCATCCAGTTGATTCTGGTTGGCCCGGATCTGCTCGCATAGCGTCACAAAATTAATGAAGGGGTAAAGCAGTCCAATTTCGTCTTCATATTCGTCGACGACAGCCAGCCAGCGGCTGAGAGGGATGATTCCCAAGATCGTCCTAGAGCTTGCTTCACCAGAATCTTTTACCCGAATGACACGATTCAGGGTCTGTTTCGCGGTCATTTGGCTCTCATAATCATGTTCGGTCGTGTCCGTAGCAACCTCGCTTTGTGACGAATACGCGCTAGCCGTACACTTCTCGCCAATATCAAGGTTGAATCCAATGGGTTGCGGGTGTCCATATATAGGACTTTCTAATCGTACGCTTGTTGTACTTCCAGAAGCATAGCTCTGACGGCCGGCTCGGTGCCGGCCCGACTTCGAGGGGTATGATTCATTCGTATCTTTGTTGGCAAGCAAGGCGCTCAGGGGTATCGCTCGACGACGGGGTTCAGTTCTAATGTGACACGAGTGAGCTTTGGTCCTAGAAACGCAACTTCAAAATGGACAAGGTGTATTTACATGGAGTTCTGGCGGTCACTCTTCCAAAAGCGAGTAGTCTTCTCGTAGACGCATTTGCTTTTGCTGAGATTGCAGGCCCTGCACGGCCGTTCTCCGCTACATTTGATCTTTCGTCTCTGGCATTCTTGGCTGGGAATGAGACGTGTTAGTTATGAGTCTTGCAGGCCAAATATTACAAATAAACGTACCAGGCAGCGACGGTATACGGGCTTCTTTTCCGCTGTGAGCCCTTTGACGGCATGTCGATGGCCAATCTGTGCACTGGATGTGGCAGTGATGCTATGCCAAAACAATGGGTTAATCCATAGAGTTCATCATGGAAAGGCGGGGTTGTCACCTGGGTCCACCTGTGGGTCCTGCCATTTGCTCTGGGGATTGGGGTAATGCTGAGAAGTCCCGAAATCGGTCGTAAACAGGTGACCAATTTCAGGGTCCTAGTAATCAAACAGGATTTTATATCCCTTTCTTGTCCAGAGCAAAGGTGCATTTCTTGAGAAAGAAAAAAATCTTTACTCGTATATTTTAAACTAAAGGTATCTTACACAAGGTATCGACTACTTATCAGGCTGCTTCCCCCATGCCAACGCGATCGGAATCTCAGGGAAATTAGCTACTGTGGAGCCCCAGAAGTTAGCGTTCTTCGCCCGACACATTGCTGCAGTATCTTACGAGTACGAGTAAGATAAGCTTGCCGGGTATTTCGCTCATCGTGCCTCTGTTCCCAGAGGGGTTCTACCTAGCTATGTTACGGCACTCCTGGGCGTATTGTGTTTGACATTGCCAATTTTGGACACGTAACTCGAACGGTACTGAGACTGTCATAATAATAGTGTTCTATCTCTTCAGCATGGTGAGCTTCTGGCAGGGCATAACCCGGAGGCAGTCAATAAAGACTCGAGGGTTAGATTTCATAGATGGTACTGAAGTTTTGGTGTCATCTATGCAGGATGCTGCTTGCTTGTTTGAGCAGAACAAATCACTTTTACGGGAACAAGTTGGATTTGTATCTTACGATACTAATATCTTGCATAAAAGTTGCTATGCAAGAACCGTTTTCGGATATATATTCTTCCGGAAGCGGCTCGGTTTAGTCATACCAATTTGTGTCAGAATCCTCCTCTACTTTCCAATCGTCAACCTGCTTCACGGTCGTCGCCGTGGCCATTTCATCTATTTCCCCTGCGATTCTGGACGTTTCGTTGCAATAGCACATTTTAGACAGCATTCTCCAAGGATGAGCTCGCAACTAGCCCAGCTTCAGGATGACCGAGCACAATACCAGGAACAAGTGAGCTGACGCCTTCACGTCTCCTCCATTTCTGTGAAGAGCAACCTACTAACGCAGATTTCATTTACAGCTTGATCTTGTCCTCAGCTCCTTACGCGATGATCCTGACAATGCAGATCTTCTCGTTCTCAAAGAGGAGCTTGCCTCCGCCCTCAAGATGATCGACGATTCCGTGGCTGAACTGCAGCCAGAAAAAGAGAAGAATCACACTGCCACAACAACCCCTCCCCCACAGTCGACGACAAAGTCCAACTCCCGTTCCCAGCACGCAGCATCCCCAGCACACGAATACCGCGGAAGCGGTCGCAGTGACGACCAGCCGTCGCAACATCAGCAGCAGCCCTATAAAGTCAACGAGAGCGTGTTAGCCCGCTGGGTGTCTGGCGACAAGTCCTTCTACCAGGCGCGTATTATGTCAGTGACTGGGTCGATGACGGCACCCATGTATACGGTGAAGTTTAAGTCATACGACACCATTGAGACGCTCAGGGCCAGGGATATCCGTCCGTTAGCAAACAGCAACAGCACCGGGTCATTTCCCAGCGCAGCTGCAAGCGTTACAGCCGTCGGTAAACGCAAAGTGGACGGTGTTGATTCTAGCTCTGTCTCTTCAGCTATCCCCACCCCTCCTCCGCCTTCAACATCACAGCCCGCGCCGCCGCCTATATCGCCGCCAACGCACTCAGGTGTGGTGGCCCCTGCCTTTAGCCGACCCATCGATCGCTTTAATAGTGGTGTCGTGTCATCCGCCGCTGCTAAGTTGTACCCCAAAGCGGCTCTGCTACAACAAGAGAACCAGCGAGTCGGTGCTGGTTCCAATGGCGAGGCGGGGTCTGTTGAAGGCCCCCCACCCAAGAAGTTCAAGAAGATCAAGGCCACAAAGCAGCTAGAAGCCGGCAAGTCCAAGTGGCAAGAGTTCAACAGCAAGTCTAAGTTTGCTAAGGCGACTGGCAAAAAGGAGAGCATGTTCCGCACTCCCGAGGGCATCCATGGGCGAGGTCAGTTCCTTTGTCTATTGAATTCTCTTAACTAGATGCTAACATAGCCAGTGGGATTTACTGGTTCTGGCCAGGCCATGCGCAAGGATCCCACAAGAAGTCGACATGTCTATCAACCCAATGACGATGTTGACTAACAAGTCGCCAGGCTACTGTTATTCTTTCTTTTTCGAGCCGTCAAGCTACGGGATAGTCGCACTATGGCGAATCCAGACAATGCATGGCGTTGAAATAGGCGTGGCGGGTTTGCAAGCAGGGTCTCGGTAGTTTTTACGAGTTTGGTTATCCACAAAGCATGCCTCTATCGGGCTGTTTCTTCTTCCCTGTTTCTCTACTGCTGAAGATAGGATGCTAACGGCGGGATTTGACGGTCATCACACACTTGTTCACTTTATCTGGCTGCCCAGTGAATGCACTTCCACGTTGATTTACTTCGAGATTCGGTATCTCTCGAAACGGCTACTGCCAACTAAATGCAGCATCAAACCGATCATGTCCTCTCAGGAGCAGCTATATCCTGCCAGAAAGGAACAGGCAGGAAACAGTACAAAATGCAGTTGACTAATTTCCTTCCCCCAAACGAAGTTTGGTGCCTATGACTAACTATGGCTTTCAACGCAATTACACAGTAAATTATTGCATGGCCATATCCTAAGACATCGAACTAATGACGGGTATGTTTGCTCGTGTCGTGGTTTGGTCGTGGATATTACCAGCACGCCGACTCTTTAGGTCCATGCCATTCCTTGCCGTAGATTATCTATGTTATGAACACATTTCCCTCAAATCCACCACACTTACGCCAGGGAGTAAATGGATGTATGGCACATCCCTTTTCATAATACGTCAAATATACAGTCATTTTTTCATCTGCTCGTATCCGTCTCAGCGCTCTGCCAGTCCAATTTGGCGGCCGACATCGCGTGCGAGCTGCAGAAACACCGCCGCCCTTGTACTGTCTGGCTCTGCCACAACTGTTGGCTTTCCCCGGTGCGCATCATCCCCGATACTCGGATGCAGTGGCACCGCAGCCAGCAGCGGTACCTCTTGCTCAGCGCATGCTGCCCGTACACCCTCATCGCTTCCAAAAACGTGTGTCTCGCCTTGGCAGTGAGGACAGCAGAAGACGCCCATGTTTTGCACCACACCCAACAGCGGCACGCTCGCGCGGCGGAACAGCTGGATACCACGCACTGCATCCTGAACCGCTAGAGTGTGTGGTGTTGTTACCACAACGGCACCGTCCACCACAACCTGCTGCGCAATGCTCAACTGTGTATCGCCCGTGCCTGGTGGCAAGTCCATCACTAGCACATCGAGACCGTCCCAGGCGACGTCGCGCAGCAGCTGAGTGAGGGCGCGGCCTACGAGGAGACCGCGCCAGGCAATGGGCTGACCAGCAGGGACGAGATAGCCCATGGACATTGTCTTGACGCCATAATTGGAGAGGGGGACTAACTGATTATCTGGCAACTTAGTCAGATATTAGTGCCGACCTGTGGCGGTAGAAAATATCATACTGGGAGACAGTCGGGGTTCCCCTGATAAGTTAAAGAGGGTAGGAATGGACGGGCCAAATATGTCTGTGTCGAGGATTCCTGTCCGGTAGCCCTGACGAGCAAATGCCAACGATAGATTGGCTGATCACAAAAGCGCATTTAGTTACCATCCCGACGTTTAGGTTTTGTGTGACATCCTCTGCTCACCCGCAATTGTGCTTTTGCCTACACCACCCTTGGCCGAGGACACGGCCACAATCTTGCCGACACCTTTTATGGGTTCCTTTTTGGGGAGACGCCGTTTCAGGTGGGGAGGTGTGCCCGACTTGGGCAAGCCCTATTACAGAAGAGTCAACAAGGTCCAGAGTTTCAGCAAGACACATGAGGTAGGCCCACCAGCGGGTTGTCATGTTGTAGACATGAGTTACTGGTGAAAAGACGGCGGCGGTCAAGCAGTTGCGCAGCATTTAATAGGCGGCAATATGCGCGAGGAAGCACTGGCATGGTCGCTGGTGTATGTCGTTAGACATTTGCTTTGCACCCTTAGGTCGTTTCCAGGCACAAAGTTTCTCAAAGGCGGTGGGTATTAAATACGGCACTAATTATTTTTGGCTGGCGGTGTAGCGCAACATTTTCAAATTTGTCGAAGTAGCGCTCTCGTTTTTTTTTTTTAAACAGCATTCTACGACTGACTGCCCACAACGACGACGCACAATCATTCATTCGCAGAACGGCAGCTCAGGTACAGGTTGCATCTGACAGCAAATATGCCAAGCGCGAAAAGCCACGTCCGTCTCTCTGTCAGAGAAAAGCCGGCGAAAGGTTAGTTTTTCCCTTTCATCGAATCTGAACAACTATTATTGACATGCGTCTTCTTCCTCAAGACATTGACCCAGAAGCCGATATCAACGCGTATGACGACGATGCCAGCGATAGTCACGCCAGCGACGATGAGAATTTAGCCGACACTGAGCATTACACCCCAGTTGGGTAAGTCCAACCTCTCAACTTTCCATCAATCTCCCCCACCTGACAGGTATGATTCGTATAGGAGGAGCAAACTTCGGCAAAAGCAGAGTCTGTCCTTAGGACCTGCTTATCGGGGTACACGAGTCAGCAGGGCACAACTAGATCAGAGTAGCGGGGACGAAGGGGAAGAGGGGAGTGAAGAAGAAGAAGATACTCAAGATGGCGACAATGACGACGACAGCGATGACTTCGACGACCCGGACAAGGTTGATCTTTCCAAAGCTGGAGACATTGAGAATGATGGCGAAATTTACAGTGACGACGCCTTTGGCACCAGCGACAAGGACCTAGTCAAAAGATTTACATTCCGTGGCAGCTCCAAACCACAGGAAACGAATGCCTTCGACGGGAGCGAGCGCGACGAGAGTGAAAACGACAGCGAGCACGACGAGAGCGAAAATGAAAGCGGGAGTGATGACGAAGATGATTTAGACGACGATGACGGAACTGGAGAGCAGGCTGCGAAAGCTGCTGCGATACACAAGGCGTATTCGGAAGGTCAACGACAAACGTTGGCTTCCATATCACAATCAGCCAAAGCCGACGCCGACAAGGGATTTGCCATCCGACGGCAGCGCCGTACATTTGATGCGCTGCTAAATTTGCGCATCCGAATGCAAAAGGCGCTTACTGTCTCGAACTCTTTGCACGCGGTGACACAAAAAGAAGGTGGTACTCTCTCCAACAGTACAATTGAAAATGCAGCGTCAAGCGTGGTTGAACTGCTGGACTCGATCCAAAATATCCGACAAACATTATGTGTCACAAGTAATGCTACACCAGAAAACCACAAACGGAAACGGGGCGATGAAGCTAGCAACAGAACAGAACTCCAATGCCAGGATATATTCAACGAGCTGTCCAAGACCGAAGAGACAGCTGTGGCTAAGCGAAGGAAAGTCTTGAATCAGTGGGCAGTCCACATACATCCTCCAACCTCAGCCTTCGCTGGCATTGGTCGACGCTCCCAGGCACAGGCCATGTCACAGGCCCTGACGGAGGTGCTGGATGAACAGTTGATGTCAGCCGACCGCTTCATCCACCGGACTCGTGTCCCTCGGTCCTGCGCGCCCATACAAGCAACCAAACGCATACCCGAGGACCCAGAGATTTACGACGACGCCGATTTCTACCAGCTCCTTCTGAAGGAACTTGTAGACCAGAGAACCGCAGATTCATCTGCACCGGGCAACGACCTATCGACGGTGCGGTGGGCAGCGACGGCTGCCAAGGAAGCCAAGACTCGCAAAGTGGTTGACCGCCAGGCGAGCAAAGGCCGCAAGATGCGATTCACCGTGAATGAAAAGATGCAGAATGTTATGCCGCCTGAAGATGAGCACGATTGGGAACCTGAGGAGATCGACCGGTTCTTTAGCAACCTTCTTGGACCACGGATGGGGCTGCATGAATATGGAAGTGGAGACGACGATGGCAACGAAAATGCGAATGATCCTGACGACGGTGTTGGTTTGGAAGAGGAGAATCTACACTTTTTCTATGACTGAGTTTGTCGGAACGGTTAAAAGCACGCATTGTATACAAGAACTGGCGTTTCATTGTTGTAATTGGCAGATACTGAGCGTCGTGGAGAGATGTGCATAAATAGAGTCCGGTAAAATCTTCATCGATTGTGCTCCATGATATCGGCCACTCCAGCGCAGAATAACACCACCAAGCAGCCAATATGTATAGCCAGATGTACGCCGGGTCCGCCAAATGTCTGGCCCTGGGGTCCCTGTAAGCTAATGGCATACTTGCGCCGAATGTATGCTCGCCAGCACGGAAAGAAGTGGTAACTGCCCAGTGCGAGAGTAATACCGCCCCGTGTGGCCAGATCCATGTTCGAACCCCACAGTGCCATCACTAGGCTGATGAAGGCCGTTGCCAACAGAAGGCCTCCCAGGTTATGCAAAATCAAGAGCACCTCTGGAGCGGACGCCGAGGTCAATGCTGCCGGGCTGAGCTGTCGTTGGGGAGTCAAAAGAAAAGTAACAGCGGCCGGAATCTCGACGGCAGCGTGTAATAGGAAGCCGAGTGTTGAGAGAAAAGCCATGATTGTGCAGCAACCGAAGAAATGCCAGCGAACCCTTAGACGAAGCGATGGCTTCAGAAGACCAGACAAGTGCGACAATACTGATTGAGCAACGTGCATAAATAGGGGGTTTGATATGCATTAATCGGTGAGTTCCCACACCAACGATAACAGGCCACGATGGCAGATATTACAGAACAAGTCTCACGTATATTACAAACGTCCAATGACGTAAGATACAACATTTCATAGCTCCAATCTGTACGAGTAGACCCGAAGTGAAATGTGTCTGGATGAGTGGCACAGCCATGTGATAATACGCCGTCACAATGACTCAACACAAGCTTTTGGAAAGCTCTCTCAACCTGTCTAACGGATCGTTGCATCGCTGAATGACTCCTGCATTCGCACATCCAAAAATCTGGCATCTCTCACCGTTGTCTTTTCAAAGTGCAGGCAGGAAACAAGGTTTTTGAACACATGGCAATTCTACAGTAAAGCAAGAATGCGGAAGATAGTAGTACAAATAGCAAGGGAGAATGTCCCCGGCCGTTTTCAATTAAAGTTTACTGAGATACATACGGGAACAAATAGCCATAAGGAAAGGCCACAGTGGCAGGATCCACATGCGCCACCAAGGCGACAATAAAACTCCACAGAAGCAAATAGAAAGCAGGGCGGTTACAATTTGAGCGGCTCCAAATCTGCGCGACCACAGACTGTGTAGTCAACTTGTGTCGAAGACGGTGAGCGTCCGAGTTTTGCGTCTGAGCAAGCAGCAACACAACTCCGAATAGATAATATAGCTCTACTGTCTAAAGTGAAGTCATCTAAAGCTCTCTACATGTATTAATGGTTACCATAATTTGTAGTAGACAGCGCCAAGAGTTTATCTCTAGCAAGGTCATGTTCCACCAGGGGTAGGTCACGTGTAGAACCAGGGCCAGGTTAGGACCAGTGGCAACTGTGCACCTGAAAGGTGTCCTCAAGTGGGTCCCCAGGTTTTGAGGACAGAAAAGCTCCAAGCCGCATTTATATGCAGAACGAACATCTAGACACCCCTTCAACTTTTTTTCCTTCCTCTTCCACTCCACCGCACCTGAAGAGACGCGACTGTGTCTGCGAAAATTTGACAGAGAAGAGCTGTCCTTCCCTGTTTTCTTCTTCATTTCTTTCCAGTCTCGGGGTTCTCTTATTTCTCGCTATTGTATTTACACAACTTCGCGAAGACATCATTCGCCATGGCTTCTTCCCGGAGAAGCGCCAACTGGGGCCTTGGCCTCTTTTTTGTTGGCTTTTTTGCTCTTCTGTTTTCGCCTGCGTTCGTCAGCCAAGTTCGCGCTGATGAGGTTCAAGAATATGGCACTGTTATTGGAATTGTAAGTTCGGAGTGCCCTGAGCTCGCGATTTTTCCTGTCCCAACGAGAACACAAAGCAACCGAGGAAAGAAATGCAAGAATCTTAGAATTGGCAAGCTAATCTGTTAATTTTCGCAGGACCTTGGCACCGTAAGTTTCAACGATACTGAACACAACCTTCCGCGCACGATCCCAGAATTCATTCCACACGAACATTGCAAAATCACCGGCATACTGTGAACGATTGAGAACAATCACCTAACCAAGTCCAGACATACTCCTGCGTCGGTGTCATGCAAAAGGGAAAGGTTGAAATGTAGGCTACGGAGATGCTCTAATGTCCTGCAAACATGAGCCATGTTGCTGACCTAGATTCTCTTTAGTCTCGTGAACGACCAGGGAAACCGCATCACTCCATCCTACGTGGCATTCACCGACGATGAGCGGTTGGTTGGCGACGGTATGGCATACTTGACACTTATTTGTAACGAATGCATCTGACTGGTGTGTCTCCAGCCGCGAAGAACCAGGCCGCTGGTAACCCGGACAAGACTATTTTCGATATCAAGCGCCTCATCGGCCGGAAATTCTCCGAGAAGGAGGTCCAGAACGAGTATGTCAGCCAACAGCTAGGCAGCTTGGTCCAATATTGCTCAGCCATACTAACCATACAATAGCATCAAGCACTTCCCTTTCAAGGTCGTGAACAAGGAGGGCAAGCCGTTTGTCAAGGTCAACGTCAAGGGTGACGAGAAAACCTTTTCTCCCGAGGAGGTCTCGAGCATGATCCTGGCCAAGATGAAGGATGTTGCCGAGGGCTACCTTGGAAAGAAGTGAGTCTTTCTAGATGTGGTCACACAAATTATCCACTAATGCGTCTTAGGGTCACGCACGCCGTCGTCACGGTGGTATGTTTGACGTTGATCGATCAATTTTATCTGTCGACTTGAGTGAGACTAACAAAAGCCCGATAGCCTGCCTACTTCAACGACAACCAGCGCCAAGCCACCAAGGATGCCGGCATCATTGCTGGTTTGAACGTTCTGCGTATTGTGAACGAGCCCACCGCCGCTGCGATTGCTTATGGCCTGGACAAGACTGAAGGCGAGCGCCAGATTATTGTGTACGATCTTGGCGGTGGTACTTTCGATGTGTCTCTTCTGTCCATCGATCACGGCGTATTCGAGGTGCTTGCTACGGCTGGTGACACTCATCTTGGTGGCGAGGATTTCGACCAGCGCATTATCAACCAGTGCGTTCCCCCCTCGGCTAAATTTACATCTTATGCGGCTAACAAATAAACCACAGCTTCGCCAAGCAGTTCAACAAGAAGAACAGCGTCGACATCACCAAGGACAAGAAGGCTATGGGCAAGCTTAAGCGTGAGGCTGAAAAGGCGAAGCGGACTCTGTCTTCACAGATGTCAACCCGCATCGAGATCGAGTCGTTCTTTGATGGGAAGGACTTCTCGGAGACCCTCACCCGTGCCAAGTTCGAGGAACTGAACCTGGACCTCTTCAAGAAGACTCTGAAGCCTGTTGAGCAGGTTCTGAAGGGTAAGTTTTGGGTGATGCGGTAAATCAGACGTTTGAAGCATTAACTAACGCTTGAAAATCAGACGCCAAGGTCACCAAGAGTGAGGTTGATGACATTGTCCTCGTCGGCGGCTCCACTCGTATCCCTAAGGTATTATTATTTGCAGCTGGTAGTTTGGGTAGTCATGATGTTAACTATTGCCTAGGTTGTCTCTCTCCTTGAGGAGTACTTCGGTGGCAAGAAGGCCAGCAAGGGCATCAACCCGGATGAGGCTGTCGCTTTTGGCGCTGCCGTCCAGGCTGGTGTTCTTTCTGGAGAGAAGGGCACTGAAGAAATCGTTCTCATGGACGTCAACCCGCTTACTCTTGGCATTGTATGTATTTGGAGCCATCTTCTGTCACAGCCTTTCTGTAACAGCCGAAAACTGACCGGTCTCAGGAAACTACTGGCGGTGTGATGACAAAACTGATCCCTCGCAACACGCCCATCCCAACACGGAAGTCTCAGATCTTCTCTACGGCCGCCGACAACCAGCCAGTTGTTCTGATCCAGGTCTACGAGGGCGAGCGCAGCATGACGAAGGACAACAACCTTCTGGGCAAGTTCGAACTTACCGGTATCCCCCCGGCACCTCGCGGCGTTCCCCAGATCGAGGTGTCTTTTGAACTGGACGCGAACGGAATTTTGAAGGTGTCTGCCCATGACAAGGGAACTGGCAAGAGCGAGAGCATCACCATCACCAACGACAAGGGCCGTCTTACCCAGGACGAGATCGACCGCATGGTGGCAGAAGCCGAGAAGTACGCCGAGGAGGACAAGGCCACGCGCGAGCGCATTGAGGCTCGTAACGGTCTGGAAAACTACGCTTTCTCGCTCAAGAACCAGGCCAACGATGAGGATGGTCTGGGTGGCAAGATCAGCGATGAGGACAAGGAGTATGTTATCGCCTGCTTGTTATTTGTTATGAGCGGCATGCTAACGTTGCAATAGGACCATTCTCGATGCCGTCAAGGAAACTCAGGAGTGGCTGGATGAGAACGCTGCCACAGCAGACACTGAGGACTTCGAGGAGCAGAAGGAGAAACTGTCCAACGTGTAAGTTTCTTTTTCCCTGATCGACAATCTGCCCTTGTCATTTGACTTGCTGACAATTCTTTCACAGGGCGTATCCCATCACGAGCAAGATGTACAGCCAAGCCGGTGGCGAGGCCGGTGATGATGACGAGCCGATGGGTCACGACGAGCTGTAATGGGTCGGCAATGGTAATGTACGCCGTCGGAGACAATAAAGGTGCAATGGGCTGGTTTTTACTATTTTCATTTAAAATGTTTTCGTATCGTGAATTTACTCACCTGGTGTTGGAGGACGTGTGGGTCCAGGACAAAGCAACCCAAAGAAAAGCCAGAAGATAGAACGCAGCATACTTGCGCGTGTACAGAGAAGTGGGCAGTTTAGAAGAACACACAAAAGAAATTAAAAGATTAGTACAAAGACCATCGAGCTTGGAAGCTAAAGCCCTCGGTTAAAGGAGTCTTGCGTGGCATCGAAGAGATGTCGGAGCACCAGAATTACACTGACCGGGATCGGTGCAAACCGAGGGGAGTTTCACCGAACCGGAGCAACTCCGTACACCAAACGCCGCCGGGGTAAGGGGCGGGAGAGGTGTAAAACAACTTCGCGACCGGGAGCCGTTTAAAGTTGTGGCTGTGCGGATGTAGAGAAACCAGCCGGTCCACGGAGAATCATTCCTACATTGGAACAGCTCCATGCACAAGTCGAACGTAAAGCATCTGTACACACAACAAGTCCTACGATAACCGTACGACTGCTTTCGTAAAGTAATTGGACGCCAAAGAGCTCGGGCCTGCTGCGCCCCTTCTGGTACATCTTGATAAGGGTCTGACGAGGTGTGTGCGTTAGGTTGGCACGGCCGTCAATCAACCCGCCTTTTAAACAGAAGTTAAGGAGGGATCGAATGTTTGTTTCAGTCTTTGTGTTATAAACGAGGGCTGGTTTGGCGCAATTTATAATTCTGTGCGCGCGTTGTTTTCTCGCCCTCAATTGTTTGCTCTTTATGTCTTGCTGAAATTGTCTGTTCAATCTCGCTCGTCCATTCTTGTTGTTCCACCTGCAAGCCAACCAGCACCCCGCTTGTCCATTACTGGACACCGTCCTCTCGCCTATTTTGTTTCAAGCTTGACTTTCGAATCGCATTTCTGTTGAGTTGGTATATTTTTTTTTCTTTCTTTTCTCCTCTTGTTTCTAAAGGTCGCTCTTGGCTGAGTCTTTTCTACTGCCTCGTCTGAAGTGTTGGCAGACACCAGCTGGCCTGCACCATACCTCATCTATGCATCCCAACCCTTCCAAGGAAGGCGCTACCACCTCCAAAAGTGCTATCTTACCTCATTCTCAACAGCCCTCAGCCTCTGAGCTTCCCTGCGCTTGCTCCTTTCCCTCCCCGTCTTACAACGCATCAAGAATCCAAGTCATCTCGCGCGAAATCAATTGCATTTACGCCTCGGCCTAGAGGCGCCATTAGCTTCCCGTCAAGTGAAATGGCACAAGCTAACAAGCTCACCCCTCCAGCCATAGTGAAACCAACAGACTGCGCGCTCTTTGAAAGCACATCTTCGTCTGCTACTTTTAACAAAGTTGTCTTTTTATCACCAAGACGTCCACCCCTTCTGCTCGCCAGACTGCTCTTTCGCCCAACCCTTTTGTCCAATCCTCCCCGTCCAGAGATTTAGCACGTGCCGCATTTCATCTGATCAGACCTTCGTTTCCTGCTTTCCACGCCGTGCTCTTCTTAATATTTGACAAAACGTGGTTCGTTTGAATGTTTCTAACGGCTTCTCGTTAGAGCATAGTATTTTGTTGCCATCTGACTGCGTTTTCTTCTCCCCCTGCACCAAAACACAATGGCCGCGCAAAATGTCTTTAGCCATCTCGGCCTCTCTATTATTGGCGTCGGTCGTCAATACCCAGCCTTTTCGCTCAAACCAGATTCGCTGGATATACTGAGCAAACGCTTCTACCCAGAGTCGGATGCGTAAGTAGAGTCGAGCGTGAGCGCTCTCCCAGACGACGTGCTCCCGTATTGTGTACAACCTTGACTCGATCTGCTGACATTGACCTTCTCCGTCATAAAGCATGAAAAAGGTGCTTTCAATCAACAAGTACACTGGAATTGACTCTCGCTCGTCAATTGGCACGCCAGACCACCCAATTGTCAACCAAGACAAGGCGCCATCCATTGCGGAACTCAACGAGATATTTTTCCAGGAAGGTGTGCCCCTCGCCGTCAGTGCTGCTCAAAAGGCCATTGCAGAGGCTCGAATCGACCTCACTCAGATCACCCACGTTGTTTCGACCACATGCACCAATAGTGCCAATCCTGGATACGATCACTATGTCGTGAAAGCGCTAGGCATCACTCACCAGGTCGAGAAGGTGCTGCTCCACGGCGTAGGCTGCAGTGGAGGGCTAGCCGCATTACGCACCGCCGCAAACTTGGCCCTTGGACATGCCATGCGCGGAAGGCCGGCCCGCATCCTAGTAGTGGCGCTGGAGCTCAGCACGACAATGGTACGCAGCGAGCTCGACAGTATCAACGAGAAGCAAGAAACAAGAATAGGCGTGGCGCTCTTCTCCGACTGCGCGAGCGCTCTGGTGCTGAGCAATGGAATCGGCGAGTCGGCGGAACCTGTGTATGAGTTGCTGGGCTGGGACCACCGGACAATTCCTGATTCGGAGCAAGACCTTGGGTTCGACGTTGACCCCGTGGGTATGTGAAGCCAAGCCCCGTCGTTCTTTTTAGAGGATGTCAATGGGAAATTAACGTGAAACCCCCTTCTCGCACAGGCTGGAAAGTTGTGCTTTCACAGCGCGTCCCGAAATTGACCGCCGCACAGCTTCCACTCACATTTGCCGACCTCGTTGCATCTGTGCCAGAATTACCGCCATCATACCAACTGGCGACTGATTTCGATTGGGCCATGCATCCCGGAGGTGCCACGATCTTGTCCGGGGCGGAACGCACAATGGGAATCACCCCGGAACACATGCGCGCCAGCTATGACACGTATATCAACCATGGAAACTCGAGCTCAGCCACCATCTTCAGCGTCTTGGATCGGTTGCGGAACAAGGACATGGATGCCATTGCGCCTGGTGGACGCCCCAAGGAGTTCATTGTCGGATGCGCTTTCGGGCCGGGTATATCTGTAGAGTCGTGCATCCTGAAGCGCAATCTCGGGTCCTTGGGACTGGAAACGCCACCCGAGACAGAAAGCGAGGCCAGCCGTAGCGATGTGGATGAAGTCGACAATGTCATACAGCCGGCAAAGCCTCTTGGGTCGGCAACGACAAAGGACGGGGCCAGCAGGGCAGACTCGGAGTATGAGTTATTTCTCAGCAATGCGATTTCCAGTGTTGAGCTGGATTGAGTGGTTGGAAGAGCAGAGAGTGTTGTAGAGACGTGCAGATCCAAAAAGAAGGAAAGAAAAAAAGTAAGAGCTGCTTGTCAAATTCCAATAAATAATCTTAGTTTATTGTGGTATCATAAAAGCGCTGGGTACTGGGTATGGGTAACGAGCCGAAGCAGAATTAAGAAACTATCTGGTCATTTGAGACTCCATGGCTTTGAAGGGAGGTAGGAAGAAAAGGATGTCGACAGTGTTTATTCCTCCTTGGAGCCCATTGTGTGCTCCCCGGCGACTTCGATCTGGTCAAGGCTCTCGCCTTTGCGCAGGCCCAGCTGGCGGGTGTCCCAGCCGTTCTCTTCGAGGAAGCGGCGGAAACGCACGTCCTCGAGCTGGATGGTGTCCTGGCCGACGTTGGGCAGGAAAAAGAAGGCGAGAGCGGCCGAGAACACGCACAGGCAAGAGCTGACCCAGAAGGGGTACTGCGCGGTGGCGACAGTGTTGGAACCGCCGGCCTTTTCGATGTACGGGTAGACGTAGGTGCCGACGAAAGCGCCAATCTTGCCAATGGCAGCGGCAAAGCCGTAATACTGGCCACGGATGCCGGTGGCACAGGTCTTGGCGGCCAGCAGGCCGATGTTGTTGCCAGGGCCGAACTCACCCAGCGACAAGAAGATGCCGTAGACAGTGGCAAAGGCACCGACCATATGGGGCTGGGAGAGGTTCTTGTAATCGCCGGCCATGATGAAGCCGACGATGGCTTGCACGGTGACGCCAATAATCAGGCACCACCGGGGGCCCAAGATATCGCTGGCCTTGGCACCGAGGAATGATCCAGGGAGGTAGAATAGGTTGATGACGACGTTCCAGCCAAAGATCGTTGTGAGAGGAGCATTATCGTCGAAAATGTTTGCGAGGATGGTCGAGGAGTAGATGCCAAAGGCGTAGGTGGAAAACTGACCGAGGGCTGTTAGCCGGGAGGGGGATCACCACCGAGGATGCTACACGCCAAGGCCAGGACTAAGACTTACATCGTAAATAAACCAGATGAGGCTGACAATCAGCAGGCGGAAGCCGTAGAAACGCAGGACGAGCAAGTATGGGGTGCGGACGTTGCGCATGGAGTTGCGGGTAAACTCTTCAGGCTCGCGGACGAACAAACGCAGGACGAAGAGAACGATAGGGAAGACGCAGCCAATGCCAAGAGAAGTGCGCCATTGGGTGCTGAGGTGCTCGTTGTGGCAGGCGGCTGCGACGACATCTGTTGAAAAAAATCAAGGTTGTTAGGACAGCGGCAGAGGAGAGAAGCGAAAGGCCACTGAGAAGAGTGAGTGAGGAAGCCCTTACAAGGTACAAAGGCACCGATGACAAAGCCCACGTCGATCAAGCTGTTCGTAAACAAGATGAACATGAAATGGCGCCAGCCGCTCTTGATCTCGCCCGTCGACTCGGCGCAGCCAACGCTGCCAGCCGGGTACTCGCCGCCGATGCCAATGCCGACCTGGAAGGTTAGTCAGCAGTACCAGAAGATCGGCAGAAAATAAAAAGTCAAGACGTACGAAAAACCGCCAAGCAGCTAGCATGTTAAACATGCCAATGGCCTCTCCGTGGTAGTACGAGCCGGCAGCCAAGGCAGTAAAGATGACCAGAATGATGGTGGACACAAGCAGCGAGTTGGTACGCGACCAGCGATCGGCCAGGAAGCCAAAGCTCAGCTGGCCGACGACGGTGCCCGCAAAGGCAATCGCACTGACAACGCTGTGGGCATGAGAGGTGCTCCAGACGGTCCCGTACTTCTTGCCGAGGATGGTGGTGACGGAGCCAATGACCTAGAAGGCAGGGGTCAGCGTGTGCTGTGCTGTCAACAAAGGAAGCCTGTGGGAAGGGCCTGGGCGTACATTGTTGACATAGCCGTCGGAGAAGAGACCGGCGCCGCAGGCAGCGACCGGGAGGGTGATCATCTTGCCCGAGTCCTGTGCCACGGCATCGCCTTCGATGGCAGAGTCCTGGACGTCGGGCTCGGGGTCCGACTTTTTGAAAAATCGACTCATGGTGGCAGCGTTCTCGAGAAGCAAGCAAACAGGCAAGCAAACAGGCAAGCAGAGCAGGCAAGCAGACAAGCGAGGGAATTGGTGGATGTGCTGCTTCTCTTGTGCTCGAAGACTTGCACTCGTAGGAAAAATGCAGGGCTAGCGACGACAGAATCGGGAAGGCAAAGGGATGTATGGAAGGGAGGTGGGGCTACGGGAGGGGGGGGGCAATATATACGGGAGGCGAGCTACGAGGGATCGCTGATTGACTTACACCAGAGTAATGAGATACGCCGACTCCCTAGTGTCGCCGTTCCCTACACACGTCAAGATCCGTCCACCAGGTTAACACCGGTCCCCTGCCCGTAAAAATTGGGTCTGCGATTACACAGTGGTCGTGGACAGCCAACGTGGTACTTTTTTTCTACATGGTATTTTCCCCCTGCCCGCTTCTCATTTCTCTGTGTGCTCTTTTTCTTTTTTTTCTACTGTTTCCCTGTCGTTTTCGTCTACTTGCCATTTTCTGTCTCGTTGCACCAGCCTGCTACGTAATGCTCAGCACAGCTTGGGTCGTATTGCGATAGCGGCTGCATGTCTATCTTGGGTGGCAACTGCGCGTTTCTGGTGCTCACGATATCTGTGTGGATCAGCTAGACGAATGACCGCGGGATCTGTTTGGCTGGCACTATCCCCCCCCCACCTCTTTCGTCAACGACCTTCCAGAAAGGACCATCGCGGTCGCCGACCGTCGACTCGAAAAAACAACGCCTGCCAACAACCGACGCGTCGGTTTTGTGCGCGGTCCTGCACGGGCGCCAACCTCGCGTGGGTTGAGGTGCCATGGCTCGTACGAGCATTATTACATGGACGGCTTTGCTATTCGCTCTGGCATGTGACATTCGACCTTTCCCCGTCTTTTGGTGCAGCTCTCCATTTCTGGGCGTATGGGCGTGGTGCGACTCCTCCCTCGGCTTAACGCCATTCCCGGCTTTATTTTCCTAGCGCCTCTTGGCTGCTGAGCTTGCACGGCAATCCAGTGGACGGGCCAGCACTGGCGCCCTCAGCTGGCCGAAGCACTAACTGTAATTTTACCGCATAGAGATTTCTGCAGCCACCAACAACACTCCTGTCTGTAATACTTGCACACTCTGCTTGTCATGTGGGATATCCGCATCTCACCCACGCCGTCATGGATTAGCGGGGCAGTGGAACGCTCGCCCGTCTGGGTCACCGAGGCTCGACGGCCTCAGCAGGATGATCCTCTGAATGAAAACCACCGAGACAAGTCGGCGTCGCCGAAGCATCTTACTGCAACCTCCCTGCATTCCTCGTTCCGCGCTAACCATAAGCCCACGCCAGCTAAAGCCGATGTTTGCCTCCCTCCCACACGCCTCCCCACAAACTGGTTCACATGCGAAATCTGATGAATCCGCATATTTGTATGAATGTATCCGATCCGCATATTCGGCTACGTACCTTGCCAGTTTGTTCCCGCCTGTAAAATAATGTGTTTCCCGCCACCGCCTGGAAAGAGACGATATCACGGAAATGCCGACTTCTCTCCAACCATAGTATGACGTGATTTCTACATACTCGCATCTTCCATCCAATATGTGAGCATGCATTCCGCCACGTGCTCACCCTTGTGAAGCAGAATAACCCAATCGGCAGCTTCTTCTTCGGGTCTGAAACAATCCCAATAAAAATTCTGCTTGCGTGGAAGGGCATTACGACGAGCTCACGCGAAATAATTACCGTACTGGGCATACTATTACGGCATTTCTCGCTCTAATACACCGTGCCTTTTGGCCACAGTGTACAGCACCCACCAGGCAAGGCAGCCAATAATATCCTGCACTGCGCCAACGTGCTTCGTGCCTGGGTTAGGGGAGCTTGAGCCTAAGAGCTCCCGAGATTGGAGCTCGCTCCATGGGGCTGGACCCTCAGGTGCTAGGCTACTGAGCCCCGCTCGGTCGTTTGTGCCGCAGACACAGAATCGTGCCAAAACGTGCTTCACCTTTTCTCTAGCGACAAAATTCTGCAAGCAAGTCTTGGTTGTGAAGCCAAGCTTTCTGGGCGTTTACTTTATTTTCACCTTTGCCGACACGTTTCTTGGCCTTTTTAGTTTGGCCCATGAAACATGAAATGCTGACAGACTCAAGAAGGATGTGTTTGTAGCACTGCTCGTACATGGTAGATCATGTCGCGAGTTGCAATGATGCCACAGGCTTCTTCTTGTAGCACCCGGCAAGAGTGGTATGTCAAAGCCACAGAACAACGATGCTGACAATTCCGTGTCCACGCACTTGGTATCACACTCCAAGTCGAAGAATGCATCGTATGTTGCGGCCGTTTGAGCTCAGCTTACAATTTCCGCACAGTCATAAAATTTCTTTGCACGCACTGGGAAGAGAAGTAGAAGAACATTACTGCTTTGCACAGGAAGGATCCAGTGAAGGACAAATAGGCAATACGTCGAGGGCAAACAATCGGCGAGACTTGCCACAGCTGCACATTGATACTGTTCCTCTCGCAGCAACATCGGCGGCAACATGCAAACTCAAAGCGTTCACGTATCAGATGCGAATCTCGAGACTGGTACGGCCCTCTTCATCGACAGCCACCGTCTTCTTTGTGTCGGCCAAATTTCCCACCACCTCGCCCTCGTCGTTGACAATGTCCGGCATCCGCGTCTCGGTTGGCACCTCCATGATCACCAGCCAAAACAATGGCAGCGTGATGACATACAGGCCCATGTAGATACCGAATGGGATAAACTCGTTGTTTACCTTGGAACTGATGCCGTACGAGATGGCCTGGCCCACCGTCTCCCACGAACGGAACACGCCGCCGGCACGCGCGTTGGATGACACGTCGGCCGCAAACTGGCCCAGCACCCAGTACACGAGGGTCTGCAGCATCCAGCTGTTGACAGCGTAGATCAGACTGGGAAACCAGGTGATGAACCAGCGACTCGTGGTGGGATGCGCAAAGTCGAACCGGAGGCTGGAAGAGAGATTGTTGAGCCAGTGGACATTGACCAGGGCCCAGATCAGCATCGTCCTGGATTGGTCAGTTTATTTGGTTCCTCCTCTTCTTATTTGAAAAGGTTCTCTTACGCAGACGGGATGACGTAGATCCAAAAGGCAATAATGGCCTTCCTTCTCGGGCCATAGCGCTTCATGTCCAGCACCATGCCGAACAGAGGGTTCATGCCCACGGCAATCACAGGACCCAGAAACGTGGCCAGGGCCCGCGCACGCACGGACAAGTGCTGTGAGTTGTACGTGCTCCAGATGCCGTCGCCAAAGTACGTCAGAATGTAGGCGGGAATCAGCAGCAGTGTTCGCTTCTTCGTGTGATGCTCGAGCAGCAGGCGGCACTCGCGCCTCCACGACTTGCGGGGCAGCATGGGCACGCCCCAGCCGTCGGAGCGGACGACTTTGCGGGTCGGGGACATGAGAAAGGCGGCGGGCAGACCGATGCACTCCATGCCCAGGAAGACCAGGTAGGTGTTGGTGGTGACGCCGCCGGCACCGTTGCGGGCAATGTTGAGTCCAAACGTGATGGCGCCGGCGATGATGGAGCCGACATTGCGCATGATGACCCAGATGGACACGTATAAGCCGCGACGGTGTTCCTCGGGATACGAAATCATCGACGACGCCTCGGAAACGTACAGGAAGGAGGAGGCTGGTGTCTGTCAGAAAAGGAAAAGAAACGAAAAAAAAAACAAAAAAAAAAACAAGTAAGCAGCTCGCAGAGAGGCATACTTAGACCATAGAATGCCTTGGCAAAGATGAGATACCACTGCACGCCGTACTTGCTGTTGACGTAGAAGCCGGAGCCCGACAGGGGAAATCCCATGGCGCCGATCTTGCAGGCGAGAGGGATGCCGAGGGTGCTGATAATGGGACCGCCGAGCATGCTAGATGGCACAGCGTATTAGAAAGGTGGAGTATTGAAGGGTGAAGAGAAGGATGGTGGATGCGTACGCAAAGACGGCAGACACGGAATATTGCACGGCCGAGGCCGTGTTCGCTGTCCACGGGGTTGCCAAACCACCGCCGCCAAGAGAGCTCAGAGCTGTGAGCAGATACATGCTGATTAGTGGAAAGTGAATGGTATGATCGAGTTGATGCCTGGGGGCATCTCACCGTTGCTCATGGAAGGCCCTGAAAACGAGAGCATGGCCAGGATGATCATCTGGAACACAACGCTTCTGTAGGCCCTCTTCCACTTCTTAGCTGGGATTTCCACGATACGCAGGGCGTACGGGTCCTCCGCGGGAACGGCCAGGATAACCTGGCTGGTGCCATCTTTGATGTCGGTTGTGGCCGCCGCCGTGTCTTTGGCATCTGCTTTCGCTGCTATGCCCTTGCTATCTGTTGTGGCCACCGCCATGGTGGATGCCGGGAGCTGAAGAAGCTGCCGAAATACAGGGACAAGGAGCCAACACAAACAGAAAGGCTATTCACAGAAGTTGGGAACTACGCAGACGAGATACGGGTTGGGGGTGACGCTTTATACGTGGGGCGTCGCTACGAGACAGAGTTTGTGGCACAGACATGGAGGAAAACACCAAGACGTGTGTGCTTGTAGACGAGACGTTGATAACGGAAGGCTGTCCAAAACTGCCCCTTTGGGAAAGATAGGCGAACAAGATAGGTTAGCCAGGATCGAACAAGGCGACCTGCACCTCCATAATTTGATTACTGATGTGAAAGCGTCGCCTTTCCGCGTATCGGTCTGGGGTGGATCGACGAGGGTGGATATTGAAGGAGCGGAATGCGCGTATCACAGGCGGCGATGGAATAGATAAGACGGCACCGAGCCTACGTTTGCTGCGAGACCGCATCTCGGCGCGGGGGTGCGGAAAAGACCGACTAATGGACATCTTATCAACGGGTGGCACATGTAGACATCCTCAACATGCATCCAGAAGCGAGCGAAGCGGCCCTCGCCAGATAGGACGTCGGAAATCCGCCGGCGAACGTACGAGAAGCGACAGCCGAGGCTCCGTAGATGTGTGGCCGCAGCAATCAGCAAGAGATAAAAGAAGGCCCTGACACGCGATTGACCTGGGGCGACAAGGAGGTAGGCCAGCCTCCATCCATAGAAACCCTGGCAGGCAATCTGTTTGTGTGCTGACCGACTCGAAGCCAAGCCCCTGGATAGACATTAGATTCGCTTCTTATCCTACCTACCCCCCACGCCCACGGACAGCGTCATAATGGCCACCACCACCACCACCACTGCCATTGCTGCTACGGCAGCATCTGTTCCTGCTGCCGTCCCAGCCGACATGCTGCCAGTCCCCAACTCGACCACGCCGTTCTGGCGCACGACTCCGCACCCCCTGGACAACCACCGCTCCACCGAGGCGCTGCCGTCGGAATGCGACGTGGTCATCATCGGCAGCGGCTACTCGGGTGCCACCATTGCCCACCACCTGCTCGCCGATGCCGATCCGTCCAAGCCGGGTCCCGCGCCGTCCATTGTGATGCTCGAGGCGCGGTCGGCCTGCTCCGGGGCCACGGGCCGCAACGGCGGACACCTCAAGCCCGACCCCTACTACGCCGCGTCGAAGCACATCCGCCGCTTCGGCCGGCAGGCGGCCGAGGACCTGGCGACCTTTGACGTGAAGCAGCTGCAGGCGGTGCAGGCGCTGGTGGAGCAGGAGCACATTGACTGCGACTTTGTGCGCACACGGGCCTACGACGTGATGCTCGACGCCGGGCTGGCGGCGTCGCTCAAGCGCGAGTTTGACCAGCTCGTCGCCGACGGCTTCCCGACGGTGCAGCCGGGCGGCGACGTGTGGTGCGTGCGCGAGCCGGCGGCGGCCGAGGCGCTGACGGGGGTGAAGGGGGCCCAGTGCGCGTTCTCGTACTCGGTGGCGAGTCTGTGGCCGTACAAGCTGGTGATGCATCTACTGGACGGCCTGGTGGTGAGCAAGAAGGCGGTCAATCTGCAGACGAACACGCCGGTGACGGCTGTGTCGGAGACGGCGGACGCGGACGCGGACACGGACGCGGACACGGACGCGGCCGGCAGCAGCGGGCGATGGACGGTGACGACGCCACGGGGGGTCATCCGGGCGGACAAGGTGGTGTTTGCGACCAACGGGTACACGGCCGGGCTGCTGCCGCAGTACCGGGACCGCATCGTGCCGGTGCGCGGCATCTGCAGCCGCATCGCCATGCCGGCCGGCAAGGGTCCGGGACCCAGCACGCCCAACTCGTACAGCGTAAGAGGAGGCGAATGTGTCTGAGTATCGCCACTGTTCCCAGCTGACGGAGGACAGGTCCGCTACCACGCCAAAGGCGCCGACTACCACATCACGCGGCCCGACGGCAGCCACATCGTCGGCGGCGCCCGGCCAACGTACCTGCTGCAGGGCGAGACGTGGTACAACATGACGGACGACGCGACCCTGATCGAGCCGGCCGTCTCGCACTTTGACGGGCTGATGCAGCGCACGTTTCACGGGTGGGAGGACACGGGTGCCGAGCGCAGCCACATCTGGACGGGCATTCTCGGAGTGTGTCTCAGTCTCATCTTGCGTTCTCTCTTTTCTTTCTTTTCTTTTCTTTTCTTTCTTTTCTTTTCTTTTCTTCCCCCCCCTTGTCTTCACCTCCCCCCCTCTCTGCTGACTCTTCCAGTACACCTCCGACCTCATGCCCCATGTCGGCGAGGTGCCCGGAAAGGCCGGCCTGTTCGTCTCGGCCGGCTTCAATGGCCACGGCATGCCCAAGATCTTCCTCACGTCCAAGGCCGTGGCTAAGATGGTGCGCGAGGGCTGCAGCTTCGAGGAGACGGGTGTGCCTGCGCCCTACAAGACCATCGAGGCGCGCCTCAAGGATTCAGACAACCTGATTCTGGACTTGCTGAAGCCCGTAGAGTCGTAGAGACACGATTTGCGCACTTGAAGGGAAAATAGAACAGACAAGAAAGAAAAACAAGGCAGAGGCAAAAAGAAAGATGTCGGGCCAATTGCGGCTTCCCTTTGTATACAAGGCCCAGAAGTGGACCGCTGCCACAACAAGCCATCCGATATGGTGTAATGGCTAACATCCGACGCTCTCACCGTCGAGCTCGGGGTTCGATTCCCCGTATCGGAGATTATTCAGTTAATTTTTGCACTTTTTGACGTCGTTTCAAAGTTTTTCTTTTTAAAAAAAAAAAAAAAAACCTTTATGCTCCAAGTTTTTCGTTCCTTCCTTCCCACAATTCAACTCTCCCAAGAACCGCTGCCGGGTGCAGACTCAACCCACCGCCCTCAGCGTCCGCCCTGGCCGTCGCAGTCGCAGTCGCACCCGTGGCACATCTTTGGGTGACGGCTCCAGGATGTGCACTGGCAGCACGCGGTCATTCCGCGGCGGCACAGACGGCGGACGCAGCCGATGGAGAGGTCTCGGTCGTCGGCCACGCAGCCGGCCAGCTCGTCGCGCACCGTCTGCAGCAGGGCCGGGTCGGCAAACAGCCGCAGCACCACCCAAAAGGACGTCACGGCCGTGTTGATGATGCCGGCGAACAGGAACGAGAGCTCGCAGCGCGCCGTGCCGACGGTCACAAAGTGCTTCATCCAAGCCAGCAGGTCGATCGTTGCGGGGGCGTCGAGACCGGCCGCATACGCCGTCACCTGCGACGCGAGCTCGCTGGCCGCTGCCGTCACCAGGCCCGACAGCGTGTCGCCAGGGCCCAGGTACAGGTACATCATCTCGTGCGAGGCCCAGCACGCGACGCGTCACGTCCGGCACCAGCGGTGTAAACGACATGGTCCGGGACGCTTGCTGCACCGCTACGGCCAGCGACGGATCCGTGACGAGGTAGATGCGCGATCCAGGCACCGGCAGAGTGACAATACCGGCCATTGGAGCAGAGCCGCTGCTCTGCAGTCGGAGCCCCAGCTGCTGCATGTAGCGGCCGCCCTGCAGCGCCATGCACAGGACGTGGCCGACAAACGGCAGCCCTGGTGCCGCTACGACGGGCGGCTCGTCGGGGCGGCGGCGCCACAGCTGCAGGTGGTAGAGCGCAGCACAGAGCGTGACGACACCGAGGGCGACAGCCGATAGGGCGGAGAGTGTGGGCATCCTGGCGACTGGGCGGAGACAACGTACGAGCGGCGGGCAGGACCAGAAAAGAACCACAAAACCCCAGAAACGACCCCAGAAAGAACCACAGAAAACAGCAGACCGGCCGATTGGACGAATCACAAATTACAGATGCGAGCGCTGTGAATGGCCCGTCCATCTGGAGTCAGCCAACCTTATTCTGGCAGTCACGGGTGGTCACGTTTCCGCGTTTTGACGTTTCCCATTAACAATCTGATCCGCCATGCAAATGCCGTCCTTGACCTTGTTTCCTACCTCCTCAACTCCTGCCGTTCCCCCACTTCCCGACCCCCCCTACTGCCCCTCCTCACGAACCCCCCTACTTGTGGAACGACTTGACCTTCTCAATCTCGTCGTAGCTGCCCATGAAGATGCCCGAGCGGTCGTGAATGTGCTGCGGCACCACGTCCATCATGCGCTCCATCTTGCTGTTGACCGCCTGGCCGCCCGCGTTCTCAAACACCATGGCCATGGGCGCGCACTCGTACAGGATCCGCAGCTTGCCCTTGGGGCTCTTGCTGTCCGCCGGGTACGCAAACACGCCGCCGTACAGCAGCGTGCGGTACGCGTCCGCCACCATGCTGCCAATGTAGCGTGCGCTGTACGGCTTGCCCGTGCCCGGCTGCGCCTGCTTGAGCGAGTCAAAGTACGCCTTGACGCTGTCGGACCAGTAGAGCGAGTTGCCCTCGTTGACCGAGTAGATGGTGCGCGCGCGCGGCAGCCGCATGTTGGGGTGGCTGAGGATGAACTCGCCCAGCCCGTTGTCCAGCGTGAAGCCGTTGACGCTGCCGCCGCGCATCGTGATCACCAGCTGCGCCGACGCGCCGTACATGGTGAACCCGGCCGCCACCAGCTCCGTGCCCGGCTTCAGCATGTCCTCGGCCACGCCCTTGGAGCCCTCGGCCAGCTTGTGGATGGCAAAAATCGTGCCCACCGACACGCCCGCGTCCAGGTTCGAGCTGCCGTCGATGGGGTCGCACGCCACCGCGTAGCGCGCGTGGCCCTCCGGCCCGCTGCCAAAGTAGATGACGTTCTCTTCCTCCTCCGACACCAGCAGCGCGCACCGCCCCGACGACCGCATAATCTCGATAAACAGGTCGTTCGAGATCACATCCAGCTTCTTCTGCTCGTCGCCCGTCGTGTTCGACGAGCCCGCCAGCCCGGTCAGGTTGACCAGCGTCGCCCGCCGGATGTAGTAGGCAATCGACTTGAACGAGAATTGGAGCGCATGGCACAGGAGTCTGGGGGGTCAGCAGAGAGAAAGAAGAAAAGAAGAAAAGAAGAAAAGAAGAAAAGAAGAAAAGAAGAAGAAACCAGGGATAAAAATAAAAGTGGGGCTTACGTGAAGTCGCCCGTCGCCTCCTTGTGCTTGGTCTGCTCCTCGGTGAGGAAGCTGGTCAGCGTGACAATCTTGGTGTTGATCTCCGGAATGGGAGAACTGTCGCCGTTGGTCGCCATGGTGCAGTCTTGTGTTGTTGTGTTGTTGTGGTGTTGTGTGCTGTGTGCTGTGTGTGCGTGTGTGTGTGTGTGTGCTTCTTGCTCTGGACGGACGGAGATTTGAGGTCGAGCGGAAAAAGAGCAGAGCCTGGCTTGATGTAAGAAACTGCCGCCGCAGACGATGACGAAACCGCTGCTATACCCGACCAGCCAAGCAGAAAACGGCCACGGGGTGGAGCAGGTCTCCGTGCAAAAGAGTTTACCTGTGCGGAGAAAAGCTAGCGGAGAGATCTCTGACAAAGGCGATAGCAGACGCCAGGAGAGTGTTCAGAGAGAGTCGAGTGAGTAGAACGTAGATAGAGCGCAGAGTGAAACAGTTCAAGTGCCTCAATCACGGGCAGCCAGGCTATCTATAGCAAGCCAGCAAGCCATCATCCCTGAATAGCGCTCACGGAACCCATTGGCCAAGAACAAGAAGCAAAACGCGACCCACGCCGGTCCTCACGATCGCCCCCCGGCTAATACTCCACGTATCATAGGCACGCGGCCAGCCAATGGCTGCGGCTAGCCATGGGTGAGGGGTCCTTCTCACAGCGCCGTGTGCCCGATAAGTACATTCATGCACGGCATGGCCACTGCCAAAGAAGATTTCCCGGGACAGCGCTGCTGGCGTAGTCCACATTGGGCCGAGCAGGAGGGGTGGCCAGGGCCGCCAGGGTCGCCAGTCGGGAGAAAGGACGTTTACCGAGTCGACCCCTCCAGCCTGGGGCAGCTGGGGCGCTCGGGCTGGACCCCGAAAGGACCGAGCTTTGCCAGGGCATTGCCAGGGCATTGCCAGGGCATTGCCGGAACGCCTCGGGGAACACCGTTTAATCCATATTCTGTATATATGCATGCATGCACACTGCTCGCTTACCTGCAATGCGCGTATCGAGACATTTGTGCCTGGCGCCTCAGGCAGCCGCTCACTGCTCCATGCACCCGTCGCCGCCATCATATCGGCAGTTGGTTCTTACACTCAAACCTCGGCATGTGCCAACGGGAAAGTGTATCCTGTGAGGGGGCGATGGTGAAATGGGCGCGCTTTCCTTGTGACAATACAAAATAAAAGCCAGCAAAAATACATTTTTTATATTGGGAAATTAATTCACCACAAACAGGCGACTGTGGCACTGCTCAACCCTCCTTTTCGACCTCACCTGCTACTGTCCGCGATTCCATCTCACTCGTTGCCGTCCACTCCTTTGCTCCGGTCCTCGACAGCCGGATCTGCACTTGCATCCGCATCCGCGTCCGCGTCGCATCCGCATCTGAATCCGCATCTACATCCACCTCCTTCCCCTTCCACCGCCATCATGGTCGTCGACGCCATCGTCTTCCACCCGACGGTGGCCCATTACCTGCGCTTCACGGCCACCACCGTCGGCCGCGACAAACTGCTGCGCACCCTGCAGTACTTTGCCCGCTTCTTCGCCTGGTACCGCACCCGCACCAATGCCACGCCCGCCGAGATCGCTCCCTGGCTCGCCATGCGCGCCCAGCTGACCGCCGGCCGCCGCCTGCTCACCGCCACAAAGAACATTGAGCACATCAAGGCCGCCGCCATCGCCGCCGCCGACCCCAAGCTGCGCGCCGCCGCCCTCACTGACCCCCTGCTCCGCTACGCCACCATCGGCCGCCAGCTGTGCTACGCCGGGTACCTTACGCTGGACCTGGTCCTCGTCCCCGACATGCTGAGCATCAGAAAGATGAAGAACCGCGACCTGGCCGCCCGCATACGCCGCAACGCCTACCGCTGCTGGTTCCTCGGCATTCTCTGCTCCATCGTCGCCCAGACCTACACCCTGCGGCGTCTGCGCGCCCGCGAGGCCCAGATCGACCGCAAGGACGGCGAGGGCGTCGTCGAGAGCAAGCGCATAGCCCTGTATGTCGCCTTTTTTTTTACTCCCCTGTCTTCTGCTAGTCTGGTCTGCTAACCTACCTCCTAACCCCCAGCGAACGTCACGCGAGTCGCCTGCAGCTCCTCAGCGACACCTGCGACCTGACCATCACCACCACCGGCCTCGGCTTTGTCAACCTCGACGACGGCTTTGTCGGCATCGCCGGCACCATCAGCAGCCTCGTTGGCCTGTACAACCAGTGGAGGAAGACGGCATAAGGTGCCGTACCTTTTTTTCATTTCCTCCTTCTTCCTTATCAAGCGTTCCTGTCGCTACATATCTACCAGCATAAGCACACGATCGACCGACCGGTCGTCTGGGGGGTCCGCGGACGCCTCCCAGCAAAAGGGCAAAAGCATTCAAATAAAAGTAGGGGGCGCGGGGAGTGTCATAATATGCGTTTAATCGTATACATTTTTTTATCGTATACCTTTTACTGTTTTCATCTGCATGCGCTACCGTTGCATCCATCCATCCAATTCCTCCCGTCCCGCCATGCATGCTCTTTGTGTTCGTATTATTTCGCCAAGAAAAAAATAGAACCCGAAAGCCGGGATGTTCTCGGCATATGTTGCAAGTCACTTGATCCTTTTCCTCATGCAATCGCTGTGACAAACTCTGCATAAGCCTATTTTCATCTATACACACACACAACACACACTCTCTCTCACGGCCGTGGCCTACCTCGTACATCGACTAATACACAAAATCCCGGTACCCAGGGGCCAGACAGGCACAGTCCAAATTGCCCGACACGCTTTTGTTCTTTATGTTTCCCCCTTCCATCGCAGCCGGCGTGTCTTCCGCTTCCTTGGTCAAGACACGCCATTGCCCCCCCTTGTCCCCATATCACAACCCCATGCTAACGGGCACTCATCACCTCGCGGTAGTAAGCAAACGCCAGATCGGTCGAGTACCGAACGCGGCGGTCCTCCGTCAAGGGCAGACGCGAGATCTTGGTCAGGTCCATCTAGTGTTGCCGTTAGTCAATCGTTCACATATGATCAAAATAAGCGGACCAATGAAGCCAAGAATAAACTCACCCGTCCCTTGTTGGCCAGTGCCATTGTCTCCCGTGCCACCACGTCTGCCATCTCTGTGATGGCCGCCACCTCGGTTGGCCCAGCGTCGCTTGCATTGTCGTACATCGCCGGAAGACTGCTCACAAGCGACTCCACCGCATTGGCCAACTGAGCGGCTGCTTGCTCCAGCCCGGCTCGTGCCTGCTGCTGCTGTTGGCCTCGGGTCCGCGGTGCTGAGCTGGCGGTGCTGCCGCTCGAGCTTCTGATGGTGCCGCCTCGCTGCAGCGTCAAAAGATCCAGAAACCGGCTGTACACCTCACCACCCAGGGACCACTCTGAGATCTGGTGCCGGTGGGACTGCAGCTTGCTGAGAATTTCCGCAATCTCACCGTAGTTGCGCTCCACAATCGCTTTTGGCGCCAGCTCTTTGACAAAGATCCGGTGCGCATCGGCATATGCCGACGCCCGCAGCAAACACTCTGCTTCCAACGCTGGCTGCGACCGCTGGTTGCGCCAGTAGAGCGCGGCTGCCTGCCAGACCCAAGCCGCAGGGATCTTGAGATCCTCTACCAGACACTCGTACAGGCTCGCTTCTGTTGCCGACCGACTGCTCCCATCACCAAACAGCAGGCCCGTGTGTCTGGCCAGCACATCTTGAATTGCCTGGATCCGTGATGTCGGGTCCGATAGGTGCAGAAGCACCCAGATGTCGTGAACCCAAGCATTTCCTTCCGTGTCGGGGTTGGTATGATACATCACTTCCGCTGCATACGCGCTCGTAAGGGTGTCGGCTTTCTCTGTCGGCAGCTTCGCAGTAGACGGTACACTGGCCGCCGCCGCAAGTGCCTGGTTCAGCTGCCAGCAAAGGCGGTAGCGGAATGGAGAAGGTTGAGAACTCTCCGGAACCAGGACATCCTCCACGTTTGCAAGCCCGGCGGCGACCTTCAGCAGGCCAAACAGCAGATCTTCGCGCTGGGGACTTGCAACGGTCGCAGGCATGTCCCGCTGGTTGACGTACCACGGATGAGGGAATGGCACGCGACCTTGCTCGAGGTCCTCCAAATACATGGCAACGGCTGTTTCAACGCCCTCGCCCGTGGCCACGCCATACCAGAGGCGCAGGCCAAAAGCCTGCTTCCAGTCGAGGCCGAAATAGTCTGACAGGACAACCGAGTTCATGCGGTTTTCAATGCCGCCGCCCTTCTTCCCCTCGCAGACAGCAACGTTTCCAGCAAGCATCGAGTAGATTGCACGGATTGGCACGCTAAACTCGGCCAGAACGTCACCCTGGTACCAGTCGTCGTTCTGCTCCCGCATGTCCTTCCTAAACGCATCACTGGTTCCGATGAGCGACACCAGTGTTGCCGCTTTGAAGTTTTTGCCATCAACGAGCGCACGGCAAGCTTCCGGAACTCTGCGACCAGACAAATAAACAACAGCCTTCTCCTCCAATGACTGCGTCTGCTCGAGTGATTTGGTCGATGCGTCCTGCACAAGCTGGGCCCAGAACTTGCCGAGGTTCTCCTTTCGAATGCGGGCCACTTCTGTCGGATCGGACTGGCCGTCGATAGGATCGAACAGCACGCTAGCCAGTTCCCATACTGACTGTTCGTATGACCCCAACTGCACAGTTAATGTGTTGGCATCAACGGCTCGCCGCCGGTTTGCCTGCTCCGAAAAGGCGGCGAAAGACTTCATATGCGGCACACGGCGAGTCGACACAGAAGGCACGCCATTAACAACCTCGATATCGACCGCATCTCGATGTTCCACGAACCCATCTAGAGGGTCCTAAAATATAACGGTTAGAATCTTTTCTTCATTTTTCATTTTCTGAGTTTTTTTTTTCCCCCTTCCTGAAAGCACATACATCCGCGATGGTCGAGTCGATGGCATCAAAAACTCGAACTCTCTTCAGTGCCGGCTCAGAGACGTTGTCTTGGCCACCCAAAATGCAGGCGCCATCGGCTGACCAGGCAGGCTTGACAGTATTGTGATAAGCTCGTTCAGCTGCTGTCATTTCGTTATCGACGGGTTTTCCTTGTCGCTTGTACGGCCACTAGAAGCAGGTCTTAGCACACTGTGTGATTCTCTTCGTCTCTTCTCTTCTCCACAGGTCTTTTCAATATTTTCATTATATTGCAGTGGCAGCTAGGGATGTGACATGACAAGATATGTTTGTAGTAGGTACAAGAAATATGCAGTGTAAAAAAGACAATAGGTAATACAACATGTACCAGTCCAAGAGTGAAGTCATTGTGAAGTGTGCAAATGGGGCCATATCAGGGAAGAACAGAAAGCAATGAGAACAGAAAGCAATGCAGTGGCTGTACAGGTATTGGGGGGTAGGGGTTAAGGAGTATTAGGCAAGAACACCACCAACCTTCACAAATCCCTTGGTCGTTGTGATGGCGGCTGGCGCTGGAGCCGGAGGGGCTTTGGACTTTTCAAAGAGTGAGTTCATGAGGTCGATGCTGGTTGCGAATCCGCGGTTGTCGAGCGTTTTCCGGCCCCTGGAGGCAGCAGTCGTGGATTTAGCAAAAATTGCGGTGCTCTGTGCAAAGGCATCCTGGTCGGCTGCGTCAAGCTCGTTGATGGCTTTGAGAGCCGCCCGGTCGCGCTTCTGGGGGCTGACTGTCTTCTGTAGCATATCCATCCAGTTGTCGCCATCAGCAACCTGGACATGGAGCGGCGTGTTCGACTCTTTGATAGCCCGTATACGAGCACGCATTACACCGCCCGGTGTTTCCTGCACCATGGGTGCCAGATCCGGAAATGGCGGCGAGTCTTCGAGGCTGTTGTTGCCAGGCTCCGCGGCAGGATGCTGCTGGAGAGAATAAGGTGCCTCGGCCTCGTTCTCCAACAAGTCATCCTGTGCCAGTTCCATGTCTTGGTCGTGCTCCGTCACGTGGGTGGGCACAACATCAAGAGAACTCATCTCCGCGGAGCGATTAGATAAAAAAGACTGATGCAGGGTGTCATCCTCATCGTCATCGTCCAGCATGTCAACAGCGCTATCAAAAGCACCAGGGACAGAAACGCGCTTTCGTCGACGGAAGTCAAAGGTGTCGTCATCCGGGCCAGATGTACGGCTGACAGCGGCGACGGCAGCAGCGGCATCGTCAGTGTCACTCATAGCTGTCGACACGCCGGTCATGTCGTTATCTGTCTCGTCGTCGTCGTCGTCCAGTCCGTACGTGGTGAAATGTTCAACAGCGAAGGTCCACGCAGCCGTTTTATCTTCGTAGCTGATAAAGGTGGTGTCAGGCACTCCCTTCAGACGCTGGATGTGGTGCTTCATCTTGGTGGCAGAGACATCTGGCCCGCTGCGGGGGCAAGTGTGAAGAAGCATTATCTCGGCAGGAACGTTCAGGCCTTGGCCGACAGGGGGCTTTGTATGGACATCGGGATACACCGTGGCTGAGCGTATGATCAGAGTTACAATACCGCCCATGATGGAGTCCAGGTTGATCTTAGTGAGATCAACAGGAACCCGGAACCGAACCTGACCAACATTGGTCCGTCCAACGGTGAAGTTGGACACCTGCTGGCGCTGGACACGATTCATCCGCTCAATTTCATCCTTTGATGGCGACATCCAGTATTCGCCCAACTCCTTGTTGTTGATCCTGTAGTTTTCGGGGATGCACCGAGCGGTGACAGGGGACGCCTCTTCCTCGTGGACAATGGCAAGCTCTTTCCCAGTGACCTGCTCCATCTCAGGCTCGGCGGGAGCTGGAGGGGTCGCCTTGGCACTTCCGTTGTTGAGACTGTTGGTCGAGGGCACCCCGCTGGAACCATTTGTCGAGCGGCTGCTGCTCGGACGCAGGTAGCCCAGATCCGTCTCAGTAGCGGCGTTGCCGTTAGTGCTGCGTCCGCTCTCTGGGGTGCTGTCCTTGGGGATCGTGGTGTCGAAGCTCACGCGCTTCGTTAGCTTGCGGGTGCTACCCAAGCCGAGACTGTCCGAGCTTGTGTCCGTCAAACCCGTGTCCTTGACCTTGCTGGGTGTGGAGAACAGGTCGGCGCGCATATCCCGGTTGATAATCAGCTTCTTGCTGCCGCCAGTGCTGCCGTAGTAGCGAGGCCCGGAGCTGGCCGAAAAAGCACCAGGGAGAAGGATGCTATCCTCGGCGTTATAAGTTCGGCGCAGGTTGCTGGACGAGATGCTTTTGCCGAGGCCCCGTCCAATACTGCCAGCCAGCAGGCTCTGGCTCATGCTGGCAGCAGGCGTGCTGGCAGTGCTTGAGACACTCGTCGGGGTGCCGAACGCGCTGTATGAAAATCCATAGCCACGCTTTTGGGGTGTTGTGAACTTGGATGCCGAGCCAGGGTTCATCTTATACAGTGGCAGAATGGAACTCCGGCGAGAAGTCTTCGTCTTGTTCCCAGATAGGGGGGTAGCAAGAGGACCAGGATTATGGACTTCGGAAGCAGCCAAATTCTGGAACAGCGACGGAGCACCATAGGCGCCAGCATCCGTGATACTGGTGGTCAGACCCTGAGGGGTGCCCGTAGTGCTTCCACTGAGCGAATTTCCGAACAGGGAGCCGCCCTGCAGAACATTCTGCTGCTGCTGTGCCTGAGCAGGTTGACCAAACAGGCCGCCGCCAGCTGGTTGGGCGGTCTGCGAATTGCCAAAGAGCGAGCCGGAGGCAGCCGGGGCCGTACTACCAAACAGAGAAGGCTTCTGTTGGTTTTGATTCAGGGTGCTGCCAAAAAGCGATGTCTGCTGGGGCTGCTGCTGGTTCTGTGTGTTTTGGCCAAGGTTGCCAAATAGGCCACCCGTCGTCGCTGTCCCCGTCTGACCCAGACCGCCGCCCCCGAAGAGACCTCCACCAGTGCCCGTCGCCGTAGCTGGCTTCGTCTGGAAAAGCCCGCCCGTCTGAGGAGTGGCTGCGGCACCACCAAAAGGGGTGGATGTGGTCGTGTTGCCAAACAGCCCACCGCCAGTAGTACCAGAGTTGGCTGTGTTGGTCGCAGTTCCAAACAGGCCGCCAGTGGCAGGCTTTGCGCCGAAAAGACCGCCAGTTTGACCGGCCTGGGCGCCAGTTGTGGTTGAGCCAAAGGCATTGGTATTGGTGCCACCGGAGCCAAACAAGCCACCCCCAGTGGTAGTCGTATTTGTGTTAGTGTTGCCAAACAGGCCGCCACCAGTGGTGGCGTTGTTTGTGCCAAATGCGCTGGTTGTACCAGTGCTGCCAAAGGCACCAGTGGTCTGGTTATTGGTACCAAAGCCAAACCCTGTTGCGGGCTTGTTCGCCGTGTTACCAAAGAGAGACCCGGTGTTGGTAGTATTGTTCGTAGTACCAAAGCCACTCGTAGCCCCAGTTCCGAAGCCGCCGCCAGTGCCAGAAAACAGGCCACCAGTTTGGGTCGTCTGGTTTGTACTGCTGCCGAAAAGGCCACCAGTTGTCGCAGGTTTGGCACCAAACAGACCACCTCCGGTAGTGCCGGTCGAGCCAAAGCCACCCGTTGTGCTGGTGTTTTGGGTACCAAAGGTGTTGGTATTGGAGCTACCAAACAGACCACCTCCAGTGTTGGTGGTGGTGGTATTGCTAGAGCCGAACCCTCCAAAGTTGGAGCCCGTGCCGAAGGCGCCCGCACCAGTCGTGTTGCCGTACCGACGGCCTTGGTTGTAATCAGCTAGGCGAAGCTCTTCGGCTGACCACTTCCGATACGGCTCCAAGAACAGGATGTTCTGAAAACTGTTTTGCTGGGTGCTATTGGCCTCCTTCTCGATGAACGGTTGAAAAGGCACAGTGGCCGTGCCTGGCGGGTCGCCGACATTTGTACCGATTCCAGGGTTGGTGGTAGCGCCGAATCCACCAGAGGTGCCACCAAAGCCGGTCGACGTCGTGTTGGTGCTGCCAAATAGGCCGCCGCCCGTTGTTGCGCCGCCAAAGGCAGGCTTGCTACCGAATAGAGAATTGCCGCCGCCAAACGTAGACGTCCCTGTGTTGGTAGACCCAAAGCCGCCCCCAGACCCAAAGCCGGAAGGACCAGCCGTTGCCGTGGTAGACCCAAACAGACCGCCGCCGGCTGATGTCGTAGCACCGAATGCAGGTTTTGCGCCGAACGCGCCGGAGGTACCAGAGCCGAAGCCACCTGAGAGTATGTATGTTAGTATATAAAAGATCCCATTCATCAGCACCGTGAATGTCGCGCCGGTGCAATACAGGAATCGTGATATGATATGGAAATGGAGACATGATGAAGAGATCGGTAGGAGGCAGGAGGAAGATGCATGGGTGGGTACAGAGCGTACCAGTCGTGGAGCCAAAGCCTGAGCCTCCGGAGTTGCCAAAGAGGCCAGTGCCGGTGCCGGTGTTACTTCCAAAGGTGTTCGTGTTTGATCCGAAGCCTGGATGCCAACAAGGGAGTGGAGAAGATCTGGTTAGCCCTGATGTGTCCGGGATGGAAGGGCTTGCCTGCATGTGTTTTTTCACACGCCAGGGGAAGTGATAGAAGTGTAGATCAAAGGCAGGCTGGAAAGCCATCTGGAATGGATCGCGACTATACAGCGAAAACAAAGCGGTGATATGCAAGGCAAAGAGACAAAGCAAACGGGCCATAATCAAAACCAGATAGAGGGTACAAAACGCTGCGGAGAGTGAGAGAATAAAAGAACCTGCGGTCTAGCATACCTGTGGTTGTAGTATTGTTTGTTGAGCCAAAGCCTCCAAAGCCACTGGTCTGGTTCTGCTGGCCGAAGCTACCAAAGCCACCGGACCCGAAAGACATGGTCGCGATGAGCCGCTGTTCAGCAGGCTACTGTAGATGGGAGAATTCTGATTATTTCTTGCGCAACAGTCGTCAAGGAGTCGTCCCCCTCCTTGTGGCTGAGATTCAAGATCGCGCTTGGAATGGCCGTGGCCAGTGAAGTCGTCGCGTCTCCGGTCTGACCGTGGTCTTTGTCTATTTTCCTTGGACAAAGGCACGTCGTCGCGTTTGACGGGGCCCCGATGATTTAGGTGTGTGTGCTTAACCAGCGATGATCTCCAGTCAGCTCAGTCGCGATGCGCGTATTGGGCGTCGCGAGAACTTTGCTTCGAGACGCGGGTGTATTGCGCGTTGCAGTCTGGATCTATAAGAAAAGATCCTTCTCGGCTTCGCTAGCCACCGTGAGCATGACTCTTTTTGGCGTTTGTAGCTGTTGTCGGCTGTGATGCATGGGTTTGTGTAGAAAGACAGAGAAAAAAAATTGGCAGTACGCGGTTTTGGACAGATGGAGAAAAAAAAAATTAGGGAACGTGTTGATACGATGAGAGGGAAAGCTGGGATGGCTGTGGCGGTTTCAGAATGGAAATGATAACAAATTAAGAAGTAAATGGCAAAGAAAGGCAAGGCCAGGCGAGGAAAGAGAGGTCGCCGCCTTTTGTAGAGAAGAAACAACAAGAGAAAGAAGGACGTGTCGTCGTGGACCTGTCGAGAAGAGGGTTTGGGTGCGAAAAAGAAGGGGTGAAAAATTGGGCGGCAACCAGAATAGCAAGGAAATCCACGCGAACGAGGACGCTAAACCCGTACCTACAAACCCATAGGTGCGCTGGTGTGGCTGGCGACCGTCACCGTGGGAGCTAAGGCCTCAGGCAGCAGTGCATACGGGGTCAATTATGCCATTTGATTGGCGGAAGTGCAAAAAAGACCAATCACGCGTCGAGCTGCGGGGAGCTGTCGGTGCCTGCGCTGCCTATCTTGTAGCGGGCGGATTAGTGGGGTAAACACCAAAGCTCACCCACTAGAAATGCAGGGGAGCTTCAAAGGATGTAAGTGAAGCGCACTCACAACGCAGGAGTGACTGTGCAAACAGACAAAACATGCGTTCTGCAACATTACATTACAAATACGAGCTGGCATAGGCTGACTGACGTAGTCACAAGATCAAACGGGGCGCTGGGTGGATGTGAGGTGTATAATATGGTGCGTCATACTCTTATCGATGCTGCAATACCCAAGGCACAAGAACAAAAAGGGTCACCGTATAGTAAGAAGGCACATTGAAATGAATAAATTTATCTTTTCTCCGCCGCCGCCGGACAAGGCCGTACTCCAGCAAAAGTAGAGAATGTGAAACAAGTACGAAGAAGAGGTAAGCAAAGAAAAGCGAGAGATAGGCAGGAAGACAGAGAGACGAGGAAAGGAAGGGAAGACAAAGGGAAGATGACGATAGCAAATAACAGGCAGTGCACGCAGGCGAGAAGGGTATGGGAAGTGAAGGTCATGCTGGGTCCTTCGGGGTGTTCTCTTAGAACTGGATCAGGTCACCCTGGGCCGTGGCCTGCTGCTGCTGCTGCTGTGGGCGCGTTCCGAAAGGATTGCTAGCTGCACTGTTGCCATATGACACCGCAGGCATGCCTGTGTACTGCGTACGCATGAACGGATTCGTGCCAGTAGCGTCGGCAGTGATCCGGTTCAGACCGGCGCCGGCACTGTTGACAAAGGTTCCAGGTGCTGTGTGCTGGGCCGGAATCCGAAGCTCGCCCGTGTTACCAAATGTGTCCATGCCATCGCCGCTGGCGAGCAGCGCGTTCAGCCGTGCCTCGTGTTCGCTGAGCTCCTTCCGTGGTTGAACCGGCGTCGACGTGAACATCGTCTGCTGCTGCTGCTGCTGTGGTTGGCTGAACGAGGACAGCGTCTTCTGCTCTGGCAAGCTTGATAACGTAGAGAAGGACGGCTTGAACGGTTGCTGCTGTTGTCCGGTAGCTGCTGCGGAGGCAAAGGGGTTGTTCGACCCAGTTGGCAGCGGTTGCAGAGACTGTGCACTGTTGTTGGACGCCCACGGGTTGTTGCTGCCTGGCTGCAGAGTCGGCTCTTGTGGCTGCTGCGGCTGCTGTTGAAGCTGCTGACCGTAAGGGTTGTTGGAGAAAGCTGTCTGTTGCTGCTGCATTGGCATCGTCTGGTTGTATGGGTTGAACCCCGTCGGCTGGGCTACAAACCCGTTTGTTCCAAAGCCGTTCTGGTACCCTGTTGGCTGCGCGTAGCCTGTATACATGGTGTTGAAGCCGGTCGGTTGCATCTGCACCTGATTTTGGTCGATGGGGTTCGCAAAGAAGTCAACCGCGCTGCCTTGCTGATAGCCCTGGTTGAACCCGGTAGGCTGCGGTTGTGCAGCAGGCTGCGCCGGCTCAATATCAAACAGCAGGTTTGCACTGTTGTTGTTGTTTTCTTCGAGCTCATGGCGTCGGCGCTCTTCCTCCTCTTTGCTCAGCTTGATCGCCTTGGCCAGATCATCATCCTCGGAATCGTCCTGTTGTCTGCTCTCGCGCTTCCGGCGGTCCTCTTCCTCCTGGTGCTTGCTGGCCTCGATGGCCAGTCGGTACTCGGTATCTTCTTCGTCGTTCTGGCGCCGTTCCCTATGGCGGCGTGGCGGCGGCTCGTTGTGCTGGGGGCCGTACTCGTCCAGTCCTGTCACCCGGGATTTCCAGGACCTCCGATCGCTACGCTCAATCCGCAAGCGTTCGTCATCTTGGATGAGAGATGTCAACTCCTTGGCGGCAATGCGCACTAAAGACAAAATTATGTTAGTTGCCAGCGCGTCTTTTGCAGAATGCAGCTCAAAGGCACAGGCTTGCGCACCATTTTGGCCCACATCGCGCCCTTCTTCGTCAATGTAGATGAACTCGCGGAGCGTCCGGATAATGTATATGTTGTGTTTCGACCAAGAAACCACCATCTCAGAGCCCTCGTGTAAGCAGTAGTCGAGGACCTTTAGCGCCTTCAGGACATGTCGCCAGTTCTTTCCCTTGTCGTTTAGCCGCTTGTCGAGTATGTCCATTATATCGTCGAGGTCGGTTGTTCTGCCAGGCGCGAGAAGTAAGTACATTTACGTATCCAATCGGCGCATAGACGAAGCCATGGTTGTCGCACCAAGGGGTAAGAGAAGCAGGATAGCAGTCGGGGATAACATACACGTTGAAGGTGAGCTGCGCGATCTCGCTCATCTGGGTTCCTGTTGGGCCCCATGGGTCATTGCTGGTGGCTGCAGACAGAAAGCGCCGTCAGTCGGATGGCCTGTGTAGAGAAGCGGCAAGAAAGAGATGTCACACACCTTCGCGCACTTTGACCTGCGAGCTGGAATAGCCCTTTGTGACATTCTTCACACTTCTCATAACCTTTGACATCTTGCCGGCCGGGTGGTCCGCTGGACCGCGTGCAGGTGAGGAAGAGGAGAGCAGAAACTAAATGAGAAAGAGGCGCCGTATAACGGTTCCGGCGGGCGCTGCGAAGGGGAGAAGAAAGCGAAATGTCGGAGGAGATTGCGAATCGGCAAAGCGACGACGAGTAGATGGGAGAGGTTTTCTCTCCTATCAATCAGGAACGTTGGGGAGAGGTATCGAGCACGACTTCTATCGCTGCGGAGCGCAATCCAACCAGCGTTCGTCCTTGTGCGCTATTTTTTTCGACGAGTGCAAGAAGGCAGGTTGAAAAGAATAATGTCGCAAAGATGGAAAATCAGGCCGAGAAACAGTCAGCCGGTGTCGCACGAGGCGCCCAAAGGAGAAAATGACGAGGCCGGTGTTGGTGGAGTATTGGAGCCTGGGCCAATTCGGAGCGGATAAAGATGCAGTCCAAGCAGGCGGAAAGAATGGAGCACAGAACGGATAGGCGGCAGACGGTGAGGCGGGTCCTATCTGGAGAGGCGGGATGTTATCCTCCTCTTCGTCGCAGTGTGCAGGAGGTGAGAGGAAGGAGGGCCAGCTTGCTTGGTGCCAGAGACAGACTGGATTTTTGCGATATGCAAAATAAGAATGGCTGGCTTGGGGTCGGCGTTGGTGCCTTTTCTGGCAATGGCAGGCAAGGAGGGGGTGTGCTGATAAAGGAGGGAGGGAGCTTAAGCAAGTCGGAGGGGCAAATTGTCAGTCGGTCAGCGGAATGCACAGCCTGCCTCTCCGAGCATGCCTCGGCGAACCTGAGTAAGGCGCTGGAATATCAGCCAAGAGGTAGCATAGCACGCTATAAATTTCGGGAACCAGCCACAGAAGCGCTGTCTTAACAGGCTATCAGAGCAGCTAAGATAGGTATGGCTAACAAGTATTTGTATTACTCGTATTAGTGCAACATCTTACCACTCCAAATACGGCTGCCTAGCTGTCAAAAACTTTTCTTTGCTGCCAAAAAAAATGTCTTTGCGACCTGATTTGCGCGGCCTCGTGGCTACCCAACTTCGGCCCTATGACGACGCCATCTTGGCGCAGCACGTATTCGCAGAAATGCACCACAAAGCAACTCAATTGTCAGGATGGTGCCAGTGTGCATCTTACTATTGGGGGGTGGAATAATGGCTGCGCGCTCCTTCCGCCTTTTGGTCTCAGCAAATCGTCGGAAGTGCTGAGCATTCTGCTACGTCATTCGTATTCCGCCCCTTCTGATGTGCAGATGAAACAGGCCAGACAATTTTGATACTTGTGTGCCGGGGTTATTATTTTATTGGAGGCCATGCCCTCTGGTTAAAAATACAAGCCCGATGGCTTCCAAAACCGCTGTCTAGACGTCAAAATCGTCTCGTCTCGCATTCCAACGGGGTATACAAACAACAACTATAAAGCAAATCCACTACCAAAGCTAGACGTAATTCCTACTCGCCAACACCAACCATGACCGTGTCCTCGCTCTCTGCAAGGGCTCCCTTGCCCTTCCCCAACCGTGGGGATGACCGGCCTTTACCCGACGACAGGACCGATGTATTCAGCCCGTTCCTCAGCTTGGACACCGGTGTGTGAACTTGGACGGTGTCCTCCACAGTCTCGTCCTCTCCCGCCGCTTTAGTTTGATCCGTTGACGTCACCACCGCCACCGCTCCTCCTTCCATCGCAGATCGTTCCTTCGTCTTCTTTTCCTCGGCCGCAGCCGCCAGAGCTGCTCGTTGAGCGATCCATGCCGGTGGCAAACCCGGCCCGCTGTCAGCATTACCATAGTCACTCTTCTTTGTCCCCTTGGGCCAACGACCAGGTCCCCTGCCAGTGCCTCCCGTCTTCTTCCGTGACGAGCTCGTCTTCGGCCGCGGCGCTGCCACTTTACGAACCAGCCCGGCCCCATATCGTGCGCGTGCGCGGTTCCCGCTACTTGTCCGCGATCCCAGTGGTCGCCCGATCGCGGGTCGCGTGTAGTTGAATCCTCGTGAAGATACTGGTGGGAAGACGACAAAACGTGTTGGTAGTATGTTATCGTACGCCAAGGTCCAGTGACTTGTAGGTGCTGCTGCAAAAGACTTTCCAGAGTCGCGAGTCTTGTTGTCGTCTTCCTTGACATGGGTGTCGCCTCCCCGACTTTCAGCATTCGCTTCGGCAGCAGGTGTATCGCCATCTCCAGGCTTGCTAGAATTGTTGACTTGAACAGCAATACTTCCTTGCTCGCCCGCTTTGCTATCGTCTTGTCCAACTCCAGAATTCACGCTCCGCTTCGACTGCCCGTTCTCGTCGGGTTCCGTCGATTCCAGGACGGTCACCGCCGGTTCAACTCCATTGCCTCCCACAGAGTTTCCAGCAAGCCTGGCCGCATTCGCATCTCCGTTAACAAGCTGCACTGGCGTTGAAGCATTGTCTCCATTTGGCAGGCTGGCAACGAAGGCCTCCGCTGGCTTCTGCTCCTCCTCGTCTTCCCGAGGCGCGATGGCTGTCAAGGCCGGTCCCAGTTCAAAGTTTGTCGCGTTGCCACGGCCCATAACATATGGCGTCCACGTCAAAGCGGCTGGGTTCAGCGTGACATACTTTTTGGCTTCCCATTTCGTAATATAATCCCGGCAATAGGCCGCGTCCACACGGAAAGCATAGAGTCCCGTCTGTGGATCGCGCACAAGACAGCGCAGGCCCTCCAACGCTGAAATGACATCATCGGCAGTCATTCCTGTGTCGTCAGAAATCTTCTTGATAGAAAGTCCGAGTTTCTCGCTCGTCTCCTCCATCGCTCTGAGGAAATAACGGCACATAACCAGCCTCCAATAGTTTCGGTAAGACACAAGGCCCATATCCGATAGAGGCTTCTCTGGTGATCCCGTCTTTTTCTCGACGCGCGTCAGGAGGTAGGAAAAGTCGATGAGCAGATTTCCATAGCCCTTGCGCTGATGAATGGGTAATGTCAGGATGCAGCTGACATTGTTCTGACTGCTTGCTCGTTTCTCCTTGGAAAAGTATCCAACAAAATGGTAGCCGAACTCGTCGTACTCGCAGAGAACGTAAAATAAGAACGGTTCCACATCGTAATAAAGTGTCTTAGAGCCCAGAAACAATTTTGCTAGCAGGCATAGATTCTGGCAATAAACGGGGTTCTTGCGGCCGTCAACCTCAAAGAAAGAAACCGACCGGTGCTGATATATCTCATCGCCTGGTGGATGTTTGGCCGGACACTTCAGTTTGTGGCGCCAGGCAACATAATCCGAGTTCATGTATTTCAGGCAAAATTCGCAGATGTACAGTACACGGTTTCGACTGTACTCCTCCGGATATGGTGCGGCATACCACGTGTCGATTTCCCAGCCACCAAACTCGATGCATTCGATCTGGCTTGCCGGGTCCGCTGGCTTCTTGGGCTTCTTTTGTGGCACTTCAGATTCTGCCTGTGTGGCCAGGAGACGGGCTCGCCACTCTTCCTCTGCTTTTTGACGGGCTTCATCAAACCGCCGTCGGTCATCGGGAGTGGGAAATGTTTTTGATGTATCAGCCTCAGCCTCGGTTAGGATGCCGCCGTATGGCTTTCCTTTTTGCTCTTCTGTCTCCTTGTCGAAAAACGAATAAAAAGGCTGGGAGTAAGCGCCGGCCAGTATTGGGAATGGGCCACCAGGGCCGACTCCCACGTGTACCGCACTATGAATGGCGGCATCCTTCTCTGCCACTTCACTCTTCCGAGTGTATTTCTGTCGCCTCATGGAGATGCGTCGGAGCTCAGGACCGCTCACATGCATCGTGAGAATCAGGCTCGTCCGTGTCTTCTTGGTGACGGACACAAGTGAAGAGGGGGGTTTTATTCTCAGCGAACGAGCCGACGATGGCCCGGCCACTTCTCTTGAGCTGCCGAATCCGTCCACGCTCAAGTTGTCGGTCTCGTTTCTCCGCCGCTTCCGAAGAGACATGCCGCTCTCGCTGGCATCAACCGGTGATGTCTTCCGCTTGCGAAGTGTTCGAGGGCTGTTGTCTGTTTGATCCTCGGAGTGTGATTCGGGGTTCGCTGTCATGCTTCGAGGTGCAGGTGACACATTCGGCGCCACTCTCACCGTCGCCGATGTTGTTGCATTGTCGTTCGTCTCATGCTCCACCACGTCTTCATTGAGATCCAGCTCTTCGCTGAATTTATCGTGCAGACAATCCAAACATTTCCAGCCTCCGCCATTTCGTGGTCCATTGTCATGCTGACGGGCACATGCCTCATGAGCACGGCTCCCGCATGCAGTGCATGCGAAGAAGGCTCCAGTAACTTCAGGGTCATGTTCCTGGGCCTGCTTGCAGTAAATGCAGCAAGGGGAATCTCCCTCTTCCTCTTCTTCCTCTTCTTCTTCTTCCCCTTCCTCCTCCTCTTCTTCCTCGTCGTCATCGTTATTTTCAGCATGCTCCTCCCATTCGTCGTCGCTCGACTCGCTGGGTGCAGGGCTAGCTTCGCTTTCGTCATCGTCGGTCTCACCAGGGCGAATCTTTACAGCGCCAACACCCTCCGCATCTTCGATTGCATCGGCATCGGCATCCGCTTCGTCGCTGTCCCCCTCGTCGCTGTCCTCCGCCTCTTCCTCTTCTTCTCCCCCGTCAGTTTGTGCGCCCTCATTTTTTACTTTGGGGTCGCGCTTTGATGCACCTTCACCTTCACTTTCTGCCTCCTCGTCATCATCCTCGCTCCTGTCGGATTCGTATGCCGCACCATGGTCGTCCTCTTCATCGTATTCTCCGTCCTCTTCATTTCCCTCGCCCTCGTCCGTCTCATCTTCGACGCCATGTCCAGAGCTGGATCCCTTGACATCTTCCTCGCCCTCGTCTTCGAGCAGGTCGTCTTCGTGATCCAGATGCTCCTCTATTTTCACGCGTCTTATAACGCCAAGTTGTGCTGCCCTCTCCATAGCGCCGGTGCTTGCATCGTCATCGAAACTCTGAGACAGGTCCGGCCTAGAAATGGTCGCACTGTTCTGTAGTTCTTCTTTAATGAGTTGTTCGCTTGCCATGGTGGTCAATATTGTGCATCCACCTTCCTAGAACGCAACGCAGGTTCGGAGGTTCGGCGGTTAACGTCGGATAGATTCTGGGTGGCAGGGTCGTAGGTCAAGCACCAGCGTGAGCATGGTAGGTCACAAAGGCGGAGAAGTTAAGAGACGGCATTCCAAAATGCAAGGTCGCTGGTCGAGGTAAACTTGGGAAGTCAGAGCAGGGGAGAATATGCCGAGGCTTCAGGTTTCGCCTTGTCGAGATGCGCCCAGGGTGATTGGGACCGGAAATTGATAAAAACGCGCTTCAAAAATCTGGACACCTGTTCGAGGCGTCTAGATGTTGCAAGAAACGCGAAGCTGGTGATAAAGAACGCGTCGCCAGTGCTGTTTTGGGAGCGTGAACACCATGTTTTGGTCGCAAAATCGCACTTTCTGAGCTCTCCCTACGCTGGCACGTAACCTCATCACAGTGCCAGAAGTGGTCCGTGGATCTGTGTCACGTGTATTTAGTCGTGTAATTTTTGGTTCTCTTAGACCCACATTGGATCAATGATGCCTCAGGCCAAAAGATTTCCCTGCGCCAGTAGGAGACCAGCGATTTGATCATTCCGTCAAATCACCACTCAACCGAACGACGAAAACACTGCTTCAACACTACCGCTCACGTATCAAAAGGCCACCACGAATCTCAATTGGGATAGCTCGGGAAGCTGTCCAAACCGCCACCATGCCCGTCCCTTTTGAGACCCTGATCCCTTATGCGATCATCGTTGCGGTAAGAGCGAACCGCATCGGATGAAACGGAATTGCCGAAATGCTGATAGTCCGCAGATGTTCGGCGTGTCGGGCGCTGGACTGTCCAAGCTCCGGCACTGGCAGAACGGTGGAAAGCGCCCGCGGAGGTCGATTGATCAATGGGATAGAGTGAGTTATTCGGACACCCTTCTCTTGACAATCCTCAATTGCTAACGTCATTTGCAGCAAAGTATGCGTCGACCATGACCTCGGGTTTTTTCGCTTCATTCTACACGAACACGATAGGCTGACATTTCGGTGAAACCAGTGATGGATCGCGATCGGAGACTCACAGGTCTCTTACGAGGACAATCGGACAATCCTTTGGCGCCGCCTGGGTTCGAACTCAACAATCCATGGAGGGTATGTGTTTCCCTTGCTGTCGCGATTGTGTCTCGTGCGTTGCCGTTGACGATTGGTCTTATACAGTTGGAAAAACGATTCTCATAATGGCCATGCCATGTTTTCACGACATGGGGATATGGAGGAACATATTCTGCAGCACTCAGGTGTCTTAGCATGACGTTAGGAGGGTGGCATGGCTAAGCCACTTTGAAACGGGGACTCTGCTGAGACTGTACACCATTGCAGTTAACGTACATATATATACATTTTATTTTGCATCAAATCATGTGGACTTGAAGCTGCAGGCGCAAGCAAGTTAAATTTTGAAGCCAAACGCTGGTCTATATGCCAATCTGTGGCCTGTTCTTGTTGAGCCCCTCAAGCAGCATACATGCCTGGCAGATGGCCTGGCTTGACATGTATCCGCACCTCTCACAGGTTCCAAGGATTTGTCTTGTTGGCGGTGGCTTCCCAGACGCCGGGCCGCAACTTACCGATCCTCTTTTCGGTGCATTCTTCTCTTCTTTCCTCCGTACTGGTAACGACGCAGCGATATCAATCTCTAGTGGCTCGGCGGCCTGGTTGACTTTCAGCTGCGCTTCCATGGCAGCCAGCTCTCCGCCTGGTATTCGACTAGCCTGTGATCCACAGCCTCCACCACTACTGCCGTCATCTTCCGCGGTTTCAGTGCCTTCCTGTGATGCTCCAGCACACGCGCAAGACAGTGGTCGTGCTGCTCCGGGTACAAGACGCGCCATATCTTCGCCACTCCGCACGATATCCAGGATGGCGCTGGGACGCACTCTTTCGAGGTTTTTGATAAGACTGCGGGCGCTGCCACGGAAAGCTTCGGGGCTGTAGATGCACTCGGTGCTGAAGTAATCCAGCTTCTTGTGATGGGCATACAGGACAATCTCCTTTTCGTAAGCATATTTAAGCGGTTTGCTCCTCTTGACATCGGCACGGTCGCCGCCGGTCACAATGCTGGTGCTTCGCGATAGGCGGGGCAGGTCGCCGCGTAGCAGGTTCATGAGCACGGTCTCGGCGACGTCATCGGCGTTGTGTCCCGTGACGACGTGCTTGATGCCCAGCACCTTGGCGCCACGGTCGAGGGCCTGGCGGCGGAAGACGCCACAGTACGTGCAGTTTCCTTTCTTGCCGACAGCCTCGACGACTTGGTCCATGGTCCAGCCATATAGTTCATCGTAACCAACAATTTTCAGCGGCATGCCATACTGCACGGCGTTCCTCTTCACCGTCTCCAGCGAATCGTCCCGGTAGCCCTTGATACCCTCATCGACGCTCAGCAGAACGAGGTCGAGGCCGTAGTGGTGGCGCTCGTTTAGGGTCTTGAGTACCGAGGCCAGCACGGTCGAGTCTTTGCCTCCTGATGCTCCTATCGCCACCTTTTCTCCCGGGTAAAACAGGCGTGATGAGGTTATGGTGTGGTGTACCTCATTTTCAAACACTGTAATGAAGCACTTCTTGCAGAGCTTATGGTGGTTCTTGGGGCGTTTGATTAAAGCACGCTCTGTCTTACACAGCATACAAAGTGCCGGGGCCATGGCTCCTTTGTTGTCTTATGCCGATGTACTTCTAGGAGTGCAGGATGGCGAATTGATTTGCTGCTTTCGAGTTAACCCAGTCTCTCTACGTCACTTGTAAGTGCAGCCTGATGTATTACAGCCGAAAAAAAAAGCTCCTTATCTCAGCGCCAATCGCAAAAGGGCTAGACTATCGTGTACAAACACGACCCCGCGGAGGGCTTTTCGGAATGAGTTTTTCCGAAACACACACCAGCCCTAGATTTCCCACCACATTTTTTTCACTAGTGTATGGCCTAGAAATCTTTTTCGCTTGCGTCTTCTTTTTTTGTCTTTCCGTTTCTTCATCCACCAGTCGACAACATCACGACCACACGACAACAATGGTAAGCATTCGATTATAAACGATTTCAATCATCCCATCATGCTCTGCCTAGTATGCGCCTCGCGCGCAGAAAAGCCTGGCTGCGATTCAGTTCGCAGCCCGCGCATGCATTCCGCCTGATCGGCCTCTTGTCTTCCATGACGCCTCGAAAGAGAGTCAAGAAACACAAGAGGTCGGCGAGCGATGATCTTGGCTTGAGCCCTTACCACGGCTTCAATGTGCAGAAATGCCATTGTCGTCGTGGGACGGCGCTCTTTAGAGTAAAAAGGGAGACGTGCATTTTTTGCTGATGTCTTCTTTTTCTCAATGACAGCCTCCGAAGTCTGGTAAGAAGGTCGCTCCGGCGCCGTTCCCTCAGGGACGTGCGGGTCCCAAGAAGGCCCCCAAGGTTAGTAACAACAACTTCCCATGTCTCGTGTCGTTCTTGCCGTGTACAGCAACGCTGACGAGTTGCAGAACCCTCTCATCGAGAAGCGCCCCCGCAACTTTGGCATCGGCCAGGACCTCCAACCCCGCCGCAACCTGTCGCGCATGGTGAAGTGGCCCGAGTATGTCCGTCTTCAGCGCCAGAAGAAGATCCTCAACCTGCGCCTGAAGGTGCCCCCAGCAATTGCCCAGTTCCAGCACGTGCTGGACCGCAACACCGCTGCCCAGGCCTTCAAGCTGCTCAACAAGTACCGCCCTGAGACCAAGGCCGAGAAGAAGGAGCGTCTTCTGAAGGAGGCTACGGCTGTCAAGGAGGGCAAGAAGAAGGAGGACGTCAGCAAGAAGCCCTTTGTCGTCAAGTACGGTCTGAACCACGTTGTGGGCCTGATCGAGAACAAGAAGGCCTCGCTGGTTCTGATCCCCAACGATGTCGACCCTATCGAGCTCGTCGTCTTCCTGCCGGCTCTCTGCCGCAAGATGGGCGTCCCGTACGCTATCGTCAAGGGCAAGGCCCGTCTTGGCACAGTCGTCCACAAGAAGGTGAGAAAGACCCGATCTGCTGCAGCAATTTATTCTCTCTTTTGCAGAATACTAATCCAATGTGTCGTAGACTGCGGCTGTCCTGGCTGTTACCGAGGTCCGCGCTGAGGACAAGACCGAGCTGTCGAAGCTCATTTCGGCCGTGAAGGACGGCTACCTCGAGAAGAACGAGGAGTCCCGCAAGCGGTGGGGCGGTGGTATTATGGGCGAGAAGGCGGTCAAGCGCGTCGAGAAGAAGCGCAAGGCCCTGGAGTCGGCTATCAAGGTCTAAGGAGGACGTCGGCGGCAGGGCATATAATGCGTTCTTTTGTTATACCTATGATGAAAACTCCCTGGAAAAGGGGATGGCGCGGGACGGGGCCGGCGTCCTTGGGGGCGACAAAAAGCAACAGCAATTGAAAATGGGAATAAAAATTGAAAACACGTTGCGAAACCATGCCACCGAAATCAACGTAGTATCATATGGATCTGTATCTGCCCTTCCAGAAGACCCAGAAGACCCAGTCGACCCCCATCAGAGCCAGGATGACTCGTGGCAGGACGGACCAGGAGCAGGGCGTCGCATCTCGCTCGGCTCTTCGCCTTGATGTCTGAATAGCGAAGGCAGAGCCCAATATTTCATGCAGCCCTGCTGGCAGCCGTGGGCCCCTGGCCGTGGTTGATCGCACCCCCAATTTCCTGAACAGGCCAAACAAGGTTCATACAAGTATTCCCATTCGTGCCGGCAAGCTCGGGAGGCATGCAGGCACGTTGCCACAGTTTCTGTTACGATACGACTGCACATGCAATATATGCAAGATATGGCCGGATTTCGCGCATGTGCTCGTACGTTATAGCGAATGACATTAGGAGGATTGGCCTAGTGCTAAGCGGCGTGGGAGGAAGCTTTGTCGGTGAAGGTGGCTGGAGATACGCGTAACTCGAAACCTGACCGACGTTAGGATATGCCAGACGGCAGCCAAGCTTTACCAAGCATTCGGCCCTGTCCTCATCCGCCCGTCTGAAAACGGCGACAGCCACTGGGAATTGCCATGTTCCTGACATGGTCGCACGAGGCGGGGGGGGGGAACTGGAAGGGTGGTCTGCAGGAGACGAGAGCGAGCCCAATTAGGCAGCGATTCGAAACGAAGGGGGGGGGGAGGCGGTAATATGGGCGGGGATGCCATATTTATGGAAAGGGGACGGGCAGGGAAAGGGAAAAACTGATACAGACGGAAAGATCGACGCAGGGTGTTAGGGGGGGAACCGGCTCCGACGGGCGTTACAGGCCGCTGATGCCGTGTGCAAAGACAGCATTAATGTTTTTTCCATTTGTGTATCCATGACGCACGTTGTTCTTCAGCGTTCTGGGCTTTCTAGAGAGGCTTTCTGGGCTCGCCTGGGCAGCGGCGGAGAGACAAAGGGCGCTAGCGTTGCTCAGCGCTGTCAGCACAGCGCTTCTCGGCTCAACCGCGGGTGCTTGCCGAGGATGGGCTCCTCAACCTCAACAAAAAGACTGACTCTGACAGGCTTGTTGCTAGGACTTAACAGCTACTAACAGATATGCGACCGTTGCCTTGGGACTTCCGCCACGGCTCGCTAAGAAGTGTCTAGGCCTTTTTTCAACAATCCGATTTTATTTATACGGGAATTGGACGAATCCCAGCCAACAATCCATAACACAAGGTCTGCACTGAGGATCGCCTTGGCCAGGTTTTTTGTGTCAAAGCACAAACAATACAAATACAGCACGGAGAACGAGATATTACCAGCCATGCATGAGCAGGCTAGCAGATGTCTCACTGCTGACGGGGGGTCAATAATTAAGTGGTATTAAGTGGTGACGGGTTTCATCCCCGGACATCGTGACTGTGCAAAGAGGCGCGTGGGACAACCCACATAGAGCATCATCACACAGGAGTCCGTTCCATATGGTTGCCCCCCCCCCTCCCCCCGAGGATCCGGTCCCCCTCCCCCCCTCCCCCCTCAGCGGATTCGGTGTGCACTGGCCAGCCTGGGCGTGTCGGGTATTTGGCATTATTACCTAGTAGGATTTGTACAGATTATGGGCGTCATGTATTTGTACAACGAGTAAGATACGAGCTATACTCGTACTCGTTTTCATAACGAGCCGCGTCGCAGCTGTGACGATCCATCTAGACTAGATTGCGCTTTCTATCGTTTTTATACGCTCGCTCTGTCCTGCTGCTTTGCGCTCTTGCCTCCGTCGTTCTTTCCCCAGAGCTCATCTGACCGCCCCCTCTCAGCTCGTATGACAAGCGTGGTTTTTGTGATCCCATGCTATTATTCAGGGCTGCCAAAATTTGCCCTTTTCGTCTCGACCCTCTGCCATTCTTCCTCTTTGAGACAGTCCAACCGAAGCACAACCAAGACCTGGGGCCAAAAACCCACCACTGTCGTCCCCCTAGACCCGGCAGCTAATTGTGCCAGGCGTGGCTAACGCGGCATCCGTCGGTCTTTGAGTGTGTTTGTCATTCTCGTACAACCCGCAGGCAGGCCACTGGACCGAAATTGGTCGAGGGATCGAGGGAATAAATATAAAGGGGTGTGGAAACACTTTTCTATCTGACAAAAGCGGCTTTCCCAACTCGTCACTATTACCAGGAAAAAAAAATCCCGCGCGGCTACACCCTCTTTCTTGTCGTCGGGGCCAGTTGGCGTCTTAATCTCACCCCCATTCAGCACCATAATCACCTGTTTCCTGTGTGCCGTTGGCGTTGCTCAGCTCTGATATCACCTGCCGGATCCGCGACCGCGAGGCTTCTGTGGGGGTTTTTCCAGGCGGCTTGTGTCTCTTTTATATACCCCCCCCTTCGCCTCGTTCCTTCAGCGCTCGCCTTTTTTTGAGGTTGTTTTTGAGTTTCCCCCTTTTTTTCTTTTCTTTTTCCTCCTCTTCCTTTCCTCCTTTCTTATTTTGATTGGTTCACCCTGTTTTTTATTGCAACGCAACGCAACGCAACACAAGATTTGGGGCAGCTCGGGAGAGATGTCACTCGACAACATCACCACGATGGCAGACAACCGTATGGACCCTTGACACTGCCCACTGGCCCTCTCCGGCTTGCCATATCAACGAGTGCTGACCAGCTCGTGCAGAGGACACCTTTACCTATGCATTGAGCTCCAATGCCGCCTGGGCCGGCTACAAAGCCCACCAGAACCCCAACTTCTTTCCGCGCCTGGCCGCTGGCCAGGCGCCCCAGATTCGTGCGTATAAGCCTTTGCGTGCTGGACGGTTCTGTCTGCCAGGTGGCTGTGTTGTCCGTTGTGATGTGTGCTGACGGGCTGTGTTTCCCCCCTCACCAGTCTGGATTGGCTGCTCGGATTCGCGCTGCCCGGAGACGACGCTCCTCGGCCTGCAGCCCGGCGACGTCTTTGTGCACCGCAACATTGCCAACGTGATCTCGGCCACGGACATCAACACGTCGGCCGTGATCGAGTACGCCGTCGACCACCTGCACGTGAAATACATTATGCTGTGCGGGCACTCGAACTGCGGCGGGGCGGGGGCCGCGCTGGGGGACACGCGGGCGGGCGGCGTGCTCGACACGTGGCTGGCGCCGCTCAAGGCGCTGCGGGCGCAGCACGCCGAGGAGCTGGCGGCGATCCAGGACGAGAAGGCGCGGGCAGTGCGCATCGCGCAGCTCAACGTCGAGGCCGGCGTCAAGGTGCTGATGGGCAACGTGGTGGTGGCCGAGGCGGTGCGCGACCGCGGCCTCGAGGTGCGCGGCTGCTTTCTCGACCTGGCCAGCGGCCGGCTCGAGGACCTCGGCGTCGGCACGGCCAAGCCCAAGGAGATCCCCGCCGGCAACAACGAAGAGGTCCGCGGCAGGCATGCCATGCTGGTGTTCCGGGGCGGCAACGTGTCCATGTCGGCACGGTGATTGATCGGTGTGACCGGCGCGCACAGTGGACCTGGTGGACAGCGGCAGCGAGAGCGAGAGCGACGGCGGAGGCGGTGTCTTGAGGAGGAGTAAGGCTTGGGGCCGAGGCGTGGCGGAGCGATCGACCAGGCGTCTTGTTTTTGTTTTTCACTTTTTTTTTTTCATTTCTGTCTCATGTTTGCTGCCATCCTTCCTATACACCCTTTTGTTTCTTGCCTGTTTTCTTCTCCCTCTCCGTTTCTTTTTCTCATCTTGTTTCCCATTCTTCTCTCTTGTCTACTACGGTGGTTATCAGCTGGCCCTTTCGCATAGACCAGTCTCGGCTTAAGAACGCACATATATATCTCTGGGGAGTCCAGGAGTTCATTTTTGTCATTTTCGTTCGTCATTCTCGTTTGTTATTTTCGTTTTTTATTTCGTTATTTCTTTGTTACTTTTTCAGTTTTTCAGTGTCAAGACTGGAACGCAATATGACTGCAACAAGATTGCAACGTTCTCCGCTAGCCGTTTGCCCTGTTGTCTTGGCGCGAACTGGGTGCGTCTCTCTCATCACACAAGGCAGGCGGTGCAGCTGTGCAGGGACTCTGAACACGAGCTGCCCCGCCACGACCAGCCAGTCATACCCCTCTTTCTGCCATGGATGGACGAACGGTCCCAAGCGGCAGGTAAAGCGACGAATCGGGGAGCCTGGGTCGCGCAGAGAGCGTCGCCAAAGGGATCTCGAAAAGCATACGACTGGGTAGCGCTTGCCCAAGTTTCTCGAGTTTGATGTGGGGCGTTGACGCAATTCTTTTCTACTTTATACAAATAGCTCTGAAGTCGGCTGCTGCGGACGGCTGGGCCATTCACCTTGGGCGCCTGCCTGTAAGAAATGTTGGGGCCACAAGTGGAAAGCGTGGCAACAGTGGGAAAGAGTGGAAAGAACGGCAAGAAAACGGCGTGAGAAGCTTGAAAGCGACAAGAGAGTCGCCACCGTTGGATGCCCAGAAAAGAAGGGTAAAAAAAAAAAAAAAAAGAGCCAAGTGCTGCAGGCTGGACACACACGCGCAGGACACATACGCGGTGAAGCTTTGGCCGAGCAGCTTGGCATTACCTCGAATTTGCCAGCCTATCTCCATCCTGCATCATCCTAATCAGACGCCAAGATAAAGGTCCCCCCCCCTCTCTCCCCTATCCCCTATTTTTACGTGCACCTCCCTCTCGCCCGTCTACGTCCGGCTGAGGCGTTCGCATTTGTGGTTCCACGCGGCACGCCACAAGAGATTCCAGCGATAGGTCGAGAGGTCGAGTGGTCGAGAGGTTGCGGCCAGGGCCTTGGCTAGACAAAGAAAGACGGGGAAAAGCAGCGGCTACTACTGCTAGCTACTTCTCGTACAAATACAATTACGGGTTTTGCCTTGGTGCGGCAGCCTGCTTGCTGCAGCTATTTAAATTTGATCATTGGTGGAGTTTGTGACAGATGGACGCTGGTCTGGTTGGGTTGATCCTGGATTCTTCTCCCTGAATTTTTTTTTCTTTTTCTTTTCTTTTTTTCTTCCTTTTTCCGTGGAAACACGGCCAACCACACAATGTCCCTTGCGGTGCTCACAGACGAGCAGATCTCGGGGCTGCTGGACTGCCTGAGCCTGGAAGAGGCAGAGGGCTTCCTGGTGGCGCTGCGGACGACGCTACACGAATACTCGACGGGGACGCAGGCGGTGGAGGACGGCGACCTGCAGCAGCCGCCGCGGACGTCGATAACGTCGACGACGACGGGGGCGACGACGCTGTTTATGCCGTCGTGCAGCCGGGAGGGGGTGGGCATGAAGGGTGGGGGGGGGGGGGGGGGGGGGGGAGACGGGATTCTCCGTTCCGTCGCTCCGCCGTTCCTTATCGGGTGTGGCTGGCCAACGTGCTAACCTGCTAACAGTTCTCACGCTGTCGCCGTCGCAGGGCCCCGACGCGACGGTGCCGATCCGGCCGACCGGGGCGATCACGCTGTTCTCGCAGTCGGGGAGCCCGCTGGGGATCCTGCACGCGAGCACGCTGACGGCGTTCCGGACGGCGCTGGCGTCGACGTTCCTGCTGCTGCGGCGGGAGACGGTGCGGGAGATCACGGTGTTTGGGTGCGGGGCGCAGGCGTACTGGCATGTGCGGCTGGCGCTGCTGTTCCGGGGGTCGACGATCCGCCACGTCAACGTGATCAGCCGGCGGTTCTCGGAGTCGTCGCAGCGCATCATGGAGCGGTTCTACAGCATGCCGCAGCACCTCAAGGAGCGCGAGGGCTGGACGGAGACGCAGTTTGGGGTGCTGACGCCCGGGTACGGCGAGTACGCGCGGCTGCTGACGAGCCACCTGCGCAACGCCGACGTCATCTTTTGCTGCACGCCGTCGACGGAGCCGCTGTTTGACGGGACCATCCTGACGAGCCACGAGGGCCGGCGCAAGGGGCGGCTGATTGTGGCCATTGGGTCGTTTATGCACAGCATGCACGAGCTGCCGGCGGAGCTGCTGCGGCAGGCGACCAAGGTGCGCGACCGGTCGCACCACCACTACCACAAGCACGCGGTGGAGGGCGGCGTGGTCGTGGTGGACACGCTGGACGGGGCGCTGCGGGAGGCGGGCGAGATTATCGATGCCGGGCTGACGCCGCAGCAGCTGGTGGAGCTGGGCGAGCTCGTCATGCTGAGCCAGACGGCGCTGCAGGACGAGGACGACAACACGTCGTCGGACGACGTCAGCTCGCCGAGCACGCTCGGCGTGCCGGCGGCCGAGTTTAAGAAGCTGGATCTCACAGGGCAGAAGCCGGCGATGGCGTCGGTATTCGGCAGCCGCAGCAGCCGCGGCGATCCGTCGAGCTCGACATTGTCGAGCCCGCGGTCGTTGTCGGTGTCGCCATCACGGTCACCTGCTGCCGGCGCCGGCGGAGGCGACACCCCACCCGGCGGCAGCAGCAGCCCGCGCAGCCACAGCCACGGACGCAGCCGGCCGTTCTACAACCGCAGCACGAGCCAGTTGTCGGTGGACCGGCGACGCAAAAAGGAAGACCACATGGCGCAGTGGCTGCAGCGGGGCAACGTCATCTACAAGAGCGTGGGACTGGGGCTGATGGACCTTTCGGTGGGGATGCACCTGATTGATTTTGCGCGGGAGAAGGGCGTGGGCGCGCACATTGAGGGCTTCTGAGGGAACAGGGCTTCTGAGAGCAGTAGACGGCTTTTCTTTTCTTTTCTTTTTTTCTCTCTTTCTCTCATGATCCATGTATGGAGAGCGACGTCCTAATAGCCGACGACGTCTCGTGAGCTTTTTGTGTTTCCTATACAGCAATAGACCGATCACTGATTACCGATACTGATCACCGACCACGCCGTCTCCAGCTGTTCCTCCGGTCGTGGCACAGCTCGCGCGTGGCGCTCTCCGGCCGCTCGCTGTAAAAGGCCTGGAAGTCGTCGGGGTGCTGCAGGCCGTAGTCCAGGCGGTGGCGCTGGCGCAGCATCGGGTGGACGTCGTCGACGGAGAGGGGGAGGGGCTGTCTCGCTGGAGACAGCGGGCCATCGTCGTCGTCGTCGTCGTCCTGCTGCTCCCACCACGGCGGGTCCGTCTCGAGGCGGGCGTCGCCGGGGGCCACGACGACGCTGCGGCCGGGGCGGCTCTGGCGCATGCGCGGCAGGCGGCGGGCGTGCTCGTCGCTGTGGACGTCGGCGAGGCCGTCGCCGGTCTCGAGCAGGGACACGTGCAGGTCGATGGTGCGGTAGTAGTGGTGGCGCTGGCGCAGGACGTACTGGCGGCGGCGCCACTGCATCATGGTGTGCTCCCAGCCCTGGAAGAGGGCGGGAGCGACGGCGGCGTTGGCGGCGTTGGCGGCGTTGGTGGTGGCGGCGTTGGCGGGCCAGAGCGGGGGGTCGGGCGGCTGAGTCAGCGACGGCGGCCGCTGCTCGAGCACGTCTGGGTAGGCGAACCAGGGGTCGCCGCGCGGGGCGGGCGCGCAGACGACGCTGCCGAGGAGGGGGCGCGTGGCACCGTCACCGGCACCGGCACCGTCACCGCCACCGTCGTCCGGGACGACGGCGGACGGCGGCAGCGCGCGGGCGCTCAGCGAGCCCTCGACGACGCAGCTGTTGAGCCCGGCGTAAAAGTTGGGCGGTGCCAGGTCCGAGGCGGTGGCCCGCGCCAGCGACCACACGCCGGCGTCGCGGATGTGGCTCGCCAGCGACCGCTGCAGGTAGACGCTGCAGTTGGGGCGGTAGAACAGATGAGCCGCGGCCGCGTGCCACCGGCAGCGCTGCCCGCAGCGGTGGTCGCAGCAGGCGGCCAAAGCGGCCAGCCGGGGTGGCTGCAGCATCGTCGTCGTCGTCGTCGTCGTCGTCGCGGCCCTCTTCTCAATCGGCGGCGACGGGAACGGCAGGTGGCCGCCGCAGGGCAGCGCGGCCGTGTGGGTGTAGCGCTTGGGCCAGCGGAAGTCGAAGAACTTGAGCGTCGCCGACTCCTGGTTGCCCGCCATGAAGCGCTCGCCGTCCAGCACCAGCAGCGCCTGCGAGCACGTCGACGGCATCACGTTGTCCTGGTAGGCCAGGTCCCAGGCGCTGGCCGTGCGCACGTCCTGGAGTCTGGGCTGTTAGCGTGTGCACAGATTATCACTTTCACTCTTTCTTCCTCCTACACACCTGGTCGTCCCGTCGCGCCACGAGCTCAGCAGCAGATTGCCGCCACCGCCCGCCACCGCCGTGAGGTTGACGGGCTCGAGCGAGCTGGGCAGCAGCAGCGTCCCCTGGGCCGATGCCCGGCTCTTGGCCGCCGCCGTCAGCGTAAACCCGTCGGGCGTCGCTGTCAGGTAGCTGAGCTGGTGCTGCTGATGGTCCATGCCGACGGCGAGCAGCCCGTCCGAGGCCAGCCAGCGGGCCGAGTAGGGACGTCGTCGGCTGTCAATGTCGAGGCCGGCGCTGCTCAGATCAAAGGAGGCAGCGTGGGAGACGCAGATGGAGTCGGGTCCGCCGGTCTCATCGGGAAGCGGGTAGAACAGGATGTGGGAGGGAGTAGTCACAGCGGCCAGACGGCTGCCGTGGTCATCCGCCGTGACATCCAGCGAAAACAGCCGGCGCTGGTCAATGGCTCGGCCACCGCTGCTGCTGTGGTGACCGGGGAGAAACCGAGCCAGCAGCCGGCCAAAGGACCCGTCGGTCTCGGCCGACAGCAGCGAGAGGTCGCCGTTGTCGCGGCCCGCCAGGATCCCGCGCCGCCGCTGCTGGCCCATGACGTTCGGAACGACGGCCAGCGCACGCACGTCGTCGTAGCCGGGCTGGAAGCCGGCCTGCTTGCCGTCGAGCACGTGCCACCGGGCCACGGCGGCCGGGTCGAGCGCGTCCGCGTCCGCGTCCGCGTCCGTGTCGGCCAGGGCGTCCGGGTACGACAAACGCACACGCCGGCCGCGGCGGCGGTACCGTGCCACGACGTCCTCCCCGGCGCCCCAGACCACCATCTCCTCGCCGTCGACGCCGCTGCCCAGGTCGGCCTGGAAGTGCACCGCCAGCGGCGGCCGGAAGGACTCCTGGCGACGTGGACGGGCCACGTAGTCGCCACGCGGAAGCATGGCCTGGAACGCCAGAGACCGGCGGTCCCAGGCCCGGCTCTGCCACGTCAGCGAGTCGGCTATCTGGTCCCAGCGCAGCCGGGGGGGGCCTCCTTCCATGGCCTCAGTGGTGGGCCGCCCCGACGGCGGCAGCCATGGGAAGCAGCGACGCGTAAACGCGCGCCAGCCGCGGCTCTGCATAAACGCGTGCAGCTTTCGGCATGTTCGGCCGACGCTGGCCGTGTCCCGGGCCGTGTCCAGGTGCTCGAGGATGAGATACAGCACATCCTCGGGAAGCGTCGCCAGAGACAGCCGCGGCCGCAGCATGGCGGGCGATAAGACGCAAAAAAGAAAAAAGAAACAAAAAAAAAGAAAGGCTGCAGCGGAGCTCACTGCGAGGCCGGAAAAGCACACATCACCAATCCGAGAAGCCAAGACGAGGCGTCCTTTCTTGTTTGTGTGTCTTTTTTTTTTCTTCCCCCGTATGCGGTCGACTGCGTCGAGGCAGGCAGGCAGGCAGTCACGCCGACTGGAGCCCGAAATTTTAACGGGCGTTAGAAGCCCCTATTGATTGGTCTCAGCACGCGGCAAGCAGAGTGGGGCACGACCCTACAGCTGCTAATTTACAGCGCTTCCTTTTCCCCAACGATCCTTCCCAACGTATACGAGTGTTTGTAAGATACACACAAATATGCACGCGACCAGACCTCACATCCCCATCCGCCTCAGCAGCCCGTCCAGCTCGGCCGCCACAAACTCTGGGTTGTCCCTCTGCACAAAGTGGCCGGCGTGCGGCGCCTGCAGGGGTCCACGGCTGCGCGCGGGCTCGGTGAGGCGGGCGAGGCCCTCGTTGTAGCGCTGCCAGTAGGAGTTGGTGTAGGCGTGCGAGAGACCAGGCGGCGTGCCATTGCGGGCGGCCTCGTCGGCAAAGGCGGCAAACTCGTGGCCGACGACGGTGATAAAGGGTCCACGGCCGTCGGGCCCTTGCAGGACGGGCGCGTCGCTGGCCGGCAGGAGGGCGCGCAGGTTGCGGCGGCTGAGGCCCTCGCGGCTGCCGACGTCTGGGTGGAAGGTGCGGCGGAGGCTCGCGCGGGTGGCGCGCAGGGCGGCCTCGGTGACGTCGGGGGGGAGGCTGGAGGCAGCATCAAACCCCGGCGCGTCCGGGTCCGGCATCACATCTACCAGGTTGGCGTTGGCCAGCACGCTGTCCAGCAGCAGCAGCGCCGCCACCGTGCCCGGGTGCGCCTGCGCATACAGCCGCGCCAGCGCGCAGCCCAGCGAGTTGCCCACGAGCACGAGCGGCGGCAGCTGGCTGTCGATGTCGTGGCCCTGGACCTCGCTTCCCAGCCAATCGGCGGCCACCTGCACCACCAGCTGGCGCAGGTCGCCGACCGCGCTCAGGCAGTCGTGGGCGTGCATGGGATCGGCCGCGCCCTCGTCGGCGGGGCCGCGGTCGGTCGTGCGGCCTTGCCCGAAGCGGTCGTACGTCAGGAAGGCGGGCATGGCACCACCACCACCACCCTGGCCCTGGCCCTGGCGTCGCGCCTGCAGCTGCGCCATGGTCGCCTGCCAGCCGTCCTGCGGCATGCCCATGCCGTTGAGGAACACCACCAGCACCGGCTTCGCCATGGCCACGGCCGGCCAGAAGGCGTAGCACAGCTCGGCCGTCGGCTTGGTCGCGAGCCGGAGGTACTGGAGCCGGAGGTACTGGAAGCCGTCGGCCATTCTGCGTTTCTGTGTCGTTTCTGTATCAAAGTGTGATGTCGTTTGATTGTACGAGCACAAGAACTCCTCGTGAAAGATCACGTAAACGCACCAGTCAGACGGCTTCGCCTGGTGCTAAAATCTCACGAGTGCAGCTCCGCGCCTGCCGTCGTGTGCAAGTGCACAAATGAGGCAATTCCCCGGCCTCGGCCAAGGCGGCACAGGACGGCAGGGAGCGGCAGGTAGCGCGGCAGCACAGGCCTGTTGCAATCACACCGGCGCTTAAACGGGAAACCAATTCGCACAAAGAAGACGTCGAGGCGTCGAGGTGATGAGCTTATCTTTGGAGAACGCCGATTCTCACTGTCCCCACCGGGCGGCCACCCCCCCCTTCTCGGCCGCTGCTCGTCGTTATCGGCGAGGCTGATCTGTTGCCCATGTATTTGATTCCGGCCAGCCCATCTCCACTGCTGAAGATTGAAGATTCAGAATCACACATACCCATATTCATACTCATACTCATACTCGTACGCAGGCAGCAGACAGTAACATGGCCGTGTTATCCTCCTCCTCCTCTCAGCTTCAGGTCTGGCCGCTGGCCGTCCTGGCCGTCGTCGTCTACAGCCTCTATCGCTTTGTCGTCTACCCGCTGTTCGTGTCCCCCCTCGCCCGCATCCCCAATGCCCATTGGTCCTCGCCGCTCTCGCCGCTCTGGATCTTCCACATCCGTCGCTCCAACTGCGAGAACCGCACCACCATGGAAGCGCACCGCCGTCTGGGCCCCATTGTCCGCCTCGGACCCAACGACGTGAGCATCGACAGCATCGACTTCGTGCGGGCCGTCTACGGCGGCGGCTACGACAAGACGGACTGGTACGGCATCTTCAACAACTACGGGTATGTAACGGACAGAGGCTCTTCTGACAGGCTCTTGTGGCTGGCTCTTCTGACAAAGACAGCGTGCCGTGCATGTTTGCGACGGAGCGAGGCAAGGAGCACTCGCTGCGTAAGCGCATGATCACCCACGTCTACTCCAAGTCGTACATCCAGGGCTCGCCCGCCGTAGCCCAGCAGACGCGTGTGCTCATGCTGGACCGCCTGCTGCCCCTCCTCACGGACTCGGCTGCCCCCGACCGGGCCGCACAGGGTCTCGAGGTCTTCTCGCTCTTTTTGGCCACCAGCATGGACTCCATCACCGCGTACGTCTTTGGCCTGCAGACCTGCCCCGACTTTTTGCAGCGCCCCGCCTACCGCGACTACTGGCTGCAGATGTATCTGTCGCGCCACGGCGCCTCCTTTTTCCCGCAGGAGCTGCCGGGCTTGACCAGCTTCCTGCGCCAGCGCTGCGGCATCTCGCTGTACCCGCGCTGGGTCGACACGGCGAACCAGGAGCTGTCCGACTGGAACCAGGACCTGAGCGAAAAGGCCCTGGCGTACATTGACGCGCACCCGAACGGAGGCGGCGGCGGCGGCGGCGGCGGCGGCGACATCGGTAACCCGGCCGACGAGCCGACGGTGCTGCTGGCGCTGCTGGCGGGCCTGCGTCGTGAGGAGGAGACCAAGGGCAAGGACTCGCCGCTGTACGACACGGCCCTCTGCCAGCAGAAGCTGACCCTGCAGTCCGAGGCCTTTGACCACGTGCTGGCCGGCCACGAGACCACCGGCATCACCCTGACCTTTCTCACCTGGCACCTCTCGCGCAACCGGGCCGTGCAGGCCGCGCTGCAGGCCGAGCTGCAGACGCTGCTGCCGGGCAGCGGAGCCCCACTGCCGCCGCCGCCCGACTTTCTCCCCGACCCCAAGACCGTCGACGCCCTGCCGCTGCTGCACGCCGTCATCATGGAGACGCTGCGCCTGCACGCCGCCATCCCGGGCCCCCAGCCGCGCCAGACCCCGGCCGGCGGCTGTCGCATGGGACCCTACCAGCTGCCCGGCGGTGTGCGCGTCGCCGCCCTCGCCCACACGCTGCACCGCGACGCCAGCGTCTTTCCCGACCCCGAGGCCTGGGAGCCGGCCCGCTGGCTTGACGGTGATGATGCGGAAAAGACCCCCGAGGAGGAAAAGCGCGCGCGCGCGCGCCAGTTTTGGGCGTTCAGCTCGGGCGGCCGCATGTGCATCGGGTCCAACTTTGCCATGAACGGTGAGTGCGGGCCCTCCAGACACTCTAATGTGCTGCAGCTGACAGCAGCAGAGATGAAAATGGTCCTGGCCACCATCTACAGCCGCCTCACCACCCACATCGTCGACGACTCGGGCATGGAGCCCACAGACGGCTAGTAAGGACACCCGCCGCCCTGGCCCATGCGCAAGGCGCACAAGCGCAACAGTTTGCTGACATGTGTGTGTGACAGTACATCTCGTCCGACCGGCGAGAAGCTCTATCTGCGGTTTGAGCCGCTGGCCTAGGCGACGGACCCGTCGCATATGACACGTGCCATGTGTCCTGTGGTCGTGTATGTGAGACACATCCCGTGGCGGTGTTCAGCCTCGGGAACGTGGTGGTGGCAGCTGTCGGAGGTGGTGGTCGATGCAGATCCTCAATATCACATGTAGAAGAAAATATGACGTCCTCCACAAAATTTCTTCCCCGCGCACGCTTCCCAATCCAGATTGTTTCACGGAGAATTTCGCCGCTTCCGCATTCGTCGAGCTTGGTCAGTGGGAGCAAGCGCCGTAGGCCCGCCAGCCAGCGACCGCCCACAGTGCAGCATGTGAAAGCGCGCTTTAGCGTCTAGCGCCCGCCCTAGCGTCGGCGCACCCCAACGACGTTGGCGAGGCGTCTGCTGACTCCGCAGATGCCTCGGCACTCTGATGCTGGGGTTTTCCCCATCACATCTCATCTCACAGGGCGACAAAAGCGGATGCCGTCGGTTGGCGCATATGTAATCGCATACGAGGACTCCTCTTTTCGGCCTGTTTGCTTCTGCCATTCTGTTTCTTTTGCTTCTCTTGCATCGCTACCCGCTTCAAGACCCTTTCCCAACTGCATTATCCCTTCTTTTCGTGCTCGTCTGTATTGAAGCTATTACAATGGGTGGTAAGACAGGGTGCTCTTTTTCTGTATCCATCAAGGCAGCAGATGGCTAATGCATTCTTCTCAGCCCTCGACCGTCTATCGCAACTCTCCAGCCAGCTCGCGGGCGGCGCCTCTGGCAAGGCCAAGCTTCTGGAGAAGCACCCTGACGACGTATGTGTTTTGGGGGATGTCGAGATGTTGAGCCTGCTCTAGCTGACACCTCCAGATCGTCGTCACGGCGTGCCTGCGCACGCCCTTTACCAAGGGCGGCAAGGGCGGCTTCAAGGACACCCAGGCGTCGGACCTGGTGGCCGGCGCCTTCAAGGCTCTGATTGAGCGGTCGCACATCGACCCGGCCCTGGTCGAGGACATTTGCGTGGGCACGGTGCTGGCGCCCGGCGGCGGCGCCACCGAGATGCGGGCGGCCGCGCTCGTGGCCGGCTTCCCGACCACGACGGCCGTGCGCACGCTCAACCGGCAGTGCTCGTCGGGGCTGCAGGCGTGCGTCGACGTGGCCAACCAGATCCGCACGGGCATGATCGACATTGGCATCGGCGCCGGCGTCGAGAGCATGAGCACGCAATATGGGTGTGTCTTGGTCTTCATTCTTCTACCTTTGTTTTGGAGCGCATTCTAATTGCCACTTCTGATTCCAGCCCCGGCGCCGTCACCGAGTTCTCGGAGCTGCTCGAGAGCCACCCCGAGGCCGCCAACTGCAAGGTGTCCATGGGCCAGCTGTCGGAGCAGATGGCCAAGGACCGCAACATTTCGCGGGCGTCGCAGGACGCCTTTGCGGCTGCGTCGTACCAAAAGGCCGCCAAGGCGCAGGCCGCCGGCCTCTTCCAGGACGAGATCGCGCCGCTGACGGTGCAGTTCGAGGACCCCAAGACGGGCGAGGCCCGCCAGATCACCGTCGACCGCGACGACGGCGTGCGCCCGGGCGTGACGGCCGAGTCGCTGGGCAAGATCCGCGCGTCCTTTGCCAAGGACGGCAGCATCCACGCCGGCAACGCCTCGCAGATCTCGGACGGCGCCGCCGCCGTGCTGCTGATGCGCCGGTCCACGGCCGAGCGCCTCGGCCAGGCCGTGATCGGCAAGTTTGTCGCCGCCTCCGTCGCCGGCGTGCCGCCGCTGCTCATGGGCATCGGGCCCTGGAAGGCCATCCCCAAGGTGCTCGCCCGCACGGGACTCGCCACCGACGACGTCGACGTCTTTGAGATCAACGAGGCCTTTGCCAGCCAGTGCCTCTGGTGCGCCAACGAGCTCGCCATCCCCGCCGACAAGATCAACCCCCTCGGCGGCGCCATCGCCTTTGGCCACCCCCTCGGCTGCACCGGCGCCCGCCAGGTCTCCACCCTGCTCTACCAGCTGCGCCGCTCCGGCCAAAAGATCGGCGTCACCAGCATGTGCATCGGCACCGGCATGGGCATGGCCGCTGTGTGGGTGGCCGAGTAGACCGACAGGCTTGGCGGTTTTGCTCGTCTCTGATTAAGCTCCTTCGGATGGCATGGTCGTTTGAACCCTATCCCGGGCACCTTGGCTACAGAGATAGACTGTATTATATATACTACATGGGCTCCTTTGTGATTTGCCTTTTTGCGCGTTCCTATGATACAACAGAGAGAGATACTTTTCACTTCTTCATCGCGTTGACGTTTGCGCGTGCGCTCGTGCCCTGCTTGTGCAGGATCTGCCGCTTGTCCCACAGGCTGGAGCGGCCCTCCACAATGGCCACAATCTCCTCGCCGATGCGGTGCGCCAGCATGTTGCGCCCGCTGCCGCGCGACGGCTTCTTGTTGACAATCTCGAGCAGCCACATGAAAGCGGTGCGACGGCGCTGGCGCACGGCGAGAGGCACCGGCACCGGCAGCGCGCGGCCACCGCCGGCCAGGCCGGCCAGGTTGCGGATCTTGATGATGGGCGCGACCGAGTCGATGGCCAGCGTGAGGTAGAGGACGGGGTCGAGGGGCAGTTGGGCGGCCGGCGGATGGCCGGCGAGCAGCGGCCGCGCGGGGCTCAGCTGGGGCGGCGGCGAGGTGCGCAGGTAGTTGAGGATCGCAGCCATGTCCTGAACAGTGAGTGGATGAATACGAGCGAAGCGAGGAAACAAAAAAAAGACATACCCGCTGCGCCTTGGCCAGCTTTCCGTCGCGCATCAGCAGCCGTGTCAGCTGCGCCGTGACCGGGTCGTAGCGGTCCTGNGGGGGGGGACGAGCGAAGCGAGGAAACAAAAAAAAGACATACCCGCTGCGCCTTGGCCAGCTTTCCGTCGCGCATCAGCAGCCGTGTCAGCTGCGCCGTGACCGGGTCGTAGCGGTCCTGCAGCTTGCCCGCCTGCGGCAGCTTCTGGTCGGCGTCCTCGTCGCCCGTGAGTACCGTCGGCCGGGCCGTGCCCGTCGTCAGGCCGAACTTGTGGCCCTCGACGGTCACGTCAAAGGGGTCGAGGCCCCGGGCCAGCAGCTCGAGGCGGTCGAGCACCTCTTGGTTTTCGGCCGGCGCCGCGTCGTCCTCCTCTTGTCGTAATGGCTCCTGCTCCGTCGGCCGCAGTGTCGACAGCAGCCCGTCGTCGGCTGTTGCTGCGGGAGACTGTCCGCTCACATCCCGCGGTGTCGTGTCGTCGGCAAAGAAACGCACGGCCGCTGACGCTCTTGGTTCCCGGGCCAGCACGAAGCGGGGTCGGGGTCGGGGCTGGAGGGCCGGCGTCGCCGTGGTAAGGGTCCGACCGCACGTCGGGGTCTGCACGGCGAGGCTCCGGTGGGTGCTCCGCCACAGGGCCGTCAGCCGCCGCGGTGGAGGCATTGCTGTGTGTGTGTGTGTGTGTGTGTGCTGGGTTCGGCTGCGACAGCAATTGTCGGGGACAAAGCGCCGGCGTCGGTTCGGAGGATTGCGTCGAGTCGCCCGGACAGTCTGATGCCGTTCGCTTCGTCTCAATAAAATTTTATTCAGCCGCCACCATACTCGAACAGTGCCAAAATCGCTGCTGCTGGGGGCCGGAGTAGCTGTTAGTCCGAACGGCCCGAGCACGGACTAGCGTCGTCGCCAGAGAAAGGCGCCAACCCCAAAGGCGCCAGCCAAACGCAGACGCCTTACGCCTGACACCCATATTAATTTTGTGCCACAGCGAATACAAATACAAAAATATACGAGCCACTCATACAGAACGTAGCAGACGACAAGGGGACCGTCGTCCAAAGAGCCTCAGATTTCGACTCGCCAGTTTCGTGTTTCGTGCCGAGCGGCACGGCTGCACTTCGCCTTTGTGAGAGAAAACCACCCCCTCGACATTCTTTGCTCCTGCATCGCCCGACCTCTTCTTTTCCTCGTCCCGTCTCCGTCATGCGCGGTCGTCGTCCGCTGCTAATTTTACTCCCTCTTACCGTCTGTGTGAGCTATCGGTCAGCAAATCCTTCGAGGTTCTGGGCGCTTCGCCGCTGCCGCCTGCCCTCTTCTCTCCCTGCGTCGTCGCTGTATTTCCTATCCAGACTGGGAAATTCTAGACGACAAAAAATGCGAGCAGGCATCCTCCCTGCCGCGCAGGAGTGGATGCCGTCTGTCGTGTTCGTGCATGGACGACATGGACATCCTATTACACTACAAGTATGTATTATCTGGTCCGAGACAAACGGCCGCGTGCCATCAGGGCAATTTGGCTGCCAAAGCACGAGATGCCACATCAATGCCAGCCGTCACATGTATCTGTACTTGTACTTGTACTACACCCGTGTACGGACGACCCCGTATCCCTACTCGTATTCTGCAGTCTGCATGTACGAGTACGAATACACGGCAGCCTAGAGGTTCCCCCCCCCCTCCCCCCATCGCCTGCATGGCGGCTGCAGCCAACCCGGACGCCTACATACCGCCCATCGCGCGCACATGCGGTCAGGCCGGTTTCGCAGCTGAACCTATCTATTTGTAGGTGCATGTCCTCTCGGAGGAGTGAGGAGTGCCTCGCTCATCTCGCTCGCTCAAACACACCCGTGTCTGGTCTGTTGGCTCCTCGGTCTAGTGGATTCGCCGTGCCGCGCCTCCAGCCGTACGCCCAGAGACGTAGTAGCAACAGGGGGCATGGTTCCCGGCGCGTCGTGCATGCCACCAACAAGACCCCCCAAGCACACTCCAAGCCCCCAAAAAGCCCACTCCCCGGGGCGCAAACGAACGGGGGGCCGACACATCAACAGGTCATGGGATCCTATGTATGCAGGTGGGGAGAGGGGCAGAAGGAGCGCGGCGGAGAGAAGGAGGAGGGCCACCGCGTAGGGGAACCGTTCCGGGACTGGGACTCCCTGCCACCGCTTGGTCGGTTATGTGGAGTGAACAGGAAGGAGGTGGCACTCGTTTTTTTTTTCGCCCATGCAAGGAAAAAGGAGAAAAAAAAAATAAGAAAAAAGAAAGTGCACACTCGAATACGACCCCCTTCCAGAGGACTAGCGTTAGTTGGGGCCAGTCGAAATCCCCGATCCCAGGCGGTTGAGCCTTTTTTTTTTTTTGGCTTTCCCCTGCTGCTGCTGTGGCGGGCAGGATTTGCAATCGCGCAGGCTGTTGTTGACAACTCATCCCCCCTTCAGCTTGCAAGAGTGGTTTCCTGCTGCAGCTACTGGCGCCCTTGCATCAAGCCGGACCCCAGGCTGAATCTTATCCGACAGATCCCTCAGAAAGATTTTTTTTTTTTTGCACCTAGTCACTTTTTCTTTTGTTCCCGGTTCCAAGGAAGCTGATGCGTGGGCAGGTCCTTGAGCGGTCAGAAAAGCGGTAAGCCGTCTTGGCCTATCTCGTGGAGGCATCGTGGTCCGGTTGTCAAAGGGTGGGCTCTGAAGTGGGAGAAAAACAGGGCCTGATCGTCGGCAGTGACCGCCGTGGTGGACGAGATAGACAGGAAGATTACCCCTTTGAGAAATTGCGTAGTCTTGACGAGGTAGAGTAGATATGATATTCCATCAGCAGTATACGAGAACTCCCGCCCATGGTTTGCCCTCCCGTGTCCATCTGTCTATCATGGGCAAAACTGGAGCATCCTGTTGCCGTCATCGGATGCTCGTAAACCAAAACATACATGTCAAATAGCCAAATAGTCCAAAAAGGAAAGAGAAAGGGGGGGGGGAAGGAAAAGAAAGAAAAGAAAAGAAAGAAAGCAAAAAAAGAAAAAGAAAAAAAAAACAGATCAGGAACAGTAGCCGCAACCGAAAAAGATCCGACTGTCACTTGAGGAGGGGAGCAAAACGGCCAACCCCAAGGCCCCAGAAAATGAGCAGCCGAAAACCGAGAACCGGGTTGAGAATGGCTCTGGTCCTTCCATCCCATTCCCCTACACCCTCAACCGAAATTTGCCGCGTGGCGATATCCAGTATCCTTTTTGTTTCCCAACTCCAGAAAGTAAATCGAATTGTATCGTACAACAGTCTGACGATGGTACGCATATGAACGAACAAGCCAAGACAAAGATTAAGGTTACCAATCAAAGAAAATAAAAGAAAGTCATCCGAAGGAAAGCCGGGGGTCAATGTCGTCGCGCTCCAGTCGATCGATGGTCGGCCGGTTTTCATCACCAGCCGCCACGGGACGTTGTCGGCGACCCGGGGCTGGAGGCACCCGTCAGCCAGCCCAGGGCAAGCTCTGCAGCGTCCTCCTTGGCATTGTTGATGTTCTTGCCGTCGTACCAATACCGAGCGGCAAAGACAGAGCCGTAAACTGACACCCGGCTGGACCAGGCGGTACGACCACCTGCAAAATAGACGTGTGATTAGTTTCCTCGTCCTGTTCTGAGCTAGAAACAGTGCGGCACATCGGCAGTCGCCGGTATATTCGTACCTCGTCGATCTGAGAATATCTGAAAAGATGGGGGTTCAATGTTGTAGTCCCGACAAGCTTCTGTCCCCCCCCCCGGCAAAAAAAGATTAGCCCTTGTTCTAGAATGTGTTGTTCATGCCGATAGAAACACGGCAGCTTACCGTTGAGCTTGTCTTGCCACGGTGTGGTGGTGCTCTTACTGGAGCCGCCGTACGACGAAGACGAGCTAGACATAGTTGTTGATGGAGAGGGTAGAGACAAAAAGGGAAGTTTGGAAAGTGGTGGAGCAAGACAAAGATGAAAGATCAGAAAGCGATATAAAGCGGCTGGGGTACGCAGGAAAGAGATGGAGCCTGCGCTGTAGCTAGGATGGAAATGTGATGGCTTGTGTCGACAATGAGTGTGATAGGGTATGTTGTGCAGAGAGGAGCTGGCGACCGGACCCAACAATCAAAATAAGAACGAGGTTAACAAGGGATCTATATATCCTTCATACTGCTCGGGCTCGCAGCATCGACAACACCATTAAGCTGTCGCGTGTCGTGGCAGGCGATGAGTAGACGGTGCCACAGTGGAGTCCGTTTCTGCTCTTTTGTTCCCTAATATGTTCTTTTCATATCTTTTTGTTGTGACCGCTATGCAGAGGATACCTCTGTTTGCCTTGTTTGCGAGCCGACGGTAGCAAACAGCAAGTGACGGTTACGGGTAACTGCATCACACATGCGGTACGTGTGGGAGGTGACGAGGGGCCTCCGGAAGCCAGAGATTGATGGGTAGATTTTTTTTCCCTTTTTTCTCACTTTGGGCTGAGCTGCACTTGGGCCTTGTTTCGCTTTCTGCCGTCCCTTCGTCTTCTTTTCTTTTTTCGTCCGCATCTCACCCCCCCCCTTTCCCCGGTCTGCTCGCACCCTTGTAAAAGGTTGGCACTTAACCAAAGAAGGGAGGATGGGGTATTATTGAAGGAGGGGTCTTGCCAGGACGCTACTTGCTTCCTGCTGCATGTACGGGTACGTTCGTGCACCATTGCACGTCATCCAGGGTGGCGGTTGGCACTGACAGTGACATGATGCTCATGCCAGGCGCGAGTTCATACAGCAGGACAGGGATGGTCGCGGGAAAATAAATAAGTTGAAAGCGAGCGTGGAGCGTTGCACCCGCTCAACAAGCGCACGGATCATTGTACGGAAGCTGGAGCAGCCCTTGCCGCTCGTCGGCGAGCACAAGGCAAGGAAGACCATTTTGGAACCCTTGAGGTTGAGTCTTAGTGTAACAGCCAAGTAAGAAAGACGCGACAACAAAGGCAAGGGCAAGGACAACGCTGCAAAGAGCCGTGCCCAGAGCGTCAGACTCGGTGGCGGGAGAGGGGTAGACGTGGCATCATTCTGCATGCCGTGTGCCGTCCGGAGACGCCGTCAGGCCTTCCAGTGGCATTTGCTTGCTCACCGCGATAGGGGGGCAGAGCCCGGAGCAACAGAGCACCAGGCGGTGTTGGTTTGGCCAATATTCGTGGACCGTGTCGCACGGTGGCAGAAAATGGGAGTTGGCGGCAAGCCGGCAGAGAAAAGCAGGCAATTGCGTTGCTCGCCTGTGGAGTGGTGTGGTGTGGCGTGCATGCGTTGTGCGTGTGCGTGTGCGCTGTGTGTGTGTGTCGTAGGGATTGCATCGTGTCCCTTATCTCTCAGAAGGGTTTTCCCATTGCCTGCTAGCATTGGCCTAATCGTATTGGCGCACTTGTCTGTTTTCCAGGTCTGAATTGGGGGCTGTGCCAGCCGTCCCATGTGTAATCCTCGGGTATTGGGCTCCTGTGAGCTGTACTGATGTCAGACATCCCTTTTGCACTTTGCGGGACACGAGTTCAATCTCACCGTCCCTGCTGCTCCCCCTTCTCGACTAACTCTGAGCTGGCTCCTGGCTTTCCCCGTGTATCGCTATATCTGTGGTCCACTCGGTTCAGGAGGATCGAAACATGGACAACGCAAGACACCAACCTTGCCGGCCTAGGATTTGCTCGTTTGCATGTAAGGCACCGTTGACCAATGCCACCCTATCTTCCCCGTGCCGTCCCATCGGGTACTGGCCGACGCCTTTTGGTTGGGCAGACACTGCCACACCCTAAACGTGGATACGGTGTCGGGTCGGGCATTGTCGAAGGATGAAGTCGAGTCCGGCGAGGGTGGCTGCAGCTAGGCAGAGCTCGAGGCGGGCAAGGCGCAAGCAGACTGGTGGAAAGTGCCTGAGCCACATCACCGCCCTAACACCCCCTGCCTCACCTGCTTTCCTTCTGGTGTCTGGTGTACTCGTACCTGTTGCCTCTGCGAGTCTACGCGTACTCGGGAGCCGGCATTCACTTTTTTTTTGCATCCTTGATGTCGAGTGCACTCGTATGGTTCCGTTGGGAGTTGGCCACGCACTGTCTTGGCAGCACAAAGCGATGCACACAACCGTCTTCGTCTGATTTTTCAGTATCACCACATATGCCACTGGGTGACAAGAACAAGATCAAGTAATATAGAAAAAGGCGGCGAGGCCAGACAAAACTGGGTCTTCTCTGGGCCAAATCTGTGCTAAATATTATGTGCATTGGGGTGTGGGCATTGTTCGTTCATCAAATATGTCGCAATCTAGCCTTGGAAATGCAATGTTATTCAACATGGAACGCCGGGTTGTAAGCCGAGCCGTGGAGGGTTGCTTTCTAGTCAGGTAGGGCCAATCTCTGAGCTGTTCCTGTTAGCCGCTTCGACTGTCGGAGACACGCAACCGCACATTAAAAGCCAACAAAGAATGCCAGCGTTTCATTCTTTTTTGACCGGTCCCTGTAATCGCTCCTATTTTTGAGCTGCGGTAAGGCCGCCATCAGGCAAACTCACTTGGCCCCATGCTATTCTTCATCTGTCAACCCCTGATTTGCAACCACGATAAGCGAGTAATAACAATGATCCTCGCCAGGAATGCGTTGCAATGGCTCCTCCTGACCGATTGCCTGGCGTCGATTCTCGGCTGTGGGAGCCATGACTGCAGACGACGTCAGGACCAACAGTTGTTTAGGAACCAAGTCAGCGGGTACGGCGGTGAGGTGGCACGTCGCTGAATCGGCGATGAATCGTTTTCGACCTCCACTGTATCCGGTGCCTCTGACAGGCAATGCCGAAGCTAGACGTGGTTTTCTTGCTTGATGTCTACCTTGGAGTATAAGCCACCGAGGTGGCGAGAGAGATGTTTGCGTCCACAAGCACCTCGATGAGAAGAAATTCGCCGCGTGCTGATGTGGCTGCCCAAGTTTGGTTCATTTCGACTTCCTGCAACACCAGATGTCTGTGACCAGGTATCGCAGACTGACATTCCGATAGTTGGGCATACATACTGGATTGAGAGAAATCACAAAAATCATTAGCGATCACATCCAAGAGACGGCCGCATCAGACACCAAGGCAATCCAGGAGATGAGAGATCACAAGAACGGTAGACGAATACGAGCAGAGGCAGATGTCTAGCAGTGCACCACATTGTACACCGCCATTTTTAACTTCTCAGCTTAGGTATGCCGTGTTGTTGGCTTTGTGCAACGTGAAGCTGTCGGCAAAGGGTAGCGAGGAGGTGATGCTGCATGTGGATGATGATGCTTCGTGCCGTCTCGTTCTCGAGAGAATTCGGGATGCAAACACACAAGAGTACGGAAGAAACCCACAAAAAATGCCTTGTCGCCCCATTCTGCACACACAGAACACCGGCGTACGAAGCAGGCGACCGAGTGGAGGACAGAGACCAGCCGCTGAGGTACAGGAAGCGACGACCCAGTCCGACAAGAGGCCGCCATACAAGGCGCAATTGACAGCAAATCAGTTTATTAACACGGGAGTGGTCAAGAAAGGAAGGTTAGCTAATTCAGAATATTAGTGAATACCAAATACGGAAGGCGCATCTTGCTGTCTCCCTTCACTTTCACGATATGCATACGTGGCCCAAATAATGGCTGATGCAAGGTGTCGCCGTGGGCGGAATCTTTCATTGTTTTCCTCACCCCGTTATTCACTTTGGCTAAATCAACAACCAGGGTTAGCTGCACAGTCAATGCCTTCTTGAACGAAGCACGGACGCATCTACTGACATCTATTCCAGTCTCACTTTTGCTGCCTGGTCTCACCTTTTACATCTCCTCTCACATCTTTGTCCCGGTATGTTCTGCTCAAGAATAGAAGCGGCAAGCACTAAATAAGCGAGGCCGTACTTGAAATGGTCGTGCGAGGGTGCCAAGCGACACGGCAGCTCGATGAGCAACGCTACGAGGATGCATATGTCTTAGACAGCGGACCGCATGCCGGAAACACGAGCCACACGAGATTACACAGCGTACCAACTACGACGGGGAGCAGCCTTTGTGAATCTGATTACGGCGGAAACCGAATGCGAATACCCTAGGATTACGCAAAGAAAATGTATTGTCACACGCAATAAAGACAGCAAAAGGCTTGGGGATATCAGGTCGAACGAGAGGCGGCTGCAGCCATGTTCATTCAAGATGCCAGCCACCCACTTTGGGATTAGGACCCGGGCTCTTGAATTTCAACGAGAAGTGCAAAGAGAGGTATCTGGCAGTAGGCTTTGTTATTGGGAACAAAGAAATCATCTTCAAGCCAAGTGGCACAACAGTAATACCCAAAAGGCGACCACCGGCGGAGGTAATTTGAAGAAAAAGTTCTCATACAAGTAAAAGCGGGCAAGGCTGAAGATGAGAGGCCTCCCCAATTGTGAAAGCAAGTTATCGTGACTCCGAATGCAACGGGTCACGCCCCAACTGCTCCTCAGCAGATATCAACACTTGTAAAATGCGGAGTAACACCCAGTGCCACCCTATTGCCACCTAACACTAGTATGTATCTTAAGTCGTGTGATGGCTTGTGGGGGAAATAGCATCCGTTCTTTGTATGTAGACTATTATTACTCCGCAATTTTGAGGCACATACCTCGGCATCTTCCCCATAGGCCGAGTGCTTACGGGGAGCCTTGTGAAGATGGACAAAAATACCCCAAACAAATCCGTTGCCATGTAAGCTTTTGACTGACAACACTGCAACACTGCAACACCCATACTCTTTTCTATCCCCGTCAAGTTCTAGAATCACGTCTCGCAACCGAAACACCACATCAGTCAGCCGACAAGATGCCCTTTGATACGGAGCTCACAAGGCGCCTGGGAATCAGGAGTAGGTTTGCACCTCCATTTGTTTGGCACGCATACTCTCTTCTGGCCGACCGATGATGCCTGCTGACAGCAGGCCCTTGCGTGCCTCTGAATGAACAGTTCCCGTCGTGCAAGGTGGCATGATGCATGTGGGTAGGTGGCGCTGTCCTGTTCGCTTGTTCTTCAAGAGAACACGTGCTAAACTGGATAGGATACGCCGAGATGGCATCGGCCGTATCTAACGCTGGCGGCCTGGGCCTGATCACGGCTCTGATCTTCACAACCCCCGAGGGCCTCCGCAATGAGATCCGCCGCTGCCGGAAGTTGACGGACAGGCCATTTGGAGTCAACATCACCCTGCTGCCCTCTATGGTGCCCCCCAACTATGAGGCGTATGCACAGACGGTGATCGACGAAGGTGTGCGCATCGTGGAGACGGCGGGCAACAGCCCCGGCCTCGTCATCTCCAAGCTCAAGGAAGCCGGCGTGACAGTGCTGCACAAGTGCACAACCATCCGCCACGCCATGAGTGCAGTCAAGCTGGGGGTTGACTTTCTGTCTATCGACGGCTTCGAATGTGCAGGCCACGTGGGCGAGTCGGATATCACCAACTTCATCCTGCTGAGTCGGGCACGGCAGTCACTCAAAGTGCCCTTCATTGCGTCCGGCGGCTTTGCAGACGGGCAAGGGCTCGCAGCGGCGCTGTGCCTAGGAGCGAGCGGCATCAACATGGGCACACGGTTTATGTGCACGGTGGAGTCGCCGATTCACCAAAAGATCAAGGAGGCGATCGTGGAGGCGCAGGAGACAGATACAGCACTTGTTCTGCGGCGGTGGCACAACACGACGCGCCTGTTCCGCAACAAGGTGACCGAGGAGGCGCTCAAGGTCGAGAAAGAGAGCAAGACAGGCGAGTTCTCAGAGATCATGCCGTTTGTCAGCGGCAAGCGCGGCCGTCAAGTGTTCATCAACGGCGACAAGGACTACGGTGTAAGTTTTCACGCCGCATCCTGTCCTTGCTTCTTGCCTGGCTAACCACTGCTGCAGGTCTGGACGGCGGGCCAGGTCATCGGCCTCATCCACGACATCCCGACATGCGCGGAGCTGTTGGCACGGATCGAAAAGGAGGCAGAGCAGACACTGAAGAAGCGGCTGGCCATGGTGTCGGCCCCCCAAAGCAAGCTGTAGGTGGGAGCGCCGCGCAGCAGCACTCCCTTAGGCCGGAGATCCAGCCCTGTAGACTATGGAGCCATCTCGGCTCTCGATAGATGTGAAATTTAGATCTGTGCCCACATTTACACGAAACGTCCGGCGCGCCGGCTCATAGCGAAACTGCGCCGCATGCAGCAAATCTGTGTAACCGGTGTGGCGGTGCTGCGCGATCACACAAAAGCCGAAGCAAAGCATCTCGAGGGCAGCGGTCGAGGACGCTCATAGGTGGTACTAGATTCACCGACACCAGTGTATCATAAGAGGAATCATGTTATTCCAAGTGGCCACGAGATGAAGCGCGCCCACGAGCCCTACTCAAAAATTCACAACCCTGCGACCGGGCTAGTTACCCGCTATGTTGCGATGGCTATCGTACGATGGCGAGCGCAATAACGTCTGTTGCAGTGCATCGCATTGGTGTTGGAGGAAGGTGTAGCGGGGCCGAAGGCGCCGGCTGTTGTTCCGCCTAGGTGACCTGTAAGGGTCTAGACTGGTTACGGGCTGGCTCTAGCAGCCCTTTCACAGCGAACAGGCGAGCAGCCACTGGAAAGCGCGACGGATCTCCACTCATAGGCGAGGCCCTGGCGCGCGACCGAGCGAGCCCTCGGGTCTTGCAGGGTGGGAGGGAGAATGGCAGGCCGTTAGCGTCTGCGCATACAGACAAGCAATGTACTATAATGGGCGCTCACCTACCATCACTTTCTCTTTGCATTTTCTTCTCTTTGCGCTATCGCCGCTTTGGTTGGCTGGCAAACAAACAAAGCATTGTTTCTCTCCCAAGACGGACGAGATCGGCGCTTGCCACCGCGTGTGCGTGTGCGTGTGTGTGTATGTGTGTGTGCCTGGCTCGACCTCCAAAAAAAAAAACAGTGGCCTGTTGTCATTTCTCAGATTAATCCAGTCTTTCAGCCCCCTCACTTTCGGTGTCGTTTTGCCTGTCTGGCTTCTGGTCCTGCATTTTTTTTTCCAGCGGCGACCCCTCCCCCGCGTTCCTGCTAGTTGGCGCTGACAGCACTCGCAGCTGCGAAAGCTCGAAGGAACCACTTGGTAGCCACTCGCAGCTGCCACAAAGGGCAGCCTTACAACTTTATAAACCCCCTCACCAATCAGGTCTCTTGCTCGGCCCAATTCCTGTCTCCCATATCCTTCGCTCTCCCTCGATTCCTCTCCTGTGCCTCTCGTGTCTCACTTCCACGCCTCCCCTAACCCACCTGCCTCGGGTCTCCTGTTCCCTTTGGCATGAACGACTCGTCGGCAAAAACGCAATCGAAGCGCAAGCGGTCTGTCTCGTCTTTACGCACCTATACCCCACTTTGCGCCAAAAAAATATAAGAGGTCGCGTTTTCCCTGCCACGCGCATTTTACGAAGCCAACCGAGCGCTCCATTTTGCCTTCCATTTTCTCCACCACGAGAAGGAGAACGATCGACAGGACACAACGGACGGCGCTCGACCTACGACGACTGCTGCTACCGTCCCCATCGCCACGCACGCTCCTCAGTACGCACCACGATGATACCCCTGGTCGCTTTCTTTCCACAGCCGCCGAGAATCATTCCCCGATAGGGCCTCATCAGAGAGGAGGACAAAAGGAAACAAGCATACACACCAGACAAACATACACGAGTTACGACATCTATTACCTGCAATCAAACACTGTTGCCGAGCATTGTGGCCAAGCAGCCTTCATTCTTAATCTAACCTCACCATTATCTTTCCCGTCTACCGGCCATTATCGCACAGCCACGTCCGGACACCTCGCCTGCCACCACTAGTGCTCCAGATATCACAGGTGCCAAGGTGCCAAGCATCAACGTGCCCTCTTGGATTTTCTCAGGTGGCCTAGTCGGAATATCTACGTCACCCCAACTCCGTGACACCGCTGCCTCGTGGCCCCCTCTCACGGACACAACCTGAGAGTAACATTCTTTTTACTTCTACAAACCTTCACTTCGACCTTTCTTTGAACTTCCGCCTTTCTTTGATACGTTTCCGCTTTGGCGCCGACTGAACCGTTCCCTTGGCCTTCTTCTTTTTTCCATCGCACGTGCTTGGCAGCAGCAGCGAGCTGGCACCAGCCTCCATCATGGCGCACAAACCGATGTCAATTGAGGCCGTCATGGACGAGGAGCGGAGGGAAGTCCTGGCCCTGCTCGAGGGTCAGAACCAGCGCTCACCGAGCATTTCTGCTGGTGGCCGTGGGTCGTCGGTTGCGGGTAGGTCCGCATCTCCCTATTCCGGCAACCCGCGCTCGCCGATAAGGAGCCTGATCGAGTCCATGGGCGACGAGCGGTCCCCCTCGCCCAAGTCGCACTCACCGGTGACCCGAGTCCGGAGCATGCTCGACGTCGATAGTCCGCCGCCGCCACCCGTTCAGCCCGTACGCAGCATGTTGGACATTGACGAGAACCCTAGCCCGGCCATGTCGCCCGTCAAACAGGTGTTTAGTGTCCAAAACTCGCCGACTGAGACCAACCACCGCGATAGCAGCACGGGATCATATCCGCGTAGCATGTCTGAGACCGGCCTGCCACCTGCTGATTTCGGCCCCCGCATGGGACTGTCCAAGACTGTCGATCCAATGGATCCTACTGCCAACTACCAGTTTGCCGAAATCACCACAAACCGGGACACCCACAACGCGCGGTTCGCGTCCAGACTCCCACAGCAGAACAACACCTCGGGGCCAACGATGTCTACGCGCGCTATGGTGGAAGCCATTAGGTCTGGTGATCTTAGTAACCTAAAGTTGCCCGGCCAAAGCATGGCTATGCATGGTCGCAGCCGCGGACCTACGTCCAAGTCCCCCCACAATCGTCTCAGTGTGCGCTCCGGATCACCGGCGATCGGGGCATCAGGAAGGCAGCTGAGCCCTGCAGGCAGAGCCTTCCTTGTGGACCAGGGGCTCGATATGCAGAACGCATACCGCCGGCTGTCCGACGCCAATCTCATACGATCAGGTGGTAGCCTCAGTTCGCTGCCCATGCGCAAGTACTCTGAAGGCAACGGCGCCAATGGCGGCCGCCTAGCCAAGGACTATATCAGCCCAGACGGCGAGGAGCTCCCCGAAGAGAGCAGCGACGACGACGGTGTTTATTCCGACGACGAGGCTCACCGTGGTCGTAAGACAGCCAGGAGCTTTCCAGATGATGTACAGTCTTCGCAGGATAAAAAGAATGGCAAGGACGGGCGAAGGCCGCTTAGCTTATTGGCCGCCGCAGAGGAAGAACGTAAGTTTTGGAAGGCGACAGGTTTCTTCCCACTCCGTCCGCTCCACATCCCAGAGCCGTCTTCTGACTGTTGATGCAGGTATCCAAATTGCGTCCACGACGCCGTACAAATACCGGTCGCTCCTCGACGAGCCAGAAATCACTGTCACAAACCCGTCTGGCGAGAAGGTAAAGTCAAAGCCCTCTGTCCACCCCGCCAACAGCTTTGACCGGTCACGTTCTACCTCTCGCGCCCCGTTCGACTCCGACGACGAAGCCGAGTACTCGGACATCAAGAGGGCACAGAATCTCTCATTCTCAATGACCCCCATCATGTCGAGCCCTGACACGGACCGGACGGTCCGCATCATCTATCGCGGGGACTTTGCTGCGATCCGAAATGAGGTTACCGAGGAGGAGCATCGCCGCCTGCGCAAGTATCTGGTTGCCACCGATCTAAGCGAGGAGTCTACCCATGCTTTGGAGTGGGCGGTGGGGACTGTGCTGCGTGATGGCGATACGCTCGTGGCTATCTACTGCGTCGACGAAGAGACTGGCATTCCCCTGCCCGACGGCGAGGAGCCCAAGGCCACACAGTCTGCGATCCCCACAGCCTCCAATTCAATGGCAAAACTGCCAGCGATGACGTCGCTTTCCAACATGACGTCGCCCGCCGTGTCTTCGCAGCCGTCTCTGATTTGGCGGAACAACAACAGCGACCACAGTGCTTCGGGCACCGCATCCCCGGTTACGTTGCAAAACGAGCGGAATAAAGCCGAGGAAGACCGGCGGCGGGCCGTGCAGGACATCACGGACCGCATAACTAGGTTGTTGCGGAAGACCCGACTGCAGGTGCGGGTGATCGTGGAGGTCCTGCACTGCAAAAACCCGAGACATCTCCTTGCCGAAGTTATTGATATTGTGAACCCGACGCTTGTGATTCTGGGTAGCCGTGGGCGTAGCGCTCTCAAAGGGTACGCTGTTCTTCTTTCTTCCCCGGTCTCGTAAGGGTTCTGTACTGACAAAGACAGTGTTATTCTCGGCTCCTTCTCCAACTACCTGGTTACTAAGAGCTCGGCGCCGGTCATGGTAGCTCGGAAACGACTCCGCAAGCAGAGCAAGTATAGGAGACTGCCTGTGCCACAAGTTAACAATCTGAACAATCCGACAGCGAGAAGCCTAGCCAACGCTAAGGTCGATTAGAAGTCGAGTGGTCGGGGCAGACTCAGGCGGCATCTGTGTCTCGGTCTGCCGTCGCGGTCTCTCTCCGGCATGGCTCGGCGGCTCAAGAATAGATCCGCCGAAGGTCATGAGCAAAGCATGGTGCATGAGGAAGAAGGGGTTCAGGAATCAGCGCGTAGGAGGTTGCTTATTTTTGGTTAGGGGATTATTCGCTTTCACTTCATATTTTCGCTTCGCCACTCAGCCCGTGGCGAGCCGGTCTCCCCTTTAGCCTAGCGCAATGAAATTTACGATCAACAGCATGAGTCGCGATGCTCTTAGTATTAGCGGGTGGAGGGTCTTTTTTTTTGATGTTTTGATGTTTTTTGTCTCCGTTCAAAGCGACCACGAGGCGAATGAACGAGGGTTTTAATGTGACCCTGATGTCAACCGATTCAATCAAAATAAACAGCCATGAAGACGCGAAGAGTCTCAATCCCGCTTGGCGATTGGATCATTCTACAAAAACGACACGCTTCATGTTTATATCTTGTAAAAGACGCAGGTCGGCAGGCACTGAAAATGCCCCGTAAACAAGGCCAGAGCGCGCTGTCAGCCAATGGGAACGCTGTTCTTTAATGGACAACGCCATGTTTAAGTGGTTTTGCTGTCGGCCAACGCGTCGTGGGGTCACAACACAGCTCGCACTGGTTAGCGTCGGTAGTGTGTGCATAGAGGGGGGGCGGGAGGCAGGCGACAGAGCACTGCGCGTCTTCTGGACATCCAAGTTCAGATCAGACAGACTTCCGGAGGTCCAGAGCGACCGGCGGTGCCACGCAGAGGGGGGGAGGGAGGCTGGTGAGGGCGAGGTGTTGTGCGGGGTTCCTTCCTTGCAAGGCATAAAGTATCTTAATAATAATAATACCGGCTGAGGGGCAACTGTGGGCTCAGGAACAGGCAGCAGCTGGTGACCGTCTCGACAACCAGATGGCAAAGGACACGGATGGGTCCGAAACGGACCGTTCAGTGAAGAAAGCAGCGCGACTCGTGTGTACTCGTGTTGGTTGTACGAGACAAATACAAACGCAAATGCTCGTACTCGTGCCTGCTGTGCGGTGGGGCGGGTGTGTCCGCGAAACAATGGCTGGTCGAGAGGTTGCGACCGCGAAAAGCAGAAAACGTGTCCGACCGGCCTGTGATTGGGTCGCAACAAGAGGACACAGGCATGGGGCGGCGGGAGACCTGCATACGCCGTCACGGTGCTGGGATGATTTGGTGGGTGGGTGACTTGGTTGCCCTGCAGCGCCTGGGCGGGAGAGAGAGGGGCGCTGTCGAGATGCGCTGTCTCACCTTCCCAGCCTCTCTTTTTCTCATGTCGTCGAACAACGCGACACGACCGGACCGTCAGAGCTGCACTCCACTCCACCAACTCTGCGGCTTGGATGACTCCTGACCTTCTTCATCTGTTGTGTGTCTGCAGTTCTGCACGTCTTTTCCTCCTTCCCGACACCCTACTGCCCCTGCTCTCTCCCCCGTCCAGAGACCGACTCTAGACCGCCTGTTTCGTTTCTCCCGCTCAACTCCCCCATCTGGCCTCGACCCTACTTACACAGATCCCTCCCCCCCCTCCCCCCTCCTCTCTCTCTCGATCTCTATCTCTGCCGAAACCACGAGCTGTGAACCATAGGTCGAGAGCTGTTTCGGTGTTTGGTGTGCCACCGTCTATCCCTTGTTGGTACCTGTCTTAGCTCACCAGCCAGTCCTCACATTTGGTTCATCTCTTACACAACACACCTACTCACACACGCTTTCGACGTTTATCGGGCCTAGCTCCCCTTGCATTCCCCCATCTCTTTCCCTCCTTCTCCCTTTTCTCTCTCCCCCCCCCCCTCTCAGGCTCCATGCAGCCGCTCTTCGCAGTCCACAACAACGTGTCCTTGTTGAGCGTGAACATTGCCCCAAGCACGTTTCTGGCGGCGTTGACCCTGCTCCTTGTCTTTATCTCCCTATATCTCCCGCGGCTGCCATCCCTGCCTCGTTTCTTTCGCCGCGGTCACAATTCCCAGGGCCCAGAGGTGTTTGAGATTGACGGCTACCGGGACACACGCAGCCTCGCCCAGCGGCACCGAGACAGAGAACTCTTTCTCGCAGACCTTCAGCACCGCCAGCTGCCTCCGCTGCCCCCCCTGCCACCGCTGCCGTTGCTCCGTGAACGAGGCGAGCCCGACGAGGACAGCCGAGAGGTCGTCAAGCACCGTGACCGGAGCGACAAGGAACGGTCGAGGAAGGAGAAAGAGAAGCTGAAGCTGAGGCTGAAGGAAAAGGAAAGGGAAAAGGACAAGGACAAGCTGAGAAAGATTGTCGGCACCAAGTCGCACCACTCAAAGAGGAAGCACAGCAGCAGCGGCAGCCACGCCGTCAGCGGCAGCCACACCAGCAAGACATCCACGGCGCTGGTTCTGCGCTCCGCCCGCGACACGCTCGACGTGTACGAGAACAGCGGCGAGTCCGACAGCGACAACGACAGCGACAGCGACAGAGACAGGATCGACGACGCCTACGACGATCGCGACGACGCCGACGATGGCCGCGCTTGGGTCACCCTTGGGTCGGTTGGGCGCTTTGTCGCCCGATTTCGAGCCGTCCACACCTCGGATGATGATGGCAAAGCACGGCGCCCAGCCTCCTCAGCCTCAGTCGGCTCCTCGGCCTCGCCTACCCCTTCACCCCCTCGAACACCTCCAAGCCCATCCGCAGACCTCGCCGCCGCCGCCGCCGCCGCCGCTGCCGCCGCAGGCCAACTTCGGCTACCCGTCGACACACTCGGGCTTCCTCGAGACCGACACCGAGAGCCTACCCGACTCCGTCTCCGCCGGTGGCTACAGCCCGCCGGCCTGGCGTCGCCTCGGAAACGGCGATCGTAGTTCGGGGTTCTGGCGCAACCGCGACGACATGTACGGGTCGCCCACGCTCACGCCGCAGCGATCGTCATCGCCATCCACAGCGGCCGCAGGCGGACTGTCTCGACTGTCGCATCTGCACCACAACCAGTTTGCCCGTGCAGGCCGCGGGCCGTCGCGGCTGTCGCGGCAGTCGAGCCCCGACTTGGACAGCGCCGACGAGGATGTGATGGACGACTTTGACATTGACAACGACGACATTCCCGACGCGCCCCTGGACGAAGACGCCGACCAGGTGCTGGCGCAGGCCATCCGCACACGACTGCCGCGCAGCCAAAGCCCGGAAAAGCAGCGCAGCCCAGAGGTCGAGCGGATACGCCAAGACAGCACCCTCCGCATGGAAGAGAAGGAAGGCGACAAGGCTGAAGAGCTTCCATTCCAAGAACCGTCTGAGAACTGTGAGTCTTTTGTTGTTGTTGTTGTTGCTGTTGTTGTTGCTGGTTCGTCTACGCTTGTTTCCGTGATGCTGACAGCACGAGACTTCCGCTTTGCTGTGCGCGCCGAGGTGCAGCAGCGGACGGAGCCGATCGAGGCGGTGGTCAACTTTGTGCGCGGCAACATTCTCCGGGCTACCAAGACATGGGTGCACATTCTGTGCTCCGTGGTGGTGGCGGTGCTGGGCGTGGCGGCCATGCGGCGGCTGTCGCAGCCGGTGGGCATGCGCCCGGTGCCGGACCTGGTCAAGGTGGCGGGCATTGCGCGGGCGTTTGAGCCGCTGATCTACTACTCGGAGAACGGGGTGGCGCAGGTGGGCGACCTGCAGGCGACGGGGGTGGCGGTGTGGGATCTGGGCGAGAGCGTGCGGTCGAGCAACCTGACGTCGGCGCCGATCATTGTCAAGGAGCTGGATGAGCTGAGCGAGAGCCTCAAGACGCTGGCGATTGAGCTGACCAAGTTCTTTGCCAACGTGGACGGCGACATTGACGGGATCCTGATCGTGATGGACTGGGCGCGGCGCGAGCTGTCGCAGCTGCAGCAGCTGCCGCCGCCGCCGGCGCTGACGACGGCGTTTGACAACCTGCACAGCCTACTGAGCACGACGGGGATCCTGGAGAACGCGGCGACGGGGATGCCGACGAGGGCGGGGGCGGTGGCGACGGCGCTGTTTGGCATGTCGGGCCCGCAGCGGACGCGGACGACGCTGCGGCGGACCTTTACCGAGTTTCTGAGCGTGCTGGAGGAGGCGGTGAGCACGGAGCTGCAGCACAGCCTGGCGCTGTTTGCGCTGTTCGAGGCGGCGGACCACCAGTTCCTCAACCTGGCGCGCACGGTGGCGCGCGAGGCGATGCTGCAGGAGGAGCGGCACGTGGCCGAGGGGGGGGCGCTGCCGGACGGGCTGGCGGGCCTGTGGACGTGGCTGCTGGGGGGGCCCGGCGGCGCGGCGGCGGCCACGGTGCACAAGTACGAGCAGAACCGGGCGCTGCTGCGCAACGTGCGCGAAAAGACGGTGCGCCATAAGACGCTGCTGGTCGAGCACAACCACCGCCTGCTGGCGCTCAAGGCCAGCCTCGAGAGCCTGCGCCGCAAGCTGGTGTCGCCGCTCGTGCGCTCCGTCAACAGCAGCACGCTGACGCTGGCCGAGCAGGTGCGCGGGCTCGAGGACGTCGGCAGCTACCTCGAGCAGGTGCGCGCCCGCCAAAAGGGCAAGCTGATGGAGATGCTGTACGGGTCGTCGTCGCGGTCGGCCTACGGCAGCGGCAGCGGTGAGCCGACCCTACAGCGCGAGGCCAGCCGGATGATCGACGAGGCGTGAGCCGGAGACGGAGACGAGAGATCGGACAAGCATCAGATCAGATCATATCAGATCAGATCACCAGGAGAGACCAGCTCCGAGGACGGCGGTGAGCCACTCGGCCAACAGGAGCCCTCCTCCCCCCCTCCGCATGCGGATGACCGCCGCCCTGGCCTGATTGAGCCGACACAGCAGACAGATGCCCGCCTTGGCAGACAGTCGCCGAGTCTTGCCCTCCACGGACACGTCACGGGTCAGTGCTGCAGGGAGAGGTGCAAACGCTCGGTCGTTTGGTGTATTAATGCGTTGGAGAAATGACTGGCCGGCAGATCGTGTTGTTTGTTCTGCTTGAGCTGTAATCTGGGGACATATTACTGGTACATTATCACTACGGCGCACATCTGTTATCATTGTACTTTTTTTTTTTTTTTTACTTTCTCTTGGGAGGCACCCGTCATCACTTTTGATAGAGTCCAATAATGCATTGTGTATCAGCAGCAGCGAGGCGGTGCCTCTTTTGGCTGTGCCCTGGTCTATATAAACAAGAGGGCTGAGGCAATTACCCAGCAGCAAAAAAAAAGCACAGATGTGTAGAGGCCATTCCTCAACGGGGGAGGCCCTGCGACTCTTTCTCTTCTATAGCACACAGAAAACATTACTTTGTAGTTTGTCTCTGCTCGCTGTCCCGTAAAACGCCGTAGAAAGCCAGTGAAAAAAGAAAGAACAAAAAAAAAAGGAAAGCGAAATCCCCCGCGGCCGTCAAGAGGGAAAGACCAGCCAAAAAAAACGGTATCCAGAACCGGCCCAAGATCGCAAAAAAACAGATAGTACAAGAAAAAAAAAGAGACAGAACAGAGAAAAGGCGCTCGATTAAAGGCGGCGATGCCCTGTGTCGTTGCGGTGAGTTGGAGGAGGCAGATGGGGGTGGGAAGGAAGGTTGATGGCAAAGAAAGATTAAGGATTGGGTATCGAACAACGAAAAAAGCAAGACGCCGCAGTCCGGAGCAGCAAACAGAAGCAGGAACGGGAAGGAGATAGAGAAAAAGGAGAGCAAAAAAAAAAAAAAAAGCAAAGTTCTAGGGGGTGGTTGCGTTCTCTACGTGCCACTCTCTCTTCTATAGAGGGAATCGGTAAAGGCGAAAAAAAAAAGTGTGTGTTGTTCTCAAAAGGTGCTCCAGCTCCAGTCGCCCGGCACGCTCTGGGCAACGTCGGACACCTTGGCCACGGTGGGCGTGCCTGGGCCGCCCGGCCGCCCGGCCGTGGCCAGGGCCATGACGGGGCTGGTGGGCGCGGTGGCCGACGACTTGGGAGCGGCGCCGTTGCCGTTGCCGTTGGGGGTGTTCTTGCCGCTGCTGCCCTCGGTGCTGAGGTCGCTGCTGTTGTTGCGGGTGCGCCAGGTCTTGAACTCGCGGAAGCAGTAGTTGCAGGAGCGGCTGGGCGAGCCACGCGGGTTGTAGTTGGCCTTTTCGTCGAGCGGGATCTCGTGGGCCGAGTGGAGGTCGCAAAAGATGTTGCCGCAGCGCCGGCAGTGGTGGCGCCGCGTAAAGTAGCTAAAGTGCTTCTTGCAGGTCGGCTCGTCGCACATGCTGGAGTCGGTGTCGGCCTGGAGGGGTTAGAAACTGGCTAGTTGTTTATTGATATCGGGACATCTCCGCTCACCTTCCAGTGCTCCCGCGACGGCAGCCCGGTCACCTCGGGGAACAGGTCGAGGTTCCACGGGCCGTCGACGCACTTGCCGCTGTCGTTGGTCGACCGCCGGCTGAGGCGGCCAATGCCAAAGGCCGCCAGCCCCGGCAGGCTCATGAAGCTGCCGCTGGAGCGCACGCCGCGCATATCGTCATCGTCGTCCGCATCGTCCGCCTCGTCGCCGTCCGCGCCATCGCCGCCGCGCTCCGACTTGCGACTCTTGGCCGGCAGCTCGTGCGACGGGTGCTCGTTTGGCCGCAGGACTGCTGGCATGTACATCGGCCGCACCTGCCGCGTGTGGTACTGTGACTTGGGCGACGTCGGCGAGCTGTTGTTGGACGTGCTCAGGGGGGAGATCTGGGGGTTGTACGGGGCGACAAAGTTGGTCGAGGCCGCCGCCGCCGCCGCCGCCGCAGCTGCTGCGTGCGAGTTGCTGCTGGTTGTGTAGTTGCTGCTGCCGCTGCTGGTGTAGGCCCCGCTTCTGGTGTAGGCATTGGTCTGCGTGTTGGCGCCGTACGGGTAGTATTGTGGGAAGGCCGGCAGCTGCGGCATGTGTTGTGGCTGCTGGAAGGGTGCTTGAGGCATTATGAAGTCGGTGGCCATGGTGAACCGGCCGAGGAGGATGTGGGAGAGGAGGGAGAGGAGGGAGGAGGGGGTGAGTAGCAGGCGCAACACCGACTCAGGCCAGGACGGGACGGCGAGGTCTTATCGCAGGCGGGCGCGTGCTCTCGGGGGGAGTCGGCAGACGATCGCGTGCGCGGCGGGCGCAGGCTGGGTCGTGGGCGCAGGAGGGACGGTAGGGGGGAGGGGGAGACTAGGTACGTCGAGCAAGCACCGACAGAGAGAGCGTCTCACGGATTTCGAGCCGTTTTCGTGCAGAGAGGGCGGCGGTAACGAGTATGCGACTCGCTGCCGTGTGGTGATAATATGGTGATGTTTGGGGGGGGTTGAAGACACGAGAGATGCGGGAGATGTCGAGAAAAGGCCGATGCGCACACAGAAAGGCAGCTGGTGTCTTCTGTACTTCTCGTTCTTCGGAACGGAAGTGTGTGTGAAAAAAATTATAGGTATATCCCAAAGAAAAATGTAGAGATGTGAGGTCGAGTTCGGAGGCAAGAGGGGGTGTAAGTGAGAGAATCGTGAGAAAAGAGAGGACGGGCGGGAGTGGCGAGGAATAAGAGCGATTCGGGGGACAAGGTACATTTTTAGGGGGGCGACAAGGCGAGTGCGGCGGGCGAGACCTGGAGAGGAAGGAGGGGGGGGGCGTTAAGGGCGGGCGTCTGTTCAGGCGTCGGTCAAGGAACTGCGAGCATGGCAATTGGGCGGCGCTGGAAACCAGTGGCCCGCAATTGCGCCGTGGAGCTTTTCGCCCGCGATCGAGCTAGCGACAAGGACCCAAAACCCGCTACTTACATTATGTATCTTACAAACAGGCCGACACCAAGGCAATGCACTAGGAAGCATGTAGCATCCACTAACGCACCCGGCTTTAGCGGTCTACGCACTACACGACAAAGGATTATTTGACGGCCACAGAGCGGCGGCAGCCAGACGGCAGGCAGAGGAGGCGGAGCTTGCAATCCTGCAGCGTCTGCAGCGCCTGCAGCGCCCGCAGCGCCCGCAGCGCGCACATGTGCAGCCGTGGAGGATCGCTGGGGGGATCCGAGAGGCCACCGAGGTGAGCGGCACAAGTAGCGGCAGAAGAACTGCACGATGCCCGCCCCCCAGAAACGGAGGCGAAACCCGCCGACTCGAGCTCCCGCATAACATGCAGTCGCACAGATGCGGCGAGACAGCCTCCCGTACAAGGCAGGGCGACGCGACGGTCGAGTATCACGGCGGCCCGCCCTTCTTTGGTGGTTGATCTCCCTGAGTACTTTGTACATTACCCTGCCCTGAGTGTGTGCCTCCTGCCAACCCTATCGTGCCGTATTTCCACTTTCTTATTACACAGACTTTCTTCTTCCACAGGCGCAAACCCCGTCGCCACACACAAAACACCCCTTGCTCTGCCCTCAAAGGCCACCTGCGTCGCATGAGACAGCACTGTCTCATCTCTTCACCGCCATGGCAACAGGGGCAGGGTGCCATTCCCGTCTCTCGGGGTCGCTGATGTGACCTGTATCATCATCTCGACGTCTGGACGTCTGGACGCCTGGAGCATTCCGGGGCGGACGAGGACGGAACTGAGCCGCGACCGCACCCGTCCGCACGCGAGAGTCCCTTCAGGTCACAGGACCTATTTTTGTTTTGCTTTTTTTTTTTTTACGAGTCATTCATACGGTGCAATTCGTTTCTCGTCATTGCGCTTTGCACATATGCACCTGCTGGGCACGATATTGCGCATGCATGACCGCTTTTTCAGCGCCCATACTATTGCTATGGGCAGTGCGCGCCCGCCACCGATCGGTACCAGCGCGCATCTGGCGATCGATCCTCCGCCTCGTCGCCTGGCACGTCTCGCCCGCACATCGCTCGCCCTTATCTTTCGCCCCCATTTGATTGGTTCTCCACGGCCTGTCGCACCGCCGCCAACATTAGTGGGACGGCGACTCAAAACTGCGGGTCCCCCTCTCTCGCTTTCTTCGTTCCCTGTCAACCCAAACTGTCTCGTTCACACATGTGCGCCCAGCACGCCGGCTGGAGATGCTCAAAAGAGCCCCTCGGCTCTTGCGACGCCACCCGCCACCAGCCCGTTTTTACTTGTATTCGTATCTCTCACTCGCACACTCTTCTCCTGTGCTTTGTGGCATACATGCATGCTTGTAAAATGCAGCATTAAGCGCTCCTGCACGCCTAGCGTCTGCGTACGAGCATCGTATTCTGTACACGTATCTGTACTGATACTTGCGGTGTACGATACCGGCACGGGGTGCCGTCCTGCGTTTGGCAAAGACCACGTCACAGACAATCTCTGTCCCGAGCGTCTGTCCTCTTGGCTCGCCGCTCTTGGGCGCTTTTTTTGGTTCCTTCCTGCATGGCATTTCCGAACGTCGACGGCAGCGTGCGCTGTGATTGGTCCGTTACACCAGCTCTTATCGCTGCGCTGTGAGTGGCCACTTACGGCCCTCTGGTGACAGGGCTTTTTGTACACCCTGGACGAGCCAGACCCACACCCCCATTTCCGACGTTCCGCCCTGGTGCGAAAGTCGACACCTGCTCGACCACTCAGCGTCGAGGTACACGGGCAAGTTCCGACTCGGTCGCAGGTCTCTTTCTCTGCTTGCAGGGCGCACATCCTCGACGCTGCAAGCACTTGACGGATTACTCGTACGAGTTGCCATGTATGTACGAGTACAAATACGAGCAGCACACACAACCCCTGTACGAGCACGCACAAGCGTCTTTGTATTTCCGTATTACCAACATGAAAGGGGAGCGGGGGACCAACGCCTGCCTGCCCCGGCTTTCAGAGTCGACGTCATCGACGAGTCGAGACACTCCCTCGCTCCAAGTCGACGGCATCATGGCCGGATCCTATGTACTCTTTGTGTGTCCAAGGCGCCCGACAGCCCTGCCTTATCTACAGTAAGGGGCATACGAGTCGTGCTAAGTCGTCATACGAGTACACATGAGTAAGGTACGAGTGTGCAGAAAGACCCTTTTTTTCGGTCCGCCGACGCATTGAGGCATAATTCGCATTGCTAGCAGGTCGTTTTGCCTTTGTCCTTATTGCTCTGGTATGAGACAGATCCAGATAGTGTGCTGCGGAGGCTGTGGCGGCGGGGGGGGCTGGCGAAAGGCTGGCGTATTACAGAGAAAAAGAAGAAAAACGAAATAAAAAAGAAGACACCTGGAAAAATTGGCGGAGCGCCCGCGGCGGAGTGTCCGCTTGAGGGAGCCTTTCTGCCACAAGCCTGCGACTGCCAATACTCGTAATGCGACCGGCCAGAACATCGGACTGCCTTCGGAGGGGCACAGGGTCCAGAAAAGGCCCCCAAAAAACCCACAAGCCCACCTACAGCGCAAGCCTGTCCCAGGTCGCAAAGCGCCGTGCTGGAGGCACATGCCAAAATTGGCAGGCCATTAGGTAATAGCTTGCTGGAGCGCCCACGGCGGGGCCGCCGCTAGAGCCCAAGAGCAGCAGCGAAAAACGGTCGCCCAGGGGAGGGGCCCTCTCTGGCTCCTGCCGTGGTGCCGCTTGGTGCGCTGCACGCGATGCGGATACTGGCAAAATGTTGTTTTTATAGCGATAGGCACGGCTGTGACAGAGACGGAGGCCAACCGGAAACCGCCCCAAACCGGCCAGGCCGCGGTCGCACGCGCTAAGCAGTAAGCATTTCGTAAAAAGCTAAAAACTCGAGACGACAAAATGACAGCGAGTATCAAGACATTTCTAATACAGCGTCCCTGGCAGGGAAACCAGGCACGCGACAGCAGAGACGCGCAAACCATTTGCGGAACCGCTGGTCTGTGCTAGCCCGATCTCCGTACCTCGTACTCTCTCTCGCCGCTCCCTCTCTCTGTGCCAACGCCACATCCGTATCCTCGTATCCTCGTATCCTCGCCGTCTGTGCCGCTGCAGCTTGCAGCGTGCGGCCTCTTCTGCCCAAAGTTATACTCGGATCAGCAGTCGAATGGAGGGCCGAGAGAGAGCCGTGACAAGCCGAGAGGGGCTGCCTCCTTGCCCTTTTTTTTTTTTTGGCTGGCTCAGCCTCGTTTCATCTTTCACCTCTCCTCCCAACGCCCGCTCTTGCCGCCGTCCTTGAACACCACACGCAGCCCGTCCACCCGCATGCCCTTGTCCACCGCTTTGCACATGTCAAACACAGTCAGCGCCGCCACGCTCGCCGCCGTCAGCGCCTCCATCTCGACCCCGGTCTTGCCCTCGCACCGCACGGTCGTGCGGATCTCGACGCGCCCCGCGCCAGCTGCGCTCCTGACCACATCCTCTTCGGCCTCGGCCTCATCCTCGGCCTCGCCCTCGACCACCTGCAGCTCGACCGCCACGTGCGACAGCGCCAGCGGGTGGCACAGCGGAATCAGCTCCGCCGTGCGCTTCGCCGCCATGATTCCCGCCACCCGCGCGACCCCTAGCACGTCCCCCTTGGCCATCTCGTTGGCCCGCACCAGCGCCGCCGCCACCGTCGTCGAAAACCGCACCGTGCACGCCGCCGCCGCCGTCCGCGCTGTCACGGCCTTGTCGGCGACCGACACCATGTGCGCCGTCCCGGCGGCTGACACGTGCGTCAGCCGAGGTGTTGCTGACGCGGGCAAAGACCTCGTGCTCCTTTTGTGCTCTCCGTGCTCGTCTTCGCCACCGACCTCTCGACCCGTCCTCGTAGAATACGCACGCATAAACATCCCTGTGGACGTCGCTGCGGATGCCCCACCAGACAGTGCAGTCAGGTGAGATGGGATGTACGCGCTCGGAGGCGTCGCCCAGTTCGCCACGAGACTGATGCTGCCGCGTGGTCGCTGCAGGTGGCGGTTCGCACTCGTACTCGTACTCGTAGAATCTGCCGCCAGATAGTCAGCGTCTTGCCACCAACCGAACCGTGTGCAGACACCCCTCAGTAACTGCCCTCTCCCCGCAACCCACCTGCCTGCTGGTACGGCCAGCGGGGAGTCTTGCCCCAGTGGCCATTCACCGGAATGTGTGTGTGTCTCTCGTAAAGCGTGTGTCCATTGGCTACCCACCTATCAAGATCATTGGCCGGTTCTTCATGTGCTCCAACTCGCCCATGCCCGCGTGCCGAGCCTTTTTCCGTTTCACGGCCATGCCAATGACGTCGAGCAGCTCGGACGCGTTTGGCACAGCGCTGCTGAGCCGGAGGTCCACGCTGGCGTCGCCCGTAGCCGTCGCCGCCTCCTGTGCGGTACGTGTCAGGGCGGCCAGCGCCGCCTCGTCGATGGGCTCGCCTCCGTTTGCCCGCCGCAGGACGTCGCGCAACGAGACCTCGGCGTTGCCAAAGAGACATACCTTGAGGCTGCCGTCGCTGGTGATGCGCAGGCGGTTGCAGCCGCCGCAAAAGTTGTGCGTCATGCTGGTGATGAAGCCGACGCGGCCGGCAAAGCCGGGCACCTCGTACGTCTTGCTGGTCTCGTGGGGGCCGTTGTGGAGGGCATCGGGCGTGGTGCGCCGCAGCGTGGGGAAGCGCCCGCGCAGGCGCTCGAGCATCTCGTTGAAGCTGACCATCTTTCCTGTGCTCCAGCGGTTGCCGTCAAAGGGCATGTACTCAATGAAGCGCACCTCGAGGTCGTGGTCGCGCGTCAGCTCCACAAAGTCGGCCATCTCGCCGTCGTTGAGCCCGCGCATCACCACGTTGTTGATCTTGAGCCGCACCCCGGCGCCCGCCGCATTGAGCGCAAGGATGCGGTCCATGCTGCGCTTCACCGCCGCGAACCCGTCCCGCCGCGTCATCAGCTGGAACTGCCGCGGGTCCAGCGTGTCCAAGCTCAGGTTGACGCCCGTCAGCCCCGCCTCCACCATGGCATCCAGCTTGCGGTGCAGCGCCAGCCCGTTGGTCGTCAGGCACAGCTCGCGCAGCCCGTGCCGCCGCAGCGCTCCCAGCTGTCGCATCAGCGGCAAGATGTCCCGCCGCACCGTCGGCTCGCCGCCCGTCAGCCGAATCTTGCGCACCCCCTGCCCCACAAACATGTCCGCCAGCAGCACCACCTCGGGCGTCGTCAGCAAGTCCCGTGCCGGCGACAGCTCGATGCCCTCTTCCGGCATGCAGTACAGGCAGCGCAGGTTGCACCGCTCCGTCAGCGAGATCCGCAGGTAGTCGTGCTGCCGCTGGAACGTGTCCGTCAAGAAGTCGGAGAAGGGCCTGGCGTCAGCCAGCTTAGCCCGTCTTCCAGCTGCTGCTGGCCGCTCTGCCTCCTCTCGGGTAGTGCCTGCAGCTCCTCCTCCAGCAGCCACTGCCGATGGCTGCAGGCTGGCCGCGGGTGGTCTTGCAGAAGCTGCCGTTGCTATCCTGCGTTCCCGACACAGGCTTTTAGAGCCATCTGTGTGTGGCCTCCCAGCACCAGTGTATATCCGCTGCGGGGGAATCGCTCGCAGCAGCCGCCGCCCCGCGATTCGTGCTGGCATTTTGTTCGCAGGACAGGAATCTCGGATGGATAAACTTCTTCCCAGGGTGTCAGCTGTCAAAGGCAGCAGCGTCTGTCACCGGGACTTGGCCATAATTGGGCCTGCGGTATTAGAGTGCGAATAATGATATTGGGGTTGCTGATTAGGAAGTGGAAGTCGCCGAGTTAGAATTCAGTATTACTCATCATCCAGATAATCCAAGAGTGGCAAACCGACGAAGCAGCCGCATCTGGTCCTCGGCCACCACCCCTCCGCGATCTGCAATGATCTCGCATACAGAAGCGAAAGCAAGTGCTGTAGGCATACCTACTCTCGGCATGTCATGCTTTTTCTCCTCATGTCCATCGAACTGTGTGGATGCTGGCAGAACGTCATTGTGGTACCTGTGCGCTAAACTAAAAATGGAAATTGATAAACAAGGCAAGAACGTCCCGCAAACCCCGCGCCTACCTGTGCGGCAGGAACAGGTATTCCACGTAAAGACATGCCACAAGGTCACAGGAGGACACATCTTCAAAATAGCATGTATACAAGCAAACGAACTGCAATGCAAGCAGTCTAATTGAATTCATCCATCTGCACAAAGAATCCACAAAACACAGGACACCACCCCAAGAACAGCCACATTTGCTGTCCACCCACACACGATGAGGTTTTCGAAGAAATTCAAAGGTAAGGTGTTCTTCGGTATCTTCGATTGGCATCCACCTAATCTTGATGGCTTTGGAGTCACGATCTGTTCACGGGGCTCTCCGTTGTGGCTGCAGTCGCGTCCGCTGCTGACAAGAAAACAGCCTCGTCCGACTGTCTCCCCAGCCCCGACGGCCGCTTCGTGGCCACGCTGCTGCCATCTGGAGTGCATGTCCATGCAGTCGACGATCTCACCTATGCAGCTCATGTCGTGGCACTGCCTAATGATCTGACTGGTGGGACGATCATCAGCTTCCAGTGGTCACCGTCATCGCGGCGCATTCTCGTAGCGACGTTGGATCAGATCCTGGTGGCGGACGCTCTCCCCAGCACCCAAGACGGCACCGATGAAGCCGCCGCGGACTTTGTTCAATCTGGACATCCAACTCGAGGATTCCGTGCCACCATACGAAATCCTGCGCTGCCTGTTTCCGGCAAGCCCGCGTTTGTTGGGTTCGGCCCACAAGATGACCAGGTGTGCCTCTGCTCTGCGCTCGGCATCAAGTTTTCCGTTTTCGACTTGCGCACTGGAAAAACGGTAGAGATCGCCAACCCTAAGCTCTACAGCCCAGCCTCTGCCTGCGGACGCGGCTTTGCCTTCCGCCCTGGCACCCACCACCTTGCCCTACTGACGCGTACTAGCGGCAAGGATTGGGTCAGCGTGCACCACCCAGTCTCGACTGCTGCAGTCAGCTCTTGGTCCCCCGACACAATAGACGCCCAGGGGCTTGCATGGAGTCCTGACGGACGGTGGTTGGTCGTCTGGGAGTCCCCCGCCCACGGCCACAAAGTCGTGTTCTACACCCCTGATGGCCACCTCCTGAAGACCTGGACCCAAAGAAGTGCCACCTATGGCGGCACAGGCCTCGACAACGGCCAGGGGGAAGATCAAGGCGGCCAGACCGCCGCCACCGCCGCCACCACTACCACTGTCCCCGATGACGCCCTGGGTCCTGGTGTGAAGCTTGCACAGTTCTCGCCAGATTCCCGCCTTCTCGCCGTGGGCGATGCCACTCGCAGCGTCCACATCATTGATATGGCTTCGATTGTCGAGGTCAAAAAACTCGCGCACCCTACAGCCCTTAACCCACAGGTGTATCCATTGCTGCGGGTACGTATCCTTCCCAACCTCTGGTTGTTTCCATCACACAAGTACACGAGCACAAGGGCAGGCCTGGGTGAGACATGCCTGTCATTGGTGTGGCGGCAGCCCATTGCTATTGGTTTTGCGTCAAGACGAATACGTGTTCTTGCATCTGGAGAGCAACAGCCAGTCAATAGGCTGACCCTAAAACAGGTTTGGCAAGAGCAAATAAGCCCAGGCGGGGCCCCTAGTGCTGCCGACACCGCTCATACCGCCCATACATTTATTGAAGCAGTTCAGGCCGTATTGCCCCCGGCCCGAGCCTCCCCTGTCAGTGCCGACACATCAGCGGCCACCTTAGGTGCTTCCCTCTTGGCTTTCGATAATTCATCAACGCTACTCGCTACGCGGATGGAAGAAGCCCCAACAACCGTCTGGGTCTGGGACGTGGCGGGGTCAGAATTGCGTGCAGCCTTCATCTTCCATGCCAACGTGTCAAGCGTGGGATGGCATCCTTCCGCTCCTGAGACTTTGCTTATCACTTGTGACGGCGACACCCACCGGGGGCTGGCGTTTGTTATGGATAGCCTTTTTGGCCCTCCCCACATTGTTGATTTTGCACAGCACTGCCCGGGCGAGTCCGCTGACGGCAAATCGAACATGCAGCCTCCTAGCAAGTCTCGTCCGTCGTGGCTCCGTCTCGAGGGCCAACCGCCAACGCTCTTCTATTCAGACGGCCGGGAATTTTCCTTTGCAACGATCGATAACAACGGCGAAGACGAGGCAGCGCCGCCACTCCCGTGGCCAGAAGCAGCGGCGGGCCCTGTTACGGCCTCCTCCTTCATCAGGGGTGGCAAGTGGGACATGGCGGAGCAGAGGCGAGAAGAATCGCCGCTGGAGCTTGTGCCTGCCGAAATCGAAGATGACGGCGACAGTGAACTGGAAGATACATTCCTCTACAAGAGGGAGGACTAGCCGCCAAGTCCTCTAAACTGCAGCTAGCCCTGCAAACGGCATCCCCCCCCCCCGGGCTGCAGGTTAGGGGAAAGCGATCCGGAAGCCGGAAGCCAGTAAAGTGGGATGAACCACTCCACTAACTGTTGATGCGTTGGAACTGATGCTCTGTTTTTTATCTCGGGGGGTACCAGTCTCGTACCTCGAGGTGTCCAGTCCCGGCAGGTCGGTTGATCCATGTCGTATTTGGGCCGGTCACAAGTTCTATTGCGCAACAAAGCACAGAATACAACTGGACTACGCAAGAGTAGAATGCTCGTATGCCTAATTCGCAAAAGCTGAAAAGGAGATACGACGCGCTAGTCGAAGGCTGTGCTATGTGGACGTCTGTACAACACAAACGGAGCGGGCGCCATAAAAAGCGTGCATCAAGCTTACGATCGCCGGCAGTGCCCTCGACGTCTCGCCAACAGCCCCCCTGTTGTCCCGCACGCAGCTCGGCTTGACTTATTCCTCCGGCAGGGGCGGGCAGCCATGGCGAAAGAAAGCATGCTAGGAAGGATCCAAGGAGCCAGCCTTCGCGCCAGCTGGCTGGCTTGCTTTCGTGAATGTGGTGCCGCTTACGAGCACCCCTGGCACTTTAGCGCCCTCATCCTGCAGCAGGCCAGCATGAAAGGGGTGAAGGCTATTACCCACGACATCTGTCGACTGTCCAGTTTCCAACAAAGCAAATTGGATTTCATTATGCACCTGTGACACAACATTGACAATTAGCCAGGTTGTATCTGTCACGCATCATTCGGCTTGCCTGAAGTCTTGACCTTGCCTGCTCAGGGTACTTTTACAAGAAGCTCGACGCTCGACAGCCAAACCTGCTCGCATCACTGCCTGCTCGGGGTGTGACTGCTCTAAATTGCCTGAGCTGTCGCCTCTGCAAACCGTATACTTGTGCCACTTTCCCTTTTTGTCGAGTATTGTCGATCGTTCTGATGCAGGAAATATTTGCACCCATCACATGGCCGCCTGCTGCATACAGACGGTCTCTACTTGCGGCCATGTCACCACCTCTTTAATATATGGCATGGAATTGCGCACACGAAAGTACGGATGGACACATCACCGGTGGCTTGCCACCCTTGTCCTCTCTTCTAAGCAGGGGGCGTGGCCGCGTCCGAGCGGGAAGGCACTTACATTCAAGGCGCAGACATGGCATCTCTACGCACACTCTCTATGCTATGCACGAGGTACTACTAGCACGAGTGCGAGCAGCTCCATACCAACAACTTATGGGGGCTTCCGCCTTAGCAAATTAAGCTTGGCTCTCTGATTTTTGCCCCCTCCCCACACCGCGACGTGCAGCTCCCTCGCTCGTTCGTTCACTCGCTCGCATCTGCGTCAGAAGCATGCAAGCATTATTAGTGGATTAGCTCATCCTCTCTGTTCGGCTCCTGATTTTGCATCCACATCCCATGCAAAAACTCGGGCCGGCGAGGAAGAAATAACAGCAAGCATAGCCGAGTGGTTCTTCACACCCTCCGATACAGAGAGACTCTACCAGCGGAGTTGTGGCTGAAAGCAAGCCCTGAGCTGGCATATCTGCATCTTTCCCGCTGGCCTCTAGGAATGGACGGATAGCGAAAACAGCAAAAATAGCTTAGATGAAAGGCTGTCGGCCCTATGCAGGTGCTGCAGGTGCTGCAGGTGCTCCTAGGCTGCGGCGGCCAGGGCCTCAGTCCCTGTTTGCCGTTCTTGGCCAGTACATCTGCTGCAGAAACGACAAGACAATGTACCAACTCCAAAGAGTTTTTCCAGGGCCAAAGCCTTGTGCTGCCGGCCACCCCGATGCCTACTGAACTGACACGCTGTTCCAATCCACCGTGGCAACATTCTCTCAGCTCTTTATCAAGTGCTTGCATAGCAGTCATATTAGTCGTGTTTGAATTTTGGCGGCTTCTCACCTCTCAACACCTCACAAAAGAACGTCGCCATGGACCACGACACCCAGGGAGAACTGGTGAACCACGTCGTTGTGCCAGGGTCTGCAACCGGTGTCTACCACATTCCGGTAACGAACGTGAGCATCAAAAACTCCCCGTTAACAATGTTAAAGAAGCCCATAGACTCAACAATAGGTTTGCTACAGCTGCCACCCGACATGAGCGTCAACGAGCTGCGGTTTCTCGCTCGCCAAGCCGGCTACATTGAAAAGTGCTTTGTCTACCCCGGTGTTGGCGAAGGGTGGGTGCGCGTTCTCGGTCAATCTTGCTTCTCGAAAGTCTACAGTGAGCTGCTTCCATCGATGGTCTGAATTGCTTGTCCTCCTTCGAACATATTTTTCTAACCTATACGCCACCTCCAGACCATCTGAACGGACTCCAGTACGGCGACATCACTCTTGCGGCATCGAACAAGAACGAGCACGAGCCAGTCTATATCTGGGACCTCAAGAAACCTGCAAAGTCTGGCGGGGCCTACGAGAATGCACCTGCAGGCTCAGGGTTCCACCACGTCAATACCAGTCTGCCCATCTATGAGGGCCATGGCCCGGCGTCTTACGGGGGTTATGCTGTACCTGAAGGTTTCAGTGCCACAGATGGTGCAAACAGCTATTCGTATTACGTGCCTGGGCAGTTTTCTGTTCCCGAATATGAATATGGCCAACAGAGATGGCCGTCTGGCTATCATGGCCAGTTCCACGCTGCATCGACCGTTGGCCAAAAGTATCCAGTCGTGGCTACTGATACAGGTCATGGTTCCATCGAGGAGACGTGCAAGGTCGTGGTTAAACACCTGTCCCGTCACGCGAGCCTCAAGGAACTCGAAAAGTTTCTGTATGAGGCGGCCGGCGGCAGGAACAAACTGCAGGAGAGCATCCGGTTCCCCCGACCCCCCGACGGCGTCAGCCGGCAGCACGCGTTTCTGCTATTCAAGTCCCACACATATGCTGTCGAGGCCCTAGCCCGACTTGACAAGGCGCCATTCCATGGGCTCGTCGTCGATGCGAGATTCGCCACGGAGACCGTGTCCCCCATACAGGCAGCCGCAGAAGTGGCATCCCACCAGGGACAGGCAGGTGGCGGAACCAAGGCTCCTCCTGCTGGCGGATACCAGAAAGCCATGGTAGTTGATGGCAGTTCTGCCTACGGAAAGGCCAAAAAAGCACAGCAGTTATTGTCGTCGTCATCGTCGTCCACCAAGAAGGAGTCGGGCCACACGGACCACACGGACCACACAAGCCACGCCGGCCATAAAGACGCAGGTCAGACTCGGTCCTCCAACATGGGCGAGGGCTCTCACAGCCGCCATGGCGCAAACTCGGGGACATATCATGGCCACGCCAAGGGTAAGTCATCCACAAATCCAGAAGATCAGAAAAAATATGCCAGTCTGATACCATTTCCAGAAAGCTCCATCCATCGCCATCGGCACAAGAAGACGCCGTCCTTGTGAAAGCTGGGAGGCTTGAAATGGAAACAGAACGGAATGAGCACGCCGTTGAGAAAGCGGTAGAAGAACATGTTAGGTGCAAGACGTCAGCACACAGTCCTGCTGGGAACAGAATCTATGGAGGGAATGCCGATTGTGACAAAATTTAGGGGTGGCTGCAGAAGCCATTGATGGTGTTTTGTTTTTGTTTCTATATTATCCTTTTATAAAAGAAAGCATGAATAATGCTGTTTTGTTTCTTGAATTATATGCAAATCTGCCGGGGAAAATAGGTGCTCGGAGAGAAGAAAGCGGAAGAAGAGAACCAGATATCCCCCAAAATTATTTCGAGCTTCGAGGTAGCTCGAAACCTGAACGCCGGGCACTTTTTGTAGCCGCCGACTTGCCCCAAACTCCTGTAATGAAGAGGGATGCATCACCGAAACAAACAAACAAACAAAAAAGACAAAAAATAATAGGCTTTAGAATATTGGGGTCGCTATGTTTTTTTTTAAAGTATGGTGTCCTGCGCCCTGTTCTCTCCTCGCCTCCCTCTCCTGCCCCCCCCCCCCTTATCCCATTTGGATGGCCGGCACCGTTTCCGGTCGCCGTGGCTCCTGGCCATCATCAGCCATCATGGTCAGGCGGGGCTCTTCGGGCATCGGGTACGCCACGGCTGGGACCGTGCCAAGTGCTGCCGTGGCGTCGGCCGCGCCATTGCCGCCGCGGTTTGCGTTTCCGCTCGCGTTCGCGTTCGCGTTCGTGTTCGCACCGCCGATGGTCCCCATTTCTTCGTCACCCAGGGTGTTGCTGGCCTGACTTCGCTGCTGCTCTCGCCGCAGACGGCCCGTCTGCTGGTTGACCCACGAGTTGATGGACCGGAACCGCGTCGGCTGGTCCTCGCTCGTCTCCGTGTAGACGGTGTCGCGGCGGCTGGCGCGCTTGCCACGCATCCACGAAAAACGGCCCGCCATCGTGGGAGGCCGCGAAGCGGTCTGTGGCACAGCCGGTGGAGGCGGAATGATCATGCCGGGAGGAACATTAACACTGGCCACCGGACGCGGCCCCGAGCCCAGACCTGGCATCATCATGGGCCGGTCCATGATCTCGCCGTCGCCAAAGCCAGACGACAGAGACGACAGCTCCGAGACCCGGTTGACCTGGCGCTGTGCTGGGTCGTAGGCGTCGGACGGCTGCCGCGCTAGCTGCGACTGGTTAAAGTACGAATCCGGCATGCGTGACCGCATCGTGCCCGAGTCGATCAAGCTGCTGCCGTCGTCAGTAGACGTGCCCTGCTGGCCTTGGCCCGGGGCCAGAGCCGCGGGCACATCGCTCTGGTATGCTGGTGGCACAGCGGTGGGAATTGCGGCAGGAACGGCAGAAGTCGCAGAGGAAAGAGACGGAGTGGTGGCCGACATTGCCGATGTGGCCGATGTGTCTGATGTGGCTGACGTGTAGAATGAGCTGGAAGACTCAGCGGGCCTGTGTGAGTGGGCTGGCCCTTGGGAGAGTCCCCGAGATAGGGTGCTAGCCGGATACTGTTCTCGTTGAAGCAGCGGTGGTGGCTGCTGCTGCGACTGCTGCTGCGGTGGGAAGCTGAGCCCTAGTTCGCTCCCGCTGTATGCCTGTGCCGGAATAGCAGGCAAGGCGCCGAAGCTGCTGATCGAATTGGTCTTTGCGTAGACCTGGGACGTCGGCTGCACGGCCTGTGTGGGCGCCAGGTTTTTGCTGCCAACGGCCACATCCATGGCACTGGCGCCATCGAGGTCTTGCCAGGCCTTTCGCCGCCGGCCGAGGAAGGGGATCTTGACTACAGTCGAGTCGTAGGCACGACGTGGAAGCGTGCGGAGGACGGCTAGGGGTCCGTTGTTGTTGCCACGGTCGGTCTCGGGCATCGCATTGGCCGACAAAGACGACGAGTTTCGCTGGGCTTTCCGGGCCTTTCGCTTGCGCATCGCACGCCACACCAGCCAGAAGATGAAGCAGACCACGATGAAGGAACCTGCCCACAGTTAGAAAACGATAGGAAATCCCCGCAGCACCAGGACGGAATACCTATTGATCCAGTCGAGATCAGCGCACGCTCAGCCGTAGGACTGAGCGCCTTGCTGGAGTTCTTGTCGGATGATTCGTCGTGGTTTTTCTTGTGGTCGTCATCATCGTCGCTGTTTTTGTGCTTGCTATTGTCCGAGCTGTGGCCCGTCGACTTGGCCGAGCCCGAGGTGGTGCAGATGGAGGCGGCTGCCCCGTTGGCCACTGTCTGTGTCGCATTGGAAATCGACGAGCTTGTCATTAGAGGAATGTAGGTGGTGATTACGGAGTTCTGCTTTGGTTAGCTTGCTTCCGTAGACATCTCCCACCCAGCACTTTGGATGGCCGTACCGGTCCTGTTGTCAGGGTAGACGTGAGAACGACTGTGGTTGGGGTGGTCGCTGCCGTCGACACTGCCGTCGAAATTGCCGTCGACACTGCCGTCGACACTTCTACTGACACCGCTGTCGTCACTGCTGTCGTCACCGCTGTCGTCAATGTTGCAGCCTCGCTAGATGACGTAGTGGCTATGATGGCTGCGGTCGTAGTCGTGTCGACACACGTGGCGCATGTCGATGCGGATATGGCGGCTGCCGTGGACGTCGTCGAGGTGCAGGTGCTGGCGTTGGGAGTCGCCTCTGCGGCCCCATCGCTGTCGCTGCTGCTGTCCCCACTGTGGCCGTTGTCCTTCCCTTTGCTATTGCTTTTGCTGCCGCTGTCGCTATCGTTGTCTGAATCCGAGTCCGAATCTGAATTGTTATCCTTCCTTTTGAAGGAACCCCGGACGTTGTCACGCTTGAGGTGGCTCCTAAGCTTCCGTCTTCCAGGCCCAGCACCCTGTCCGTTGCCGTCGTTCCGGATGTCCTTGTTGTCGCTGTCGGGATCCCTTAGCCCTAGTGACATCATGTACGAAGACTCAAGCCACCGCCGCATCACCTCATCGCGTTGAGCTTCTGTCACAGGCGCCATCCCCTCTTCCCCGTTGCGTCATACAACAGCACGAAACTTCGCCAGAGTGTCGGTGTGAGTTGGGAGCATCCAATGGCTAGGATGCGTCTCCCTTTGTGCGCGCTGGTTGAGTAAAGAGAAGTCGACCTTGGTTATGCAGAAGAGGCAGGAAGTCTGAGGATCTACCGTAAAAGACTGGAAATGCCGAGGAAACTAGAAGCAACAAAAAAGAGGAAAAAAAAACAAGAAGAAAGAAAGAAAATATTAGGTTGCGCAACGCAATGAATAGAGCCTGTCCAAGGTATGAAGCGAAAAGACGAGAAAGGAAATGCTAGGACTTTCACCAGCAAAAGAACGCAAGAGAACAGAAAGAAAGTAACAAAAGAAGGCCGGCCTTGGAAGAACAAAAGAGGACAAAAGAGGACAAAAGAGAAAGCCCAGCTGAGATAAAAAAAAGAGCAAATTTGTCGGGGAATATGGAGGTGGAAAAGGGAGATTGGGTAAAGGAGACTGGGTAGAGGAGACTGGGTAGAGGAGACTGGGGAAAGCAGAAAGACAAGGGCAAGGGATAGGCAAGGAAAGACAAGGAGAGACAAGGAGGGCCAGAAAGAAGAGACGGCTGCCGGGGAGGGAGAGCAGACTGTCACAGGCTGTGACGATCAGCCTTTCCGGCTGGGGCGATCTGAGGGCATGAGGGAGAATGCGAGCGGCCTCCATGTGTTATGGCAGGGGTGCCGTTAGCACGAGCTGTGCAGAAGAGTCGTGGAAGGCGAATCTGCGGCCAGCTAGCCGATGGGGCCCATCCACCCTTACGGCGTCAGAGGTGCGTTGCGGCTGCGCGCAGTGTGGCAGAGACGGGCTGCCGGCGTCCAGAGACGCTGAGCATCTTGGCCGGCGGGAGAGTTGCGGGGGCCAAGGGGGTGTTCCAGATTCAGAGCTCCAACTGCGACGCTGGTGGGACTGACGGCCAGCGTAGCAGAAGCTTGTGCTATGTAACTAGCTCAGCGCTCCGCGGGAACCTCGTACGAGAGGCCGGCAGTCGCTCTGCGACACTGGTCGTTGGGTGGGTAATCGTAGATGTCGCTGGAGGCAGAAACCCCCGAGGCAGAACTCAAGTCCACACTGCTGCCACACTGCTGCCACACTGCTCACTGCTGCCCACGGCCCAGCTTCAGCCGCCACCAACCTCCATGGCCAGTGTCGAGAAGCCAGGCCACATTGAGGCTCCCAAGACGCCTCATCGACGCTGGCTGGACCAGGGGCTGGGCAGCCCACCGTCCGTCGTCCACAGCCGCGGGCTGGAGCATAACCATGTTAGAGATCACCTGCACTGGCGGGCTCGCGGACTTGTCTGCCTCGCAGTCCCCACCCCTGGGACCCGTTTGGGGCCACACTCGACACACACAGGCTCGTTTTGCACGTCGCAGTCGTGCGCGCACACGCATTGAACAAGACTGGCCTTTAAGCATCTGATGCGAGCGGCCAAGGACATCGACCCGAAGTCACGGCGATCACCGCGTCTCAGACCTGGTTTCAGAGTCTCCGGGGGGTGGTATGGTATGGTATGGTACAAAAAGAATGGGCCTGGAACCTCGTTGCTGGCAGACGGACAAAACGGACCAAAAAATTTGGAAAAACCAGGAACAGGGAAATCTGGAACAGCACATCTGGAACAGGGGCAGGAGGTTGTTGTTGTGAGGCTCAACAGCCTGAACAGCAGCTGGCGGCAGCTGGCAAGCGCCGTTTTTGGCAGGTGCCGCTGTGATCTCTTTCCCAGATTGCCGCGCCCGCCCGTGCCTTCCATTTCCGCTTTGACAGCGCCGGCACGATCGGATACCTTCATAACGTCTCAGCATGTAGACAAAGACATGTGCATCTTTGAAGTACTCCGTCTATGAGTATACGCGTGCACCTATGAGCACAAATATCTTGTGCAGATACTCTTGTGCAGACTCTTGTGCAGACTCTTGTGCAGACTCTTGTGTCATGAATGGCCATCAAGCAGTGCAGATCGATGCAGCCTCGGATCCGAAATGACGACCCGCTTGCTGGTGCCCCGTCCAACAACCCGAAACTGTCCGATATTTGTCCGACTGCGCATCGCCTTGCATGTCTACACCCAATTCATTATCGTGGAGTGTAGGGCGTCCGGCAGTAGTGCGGCCCCGACGGCTCCTTCGCATCGCATCTCGGCCCGGCCTTGGCCCGTTTGTTAACCGTCTGGCTTCCGGAGCCCGGCAACACTGGCCGCAGTGGCTGTTGGACAGGTCCCGGACAGGATTAGGCGTTGTGCAAGTGTACAGATGCGCGGGGGATCGAACACGGGACCAGAAAAAAGAAGAAAAGAAACCCTAAAGCCACCGCTGGCTTGCAGATCAGTCAACATGGTGGTGATCCCCCTGGTCGTCCGCACGTCCAAGGGTCTAGGCAGCTCCGACTGGCAGGGTCGATCCATGAGGAAGCGGAGGAAGCGTGCTTACTATTTCATCCATCCCAAGCAGGTCGTCTGTCACGAGACCTGAACATTGGTACCTGGACAGGGCGAGAGAGATTGCCTGCTGACGCAGATTCGCGACTAGATCCAGCCGCAAAAGACGTCGATGATATTGGCGATGATGGTGATGTACACCAGACGATTTCGTTCCGGCCCCGATTATGTGTCCTGCTGTCCATTCGCTTTTGCTCACCCACCGACACGGCTCGGAACGTCACCGAGCCCGTTCTCATATCTGGCTGTGTTTTATCGCCCGAGATCTGCTTCCTGCGTCTCGGCATTTTCCGTGGCAGCTATGCCTTTCTATCTGGGAGCTAGCAGAATCTCCAAAGTGCAAGTGCCTCAACTGCCGTCGACGCTGCTCCTATCACGACAATATGGCTTATCTCAGAACCACGGCCTGTTAATCAGGTGCCGCCACATGCTAGTCAGGTGCCGCCACAACGGCAGGGCCATTTGTCGAATGCTACCTGCTCGTCCAGTCTGTAATCTGCCGCAAGTTTTTACTCTCACAAAGTCTGAGCGTAAAATTTCCTCTTCTGTCCCAAGTACGGGAACGGACACCGTCTGCCCTCCCATAAATTGCCAGCCACACAGCCAGCATTGCCCAAGCTGGGGCACCACCACATCTCTCTCGATGTAAAGCACGATCCCCACCGGAGCGATTACACAATGTCAAAACCAAGCAGCACGCCGGTCGAGATCACACGTCTCACCGAAGCAGACATTCCCGGAGTAGTGTCGGCGATCCAGTACGTCTCTTATCTAAACCTGCCCTCATCACCGCCCGGGCTCCAAGAGACCCATCCTAAAACCTGAGCGTCGCCAAGCGCTGGGTTAAACCAAAAAGCCCGTGAATGAGTCAGACAGAGATGCCGGGTATGAGCATCTTGTCTACAAGCATATCACTCGGCCTCGCTGTCTATTGAGCCGCATCCGTCTCCCCTCACCCTCGCTGCGCTGCACCTGCGACAATCTGCTGGGCATGCACGCACCTCTGTTTCGGCGACATTGGCTGACCCTTTTGCCCTTCCAGAAATGCCTTTGACGACGACCCATTCAACAAGTGAGCGAGTCTGTCGAATTATGCCAACGGCCAATGAACTCCTGTTTTTTTCTTCTTCTTTTTATCGTTTGCTAACCACTGGACAGCTGGGTATTTGACAAGTCCCAGGTTCGTGCGTCCCTACCGTGATGTGAATGTGTGCACTGGCGGACTTCGTGCCGTTTCGTTTCCAGTCGTTTCACCAGCACGCACGCGCCCGTTTCAAAACGAGGCACCCTGTTTTATATCTGCTCAGCTTTTTTGGCTTACACACGATTGGGGGGGGCGGTTTATGTAGTTCAATCCCACACGGAATGCCGCGTCACTGACTGCGCGCTGCGGCTGGGGCATGCGCAATGGCCTGTTCTACGTGGCCAAGGAGCCTGGCAGCAGCGAGGTCCTTGGCGTGGCCATGTGGCTGGCGCCGCAGCCGGCGGGCCGGGCGCCGAGCTGGGGCGACTGGTTCGAGTCGTGGCGGCTCTGGTTCAGCCAGGTGGCTGTCAACCTGCAGTACGGCCGGGGCGGGTTGAACGTCAAGGCAAGTTTGGCAGCTGTTCGGTTCTGTATGTATTTTTCTGACCAGGACAGCGCTACTACATCTTCAAGGACGCCCAGGCCCGCGCACAGGAGGTCATCTGGACCGACCCTCGCGGGTACTACTTCCTCAACATTGTCGTCGTCACGCCCGGGGCCCAGGGCCGGGGCATCGGCCGGAAGCTGATCGCCACCGTCATGGACCAGGCTGACGCCGAGCACATGCCGTGCTATCTGGAGTCGAGCAAGGACAAGCCCAACGTGGACATTTACCAGCACTGGGGCTTCCGCGTTAAGCAGGAGATGCTGTGCGACGACGACGGCACGCTGTGCAAACTCTACTGCATGGTGCGAGACGCTCGGTAGAACGGGGAGGCCGGGGCAGGCGACAATGCGGGAGAAAGGCAAGGGAGCTCGTGATCAACCCATTGGTCCGTAAATAAGGCACTTTTTGGGGAGTCCTTTTGTCACATTTTAGTGGTGTATTTTACGTGCTTTACGAAAGACACCTTTTTTTTTGTAGCAACAACAGCAGCGGGTCCAAAGTCGGGGGCCGTCTGGGGCTGTCTAAACATGGGGGGTTGTTTGCCCTTTGACCCGATATCGCTTCAGCGCGATAATTATCGCGTAATTTTATGGAGCAGAGTCATTTTTTTTCCCCCTCTGGCCAGAGCAAAGCAGATGCGCAATTACAAGTACTTGCACACTGGACATGAGGCATATTATTTTGTCTGGATGACAGACAGTCTTGCTTGTCGTTAAAACTGGAATTATGTAATGTTGTGTCGAATAATACAGTACAGACAATGCCTGTGCACCCGCAAGATACAATTGCCGTCTGCACCGGCCTGCTTAGTACGAAAGCACATCCACCCGCACGCACTACCCTAAACAGAGTTTGCCGCTTGTCTTCGATGCCGTTTGCAAGGGCGATAACGCTGTTCCCGTCGGGAAATTGCCATATGCAGTAGCTATTGCCCATCTCTGACGTGTTGCTTTTTTTTCTTTTCCGTGCCGTGTTTTGCACTTTGTCTCGTGCAGACAGACCAGCACAGAGTTGGCTGGCTGCAGTCTCTCTCTCTCTTCTCACGTGCCGCACGTGCAGAAAAGTCCAGTGTCTCTCCCATGTGAAAACGTACTATTACGACGTATTGTTCTCTGGGGTTTGGGGAAGGGGGAAGAACCCGCTCTCTTTTTTTTGTCCTTTAGTAATCGCCACCACCCCCCGACTTCTTCCTTGCTCTCCGTGCTCAAATGCGCAACGCGCACTTTTTACGGGAATTCGGACTCTCACAATCACAAGCGAAAACCATCAGGAACAGACTCGGAATGGCCTGCCTAACCAATTGCGGAAGCCCCAGTTATCGAGTTGCCCAGATGCCGCCGCTGGGAAGGGGGGGGGGAGCGGAGGAGGACTCCCGTGCATGCTCGGAGTGTCAGCTCGGATTAAATAGCGTGGTGGAAGCTAAAAAATAGCTGTCCCCTGCTGGATTGCGCGCCCCGAAAATCAGATAGACTAGGATTTCTGATTTTTTTCAGGTCCATCTTTCCAGGGTGCCCATCCACCCTTTTTGACTCACCTCCCTTCCCCCTTCACCCATCCATTATCCCATCCTCTTATCTCGTCTCGTCACTGGACGCCTTCCGCTCTTTTATGCCACCTTTGGCCTAGTCAATCCCGTCCCAATTGACAGCATGGCGGCCCCGTCGCCAGCTCTGAGCCGTCTGGCGAGCTCGCGTCTGCGCAGCGCCGCCCAGCTTCCCCAGCTCGCCCGCCAGCAGCAGCAGCTCCGCCGTCTGGCTACGACTTCAGCCTCGACCAGTACCGCCCTGTCAAGAACAGCCGCAACACGCGGCAGCGCTCTGCGGTTGAGCACCACGCTCGGAAGCCGGTCCGTCATCCTCCCTCGCCAGTTCGCCCGATACGTCTCCGATGCGCCGGTCCCGAAGCCAAAAAAGCACCGCATCCGGTCGACGCTGCGCTGGACATGGCGCCTCTTTTGCCTCTCCATTGTGGCTGGCTTTGCCAATGTCGGTTACGGCATCTACAAGGACAACCACCCGCTTCCGCAGGTGCCTCACGACCCGTCTAAGAAGACGCTTGTGATTCTGGGTGCGTGCAGCATGGCTTTCTTGCCATTATCCCCTGTGTCTTGCTTTGCTTTCCGTTTCAAGCGGTGTGTTCTAACGTCCATCCACAGGAACCGGCTGGGGCTCCGTCTCCCTCCTCAAGCGACTCGACACCGAACAGTACAATGTCGTCGTCATCTCTCCGCGCAACTACTTCCTCTTCACGCCGCTGCTGCCCTCGTGCACCACGGGCCTGATCGAACACCGGTCGATTATGGAGCCGATCCGGACCATTGCCGCCCGCAAGCACGGCGCCGTCACCTTCTACGAAGCCGAAGCCCACTCCGTCGACCCCGACCGCAAGGTTGTCAAGATCCGCGACAGCGACAGCTCCGACGTGCGCGGCGGCACCTCCGAGACCGAGGTGCCGTACGACATGCTGGTCGTCGGCGTCGGTGCCGAGAACGCCACCTTTGGCATCCCCGGCGTGCGCGAGAACTCGTGCTTCCTCAAGGAGATTGGCGATGCGCAGTTCATCCGCAAGAAGATCATGGACTGCGTCGAGACGGCCGCCTTCAAGGACCAGACACCGGAGGAGATCGACCGCCTGCTGCACATGGTCGTCGTCGGCGGCGGCCCCACGGGCGTCGAGTTCGCCGGCGAGCTGCACGACTTCTTCGAGGACGACATCAAGAAGCTGATCCCGAACATTGCCAACCGGTTCCGCGTCACCCTGATCGAGGCCCTGCCCAACGTGCTGCCCAGCTTCAGCAAGCAGCTGATCGAGTACACCGAGAGCACCTTCAAGGAGGAGGAGATTGCCATCCACACCAAGACCATGGTGAAGAAGGTGACGGACAAGACGGTCGAGGCCGAGGTGTCCAAGCCCGACGGCACCAAGGAGCGCGTCGTCTTCCCGTACGGCCTGCTGGTGTGGGCCACGGGCAACGCGCTGCGGCCGCTGGTGCGTGACCTCATGACCCGCATCCCTGCGCAGAAGAACTCGCGCCGCGGCCTCGCCGTCAACGAGTACCTGGTCGTGCAGGGCGCCCGCGACATGTGGGCCGTGGGCGACTGCGCCGTCGCCGGCTACGCGCCGACGGCACAGGTGGCGTCGCAGGAGGGCAACTTCTTGGCGGGCCTGTTCAACAACATGGCACGCACCGCCGAGCTCGAGGAGCGCGTGCGCACGCTGAGCGCGTCCCTCAACCTGCACCCGGGCACCGACTCGGCCGCCGTCAGCAAGGAGATCGAGGATGCCGAGAAGCAGCTGCGCCGCATCAAGAACATCAAGCCCTTCCACTACTCCCACCAGGGCAGCCTGGCCTACATTGGTAGCGAAAAGGCCGTCGCCGACGTCGCCTGGTTCAACGGCAACTTCGCCTCGGGTGGCAGCATGACCTTCCTCTTCTGGCGCAGCGCCTACTTGTCCATGGTGTTTAGCTGTGAGAACCCCTTCCCCCCTTATTCTCTTTCCCCTTTTTTTCTTCCCGACTCGTTCGCTAACGCTCCACAGCTCGCAACCGTCTCCTCGTGCTGAACGACTGGATCAAGTCCAAGGTCTTTGGCCGCGACATCTCGCGCGAGTAGGCACCACACACGGTAGCGGCTGTCCTTCTTGTTGCTGTCCTGCTGTTTTCTTGCATACCGCTCGTTGGGGGTTCCATAGAGGCGTCAAATCTGCTTGAACCCGCGGTCATGAGCACTGTATATCGATCTTTTTTCGGACGCTCCATGTTTTCTGTGTTGTTATTTTGTTGTCTTGTTACTTTGTTGTTTTGCTGTTTTGCTGTTTTAACTGGTTTTTGTTTATCTGCCATTCATGATTGTCACTGCCGACGGATCACATAATTTTCAAAACGGGGCGGTCATATAGAGGTAACCGCTGCATCTTACCAGCGGCTGGGGGGAGGGCAACGATCGATTTCAACAGTACTCTATAGATGGAGGGCAACTGCGTGGTGTTTTCCCTTGTGCCCCGTGCTTCAAACTGTGCTCGGAGACCGTGTCACCCCCACAAACTCAGTCTGCACATCCCAGGAGCCTTCGAGCCCCTGTAGTTTGCGGAACACCATCATCCAGGTGCCTCCAGTATCTACCGGCCGGATTGCCGTCGCATGCACACGGGCCTTCTCCGGCACGCCGAACGGCGGCTCGGTACTTCGGATGGCGGACGCATGCTGCAGGAGCGGTGATAGGTAGTCGTTCTGGCGTGACAGGCCTGCGTTGGCATCCAGAATAGAGTCCATCTCAGACACAACTGGACTTCCCAGTAGCTTGTCGCCTTGTTCATGTCTCTGCTGTTCTACGGGCATGCCATTTCTGCTTCTTTGATCGTCCGCAGGTGTCGGCGAGAAGCACTTGAAGTTGCAAAATTCGGCCGCCCATGTATAGAGGTCGTCCTCCAGAGACGCACTGGAAGTGGTGGCTGGGGGTGGACTTGTCCTTGTGCCTAGCTCCGGCGTGCCGTCCAAATTCATAGGCAATGTTGTGTTCTCTTCCATCTTGATAACCCGCGAAGCGATGGCTGCCAGGACATCCGCCTGCCATAAATTCTCTCGCCGGCCATTTTGGCGTGCAAGCAGATCGAGAGCAGCATGACGTACAGGAGAGTGGCGACATTTGGTGGCCACAAAGTACAATGCCGGGATAATGTGTGTTTCGAGTGTGAAGACCGACAGCTTTGGCATACTCTGCCCTTGGGGATCCTTAGAGGGGGATTTATGTTTGCTGCTCGTAGAGGCTGCCTGGCGGTTTTGTTCGGCATCGAGAACCGAAGCGGCCAGCGATACGACGGAAGCAAACGTGGTGAGATGTTCGTCGAACGCTGTCTCAGCCTTGGCAAGGGCAGTGGCCAGCCAGATTTCAGAGACGGAGAGGTGGATCTGTAGAAGAGCCAATGTTGCAGCTAGAGGTTGCAATGGCGGTTTTGGCGACGCGCTTGCAGTTTGGTTCACTCGAAATAGCGACAGAGAAACACGCAGCCGAGCCAACTGCTTCTCCAGATCCAGCTTTTCAGCTTCGAGGTTAGCGCGTAGTTTAATGCTAGCCGATGGCAGGTACTGCATGCACGAGGGCTCATCTGTCAAATCTGAGGACTGGGCTTCATATTTGACCGGGCGAGCTTGCTGAGAGAACCGCAGAACCGCATTCACAAAGTCGTGAAAGACAGAACGCAAGGTGTGGATGGAATCTGTGGGGGCGGCGAATTGGGTAGGCGGTTTGAGAGACGACGGGATAGGTAGAGGCCTGCCACCAAAGAGAAAGGAGGTCATGCTGAGGCGGGTGTAGAGGGGCACGAGATGTTGCTTGACCAGGGCAAGTTCCGGTTCCTGGGTGTTGTTGTTGACGAAGCTGCCCAGCTGGCTAAGCATATGGCAGCCATTCTCGAAGTGGGCCAAAGCTGTCTTGTTATTGCCCTGCAGGACATCAATGCAGACAAAGAGTACATGTGCCATGAGGGGTCCAGTCGGCCGCTTCAAGTGTGATTGGGAATGGATGGGAAGGATCTGTACGGCCGCCGGTGCTATTTCATGAACGGGGCTTTCCGCGTCACCCGGAAGATAGGCGGCAATGGCTGTGCTGTACTGGGCGAGGGCGAACTCATGACAAGGATCATTGGAGACTGGCGTAGCCGTTGCAGCCGGCCGCAAAAGAGCTTCATACAGGCTGCTGATAGCCAAAACGGCATGGCGCACTGAAAGATCCGTGTGGCAGATCTGAGGAACGAGAACGCGCCAGAAGACAGCGTCCAGGTCGCCAGCAAGGCTCGGTGCTACAACTTGGTGATAGAAGTCAAAGGATCGTCTTTCCTCGGGTGACGTCCCGGGAATGAGGTCAGCAAGGGTCGAGGGAAACGGCGAAGCTTGATGCGAGTCAGTACGGACGTATGAACGTCGTCGCCGGCGCAGAGACAATGTCGCAGCATCGAGATAGCCATCGCATCTGCGGCCGGTCCTGATGCAACGAAGGCAGGACGGCTTTGCTTCGTCGCATTTAACCTTGCGTATTCTGAAGCTGTTAGGCAGAAGAAGACCGGAGCTTGAGCTTGCAAAGTAAAAAACTTACTTGCAGGTAATGCACCCTGAGCGGACTTTCTTCGAACCCCTGCGACCAGAAGTGGAGGCGAGGTCGCGGAAGTCTGACATTTCTGGAGACAGATTCATGATGCGGTCAACAAGGTATCTCCAGCCGCTGGAAATCAGACGTGCTCGCCGAATACGATAGAGTGCATTGTCTAGAAACTCAGGGAACAGAGACGTCTAGATGTGTTCTGTATGACAGGCTATCCAGCTGTTCTCTGGAAGAAGCCATCGTGAGAATGCGACAGGTTCGGGAAAGAATTATATGATTGGAATGTGGCCACGGCATGCCTTCCGAATTTAGGTGCCCGCCGGAAGGAGCGCCAGGTTATACGTTCCATGGGTCAAGAATAGCAGCTTGCACGGAAGGATTGTGCAAGAACGGGTAAGATTGAGGTAGCAGAAGGACACAATTGGTGAAAGGAGAAATGCATCTTACAGGGGCCACGTGAGGGTATGCCCGCTGTCCTCTGTAGTGCATTGGCTGGCGAGTTGGGGCGGACACCAGCCTTGGTAGGGCCAACAGAAGGTGCGATTTGCCGTTAGTGACTTCCCAAAACAGTTCTAACGGGTCGTGTATGAGTACTTACGTTACTGCAGTGTATCCAGCTAAATATTGTAGTAGTACTTTACCACGCACGTGCTTCGTGAGGACTACGAGTACGTTCCTTCCTTGGCCCCTCCCCCTCCTTCCATCCCACACAACGCCCTTCAGGCACAGCACGCGACTATCATCTTCTGCTGCTGTCGGGTTTTTTTTCTGCCTTCTTGTTCTTCATTTCCTCACGTTGTGTCCAGTCTTCTTGGATCTAGCCCCTGTCTGTCTGTCCCCGTGTTTTCCTGTCTGGTGACTCGCCGTTTAGCCTCTAACAGCACGACTGTGGGCGAAGATTACCCCTACTACTAATATAGTAATAATACCCCCCCTCCTCCGGCCCACCTACGGCCGCATCGCGACCACAGTGCCAGCTGCTGCTACACGCTGAGCTCTCGCACCTCTTCTCGGATCTCGACAGAACCGACGACCCCCGCGAAGCACACAAGGCCGTAGCGCAAGACAGACGAGGAAGAAAGAGCAAAAGAAGACGCCCGCACCACGCAAGCCGGCGTTGTAGAAGCACCCCAGAACTGCATTGCAGATTGGCAACGACGGAAATCCACGACGATCACATCCTCGTGCCGAATTCCTCGCCGATTGGAACCCTCCTGACTGTGCAGAGGCTGTCGTTGGCGCCATATCCGTGTCACAGGCCGCATAGCCTTGTTGCCAGTTGTCTCCTGCCACGAAGCGCCGCTGCCTATCGGATCGACCACAGCAGCAACAGCAGCTGATCCTTCTCGAACACCTCCAAAGGACTCTGATCTTCAGTCTCTTCGGCTTACCTTTCTGAGGTGTGTTTTTAATTCTTGTTCTATCCTTCTTGGGTAGTCTGCTTTATGTTGTGATCTCCGTCTCAGGTCTGGCCAGCTGCCTCTCTTGGTGCCTTAGAACCCCGCTCTGCCACCGGAAGCTGCTAACAGACTAGCCAATCCCACACCAGCATACAGCACCTAAAGCCCCAACGTCATTGTTAACCGCAGAAAAAATCTTCTTGACCTGACCACCAAAATAAGGCCCCAAAAAGCAACCAAAAAACCACTCCACACAAACATTCTCTACAAGCCCCCCCCCCGTCCCACCACCACCACCACCTCGCCCGCCTTCCCGCCTCGTCCTCCTCGCGCCGTCTTCTCCGTCTCTCCGACTGTTTGCCATATTGTCGCTGTCCGACGCCCTCATATCAGAGTGCGCAGACTCTGGCTTCTAGGCACCCTCCCACTCTCCGAGTTGAAAACCCCGCGCGTCATCGTCCCGTCTAGCCCCGGACACACGCGTTCTCAACATGGGTCAAACACTATCCGAGCCGATCGTCGACAAGGTATGTCAATCTCCTCTGCCGTCAGCGGCGTGGGGAGCCGCCGATACAGATCCCCCTCCCGGAGATGGTTGAATTTCTCCTTCCGCGGGCGCCTGCACTCTCCTCTCGTGTCCTCCCCCGTTCGGCTTGTCGCCCAACTGCGCCGCCCCGTATCGTTCGATTTTCCCTGCTTTCCCCCACCTCCACCTCTCATTGCTCGGCCACGCCCCGTCCCGCCAGCACCGAAGATCTTGTCTGGCTCCGAGAGTCTCAAGATCTCTCTGTGGCACCGGTGCCGTCCCGCCTTGCGCAGCGGGAAACCGCCTTCTTCACACGCATCATGTTACCCTTGTCCGGTGCCCGCTCCGCCACCTCCCATTTTGGTCTTCTGTCGCCCATGCGCCTGATATCATACCTTTACCGGCTGTTGGCTAACTTGCCCTTTCGTGCAGGCGTCGGAAAAGGGCGAAGATGAGCGCTTCCTCTACGGTGTCTCTGCCATGCAGGGCTGGCGTATCAGCATGGAGGACGCCCACACGACCGTGTTGGATCTCCTCCAGAACAGCCCCGAAGAGGCCAAGGTGCACGGTACCAAAATAAGCTTTTTCGGCGTCTTTGACGGACATGGCGGCGACAAAGTAGCATTGTTCGCTGGAGACCACATCCACAACATTGTTACCAAGCAGGAGGCCTTCAAGAAATGCAACTACGAGCAGGCCTTGAAAGACGGCTTCCTCGCCACGGACCGCGCTATTCTGAACGGTACGCCAGAGTGGACGAGCGGGCTGAGAAGAGAGAAGGTCCGAGGGGGGGGGGTGGGGAGAGCGGGAGGCGGGGAGCGGCTGGCTTGCTGACGCAATTTGTGTGCAGATCCTAAATACGAAGAAGAGGTTTCCGGCTGCACAGCGTGCGCGGGCCTCATCACAGACGACAAGATCTATCTGGTGAGTTGGCTATTTTGTCCTGTCATTTGTGCCACTTACACACTCCTCAGCGAATGCTAACCACTTCTGCGTCGCAGGCGAACGCTGGTGATTCCCGAAGTGTGCTGGGCGTGAAGGGCCGCGCGAAACCACTCTCGTTTGACCACAAACCACAGAATGATGGTGCGGTTGTCTCCCCTCTTTCCATGAATAGGCCGCGGTGATCTGACCTGCCCCTTCGGGCCTATAGCGGAGAAGGCTCGAATCACGGCCGCGGGCGGCTTCGTCGACTTTGGTCGTGTTAATGGCAACCTGGCCCTGTCCCGTGCTATTGGTGACTTCGAGTTCAAGAAGAGTGCTGAGCTGGCCCCGGAGCAGCAGATTGTTACTGCCTACCCTGACGTTGTCGTCCACGACATAACAGACAACGACGAGTTCCTCGTCATTGCATGCGATGGTCAGAATCCCGCAACAAGCTATTAGCTGCCGCCAGTTGGGGGCCTGCATGCTGACGATTTGCTAGGTATCTGGGACTGCCAGTCATCGCAGGCTGTTGTCGAGTTTGTCAGACGAGGCATTGCCGCAAAGCAGGACCTTGACAAGATCTGCGAGAACATGATGGACAACTGCCTGGCGTCCAACTCGGAGACCGGTGGTGTTGGCTGTGACAACATGACCATGGTGATTGTGGGCTTCCTGCGGGGACGGAGTAAGGAGGAGTGGTATGAGGAGATTGCTCGCAGAGTCGCAAACGGCGATGGGCCGTGCGCGCCTCCCGAATACGGTGAGTTCTTGGCTTCTGGTGCTGCTAGGATCCATTAGCACCGCATCCGACTAACGGCTTTGTGCGTGTTTTTGCAGCCGAATTCCGCGGCCCCGGTGTACACCACAACTTTGATGACAGCGACAGCGGCTACGATATCGAGACGGACCACCGGCCCCACGCGTTTGGGCTCGGCGGGTACTCGGGCAGAATAATCTTCTTGGGTGACGGGTCAGAGGTGCTGACGGACTCGGATGACACGGAGATGTTTGACCGGGAGGACAAGGATCTGGACAGCCAGGTTTCCAAGGCGTCTTCGGCGGCGAACGAGACGAGCGAGAAGACGGGCTCCGGTGCGGAGGCCGGGGGCGAAGCACCTGCGCAGCAGACAAGCAAGGAGAGCGAGGAGAAGGCAACTGTCAAGGCCGAGGGTCCTACGACGGATGCGGCGATCCGGCCAGCGCCTGCGGCCGATAAGACGGAGAAAGCGGCCAGCGTGCCGGCCGAGAAACAGTCTTGATCGACGTGACGCGACGACCCGGATGACAGAGCGGGGGATAGGCGGGATGAGGCGGCTTGTGTTTATTTTTTTATCCTTTTTCGCGTTTCCCTCGTCTTCGATTTCTTCTTGATGATGCACCCGAAAATTCTGGGTTGATTGGGCCTTCTCATTGACAAGGGGTTGGAAGTTGATGGCCTGCTATTTTGTGTCTATGTGTATTCCATGTTATGAGTTCTCGGGTTCTCCCTTCCGCTTTCGTTGCTTGATTGCTTCGCTGCCTTCGTTGCTTCGTTGCCTGCTTTGCTTGCTTTGCGACCATATATCGAATCACCAGACCTGGCATTTCGTTTACCAAGCTGCCTTGCCCGAATACTTCCACCCATGTTTTCAGGAAGGATCTTGCCCAGTCAACATAGCACCCCCGAGGCACTCTGTATTTGATACATTTTCATGGACGGCACATGCATTCATGGTATAAGTTTGCATTCTTTTTTTGTTCATTTTTTTTTCTTTGGTCGTGGGTGCCTGGGTAGCAGTAGCCGCTGCCGATGTGTGTGACCAGGAGAGCAAACGAGAGAACGAGGGAGACCTGGGAGGAGGAGAACATGACACAGGAACCGCTGGGCGTGGATAGGGACGAGGGGCGACACGATATTCAAGAAGACAACCAAAGCGAGAACGGCGGCGTCAAGTGTCTTTGAGATACCAAAGAACGAACCTGAGGGCAATATAGCTAGCATGCGCGCGTGAAATAAAAGATGACACGCGGGGGGAAAGGGAGGGACATGGCAAAGAACATAATACAGAAGGGTGTCTCTCTATTCTTTTTTTTTTTTCTCTCTCTCTCTCTTTTTTGGCCGCTGGGATGCTCGTGGAAATGCAATGCTTTTCTAGCCTGTCTTTTTCTGCGGTGTTCTTTCCTCTCCCGTTTCTCATTTTTTTTCTTCTTCTTTTACATACATACATCATATACCTGTACATGGACTGCGTGCCTGTCATGCTTTTTCCGTCTTGGTCGCTGGTTTGGGCGGGATCCGGTCTACGCAGATCTCCATAAAGGCCAGTGACTCGTCGCCGTTGTCATGTCCACCCGCGTGCTCCTCCTTGTCCCGCTGCTGCTGCTGCTGCCGCCGCCGCCGCCGCAGGGGAATGCGCATGGGCTTCACGGTCGGGGCAGCGCTGCCGCGGAACCGCGCCTGCAGCAGCGCATTGTCCCGATGAAGGGCTTCTTCGAGGGCGGCGCCCAGCGGCACAGCCGGCTCGCGGCCGTCGTAGCGCGCAGCGAGGCGTCTGCTGGCGACGTTTCCGAGGTGGGGGGTGGTCGTCGTCGTTTCACCACCACCACCACCACCACCACCACAGAGATCGCTCCCAAACACCCGCGCCAGATGTGCGGTCCCAGACGGCCCGGTGCCGGCCAGGACGCGGTCGACGCGCTTGCGCATCCAGTGGCTGGAGAGGCGGGCGGCGCAGGCGTAGTGCCAGACGACGCCGAGGACGTGGGGGAGGCGGCGGGGCCAGGCCAGGTCGAAGAGCATCTGGTAGGTGATCTGGTCGGGGCTGGAGGAGGCGGTGGTTTTACTGGCTCCGACTGTCTCGTCCATCAGCCGCACCACGCCCATGGCCTGCGCCAGCGAGTTGTGGACCTTGCAGTGGGTGAGGACGGTGTTGAAGGAGACGACGTCCGGGCGGGGCCCCTGCTGGTGGTGCATGAGGGCGAGCAGGCGGTCGCAGTCGGCGAAGCGGCCGTGGCGGCCGAGGACGTCGAGGACGCGGTTGGCCGTGTTGCTGGTGAGCCAGCGGTCGCCGTAGCGGGCGGCCTGGCGGGCGAGGAAGGCGTCAAAGGCGGGGCCGCCGTCGGGGCCGCCGTCGTCGGCCAGCCGCTGCCCGTCGTCGACCCCCCGCCGCTGCCCATCGTCGACCCCCCGCCGCTGCCCATCCTCGACCGCCCGCCTCGCCCACCCCTCCACGTCGTGCTCGGCCATCTCCTGGGCGACGGCGCGCACGGCGGCCGGGCTGTCGAGCAGGCCGCGGGCGTGCATGGCGTGCAGGATGTGGCGCTTGACCTCCTCGCTCTCAAAGAGCTGCAGGAACAGCAGCCAGGTGGTGCGGTCGGGGACGTGGCCGCGGCCGTGCATCAGCAGCAGGGTGGCGCCAAAGTTGCGCAGGTCCTGGGTCTTGACCTGCGACGCCAGCATAATGTTGAAGGTCTCGGCGTCCAGCGGCAGGCCCAGCATCTCGGCGCGCACAAAGAGCGCCCGCGCGTCTGGCCGGTGCGCTTCGCCGCGCTGGCACATGAACGCCAGCGCCCGCTTAAAGGCCGCCGTCGACAGCGCCGGCCGCGCCGCCTCGTCGTGGAAGACGCCGTGCAGGAGGTCGATGACGGCGCGGTCGTGGCTGCTGTCGGGGGAGTCGCTGCCGTCGCTGCCGTCGGGGGAGTCGTCACGATACAGGGTCCCTGCCAGATGCCGTGCGGGCCGGCCGTTGGTCAGCGCGGCCACGTAGCGTTCCAGGCCGTCGCGCGTCCACTCGGCCGGCCGCGGGATCTCGTGGGCGCCGCGGTAGAGCACGTAGGGCTGGAAGACGGGGTCGTCGCGGTGGCGGACGTCGTTGCGGGGGTCCGAGGTCGAGACGAGGTCCCAGGTGTGGGAGGGGGAGGGAGGTGGTGAGGAGGGGGAGGAGGAAGACGAAGAGGGAGAGGAGGAGGGAGAGGGCCCTGCGTCAGAGGACGACGGTGAGGAAGCGGAGATGCTGGTGCCGAGATGCACTTCTGGGCTCACAACCACGGCGACGGCGTCCTTGGCAAAGCGCATGACATCGGCGATGGCGCGGCTGATGGATGTCTCGGTGCCCGAAAGCGTGAGCAGCCACGGCCGGCCGTCTGGGTTGTCTGTATTGTCTGCACTGTCTGCACTGTCTGCACTGTCTGCACGGCCGTCTTGGATGGGCTCTCGGCCCCGCCGGTAGAGCTTCAGGACGCAGCCGGTGCGCCCGCGAATGGCCCAGAGGCTGCCGTCGGTGCCGCGCAGGAGCTCTTCGACCGAGAGGCTGTCGTCGGGGAGGGCGAGGGAGACGGCGTCGCGGTGCCAGGTCGGGGAGGAGGCGGAGGTGGAGGAGTAGGGAGTGGTCGGAGAAGTCGGAGAAGTTGTCGACGTTGGAAAAAAGGCCAAAGAGGAGGAAGAGGAGCTGCCAAAGAGGGCAGAGTCGGCATCCCCCGGGCTGCTGCTGCGCGGCGTGTAGGCCACGAGACGGCGCAGGATCAGCCGCCAGTCGGGCAGCGGCCGCATCTGGGCCTGGCGGATGGCCTCGAGGCGGGCCTGGCGCACGAGGGCATTCTGGTGGCGCAGGCGGCTGCGGCGGGTCTCGCCCGGGTGCGGGTAGGTCAGGGCCGGCGCCACGAGCACCGACAGCGACGACGCGCGCTCGCCGTGCACGTCAACGGGGTCGCGGGCCAGGCTGTCGATCAGCACCGCGCCCGGCGACGGAGGGGGTCCGTTGCTGTCGTTGTCGCCGTTGTCATTCTTGGAAAGGTTGCTGCTCGCCCAAGCCTCCTCCCTCTGCTGCCGCTTCTCCACGGCGTCGCGGGCCAGCGACGGCCACGACACCACCGGCTGGGCCGCCGCAGCGCTCGTGCTGCTGTGTCGCAGGGTTGGACATGTCGTCAGGATGCTGGCTGATCTCGCCAGCCGCTTTGTCGTCGTCGTCGTCGTCGTCGTCGTCGTTGTCGTGTGTGCTGTCGCAAAAGTCCGGCCGGCTGCGCTGTGGGCGGCACCCGGCAGGAGCGGCCGGACTCTCCTCCAGCGTAGCTCGAGTCCCCGGGGCATTGATGCATCTGGGGCTATGGTATTGCCGGGACCATGGCGGAGAGAAGGAGAGCGTTGCCGGGCGTAGTGTCGTGTCTGCGAGTCCGAGAGCTCGTGCCTGCCTGTTGTGGCGTCGATGCCGGCGGACTTTTCTGGCGCGTTGCTATCGATAGCGGATTAATGTTTTTGCGCAACAGTGTATCTTTGTGCATGTATCTTAACGAGTAACACAATTACTCTCGTACAGCTCTCCATTGTTACAAGATGAATATACATGCTCGCCGTCCTTGTCTAACCAGCCGGCGCCCGTCCCATGTCCATGTCTCCTGCATGTCCAATATGCGTCCAGACGCTCCCCGTAGTCGAATCAAAGAAACGCACACAAAAAAACACAAAACCTCCCAGAGAAATACACTTTTATGGCCGGCAGTCGGCGGCGCTGCCGCTTGCACTGTCGGCACTGTCGGCATTGCTCGCGCCCATGGCCTTGACGTCGCTCCAGTACTCCAGACGGCGGACCTCCTCGTCGGCGTGGCGGACGGCGGCGGCGAGATAGCTGACGCGGCGGTCGAGCGCCTGTGCGTCGGGGATGTCGGGGATGTCGGGGGTGTCGGGGAGGTCTGCCACGTCGGGGGCGTCCGCCCTTTCCTTGCCCTTGCCCGACCCCTTGGCCGCCGCCACGGCGGCGTCGTACGCCTTGGTCAGGTGGGTCAGCAGGACGCGCCGCGACGCCTGGAACACAAACAGGGCCATGATCTCGTGCATGACGTCCTGCAGGCGCACGAGGTCGTCGCCGGCGTGCTGCAGGTAGTTGTCGACGGCGTCAATCTTTTCGCGGTCGATGCGGGCGCTGCGCAGGAAGCGCAGGAGCACGTCGGCGTCGTCGACGGTGGCGGGCATGGCCAGGTCGAGGTTGTCGTCGTCGTCGCCGTTTTCGTTTTCGTTTTCGTTTTCGTTTTCGTCGCCATCGCCATCTCCCTCCCCCTCCCCATCTGCCCGCGAGGACATGCTAGGCCGCCGCCGGCTGCTGGCGCGGCTCGGGCTGCGGCGGGTCGAGCCGGCGGGCACGACGGTAAAGTAGTCTGGGTTCAGCAGGTGCGGGTCGGAAACGGCGGCCGCGGCCGCCTCGCCGTCGGCCAGGCTCGCGACGCGCGCAGCCGCGCTGGCCGACCGCTTCACGCGCTTGCGCAGCCACACGCGGCGGCGCACAAACGAGCTGTACCAGGTGGGGCCGTGCCACGAGAAGCACTTGGCAAACATGAACGAGTATTCCCAGCCGTCGGGGTCGGAGGTGGCTGTCCTCGGGGTCGTCGTGACCGTCGCCGTCGCGACTGTCGCACCCACATCCCTCCCCCCCCCCTCCTCCCCGTGGTAGATGCGCCACTCGGGCCAGGCCCACACCCACGTGGGATCAGGCACCTGGGCCGTGTGGATGTCGGTCGGGCTGGGCCCCTGGGCCGCGTTGGTCCAGGGCGGCGGGTCGAGGTTGCCGAGGGCGCGCCCGGAAAACAAGGGGATGCCGCAGAGGAAGCCGCCGCGCTCGTTTTCGTAGAGAACGTCGACGGCCGACGCTGTCGGCGCGTCACGGACTGACTGCATGGACGGGCGGGGCGGACGGGAGGAGGAGGGCACCTGCAGGAGCTGGGGCTGGGGCTGTTTTGGAGGGGGTTGGCAGATGCCGTTGTTGCTGCTGCTGTTGCTTTCGCCGCTCGCAGCCGGAAGGAGGGCCGCCGACGACGACACGCTCAGGTGTGCGGCGGCGGCAGCCGTGGACGTGGCTATCGTCGTGGCCGTCGTCGAGGCCGTCAGCTGGGTGGCAGCGGCTTCGCCGTCCCCGTCCCCATCGCCATCACCATCCCCGTCGCCGGTCTCGTCGCCAGCATTGTCGATCAGGTGGATCTCGTGGTCGTAGTCGCTGTCTTTGAGAGGAGGAGCGCGGCGCGAGCTGCGGGTGTTGACCTTGGACATGTCGAGAGGCCAGCGGAGGAGGAGGACGAGCGCGAAAGAGACAAGCTAGGAGCGGGACGTGGCAAGCATGGCCGATGGATAACGCTGAAGCTGGAGCTGGAGCTGGAGCTGGAGCTGGGGCGAGAGCTGGGCTGAGGCTGAGGCTGAGGCTGGAGCTTGCGAAGCTAGAAAGGGGCGCTTGTTGGCAAAAAAAAACGCCAAAATGGGCAAATTTGCCAGCACGCCAAAAAACCCAAAACGCCCTATCCCTCTCTGCAGCTTGGTGGCCAGGGCGTCGCAGCCTGAGACCAGCCGAGGGATGTTGCTGGCAGTGCGTTGCTTTTTTTTTTTTTTTCTTCTTCCTTTTTCGCGAGCCGAGTCTGGAGGCGAGCACGAGCAGGTGCTCTGACACGCGAAATATGGCGAGACGGGCAGATCTGCAGACATCTGCCGATAGCTGTCAGAAGACAGCGGGCGCCTGGTGGGATGACGTAATGGACCCTGGCAGAGGCGCGTATTTGTATGTTCTGCTCGTATCGCTCGTACTGGCCCCGTCTCGTAGAGCAGTCCCCACTGGCGGCCTCTTGTCTCGGGCGAAAACGCTTACACAGGCAAACCAATAATGCGAAAGAGGGGAGCAAGTCAGTCAGCGGCAGAGGGCAGCGAGTCAGCACAGGCGGACGGCAGCAGCAGGCAGTAGTAGTAGTAGTAGCAGGCGGCCAGCAGTGAGCAGGTGCTGATTACAGAAGGTGCGACCACCACCTACCTGGGCGGCGGCAGAACGGGCTCGCTGCGGGGAAAGCTGAGGGGCAGGCGAGAGAGGGCAGGGGCGAATGGGGGGCGCTACGTCATGCGGTTGGGCGCTGAAACCATTGGGTGCATGCGCCGCGCGCATATGCTGTTGTTCCCGTAGCGCACGCACGCACGCACGCCCGCCCGCACGCACACAATGAAGACGAGGAAGGAGCGAGCGAATGGAGTGGCGAGCAAAGCCGCACGTTCCATAGGTCCAGAACCGAATATATACCGGAGATCAGGTCATCGGTCCTCGTGATTCAGCACCTCTTGTCTGTACTTTTGTACTTTTCGTCTCTGCTCGTGCTCGTGTACTCGACTCTGCTCGTACTCGACTCTATTCGTCTCTACTCTATTCGTATACTCTACTCGACTCTGTTCGTTCACTCGCCGACTCTGTTGGCTCTCATTGATCCTCGTCTCTCCTCACTCTCCTCACTCTCCTCGCCTCCATTCGCAATGGGCAAGTCTCGCACCGGCCTCCTGCTGGGCACCGCCCTCGTCGGCGGCGCCGGCTACTACCTGTACAGCGCAGGCGGCGACCCCAAGGCCGCGGAAAAGCAGTTTGAGCGTGGGTGTCCTCCATTGTCCCCCCAGAATCACAGCAGCTAACCGTCCAGACGATCTTCAAACGGCCCGCGCCAAGGCCCTGTCCACCGGCAAGCAGGCGCAGACCGAGGCGGAAAAGTACAGCGCGCAGGCGACGGCGCAGGCCGAGGCGGCGGTGAGTTTCTGTTCTTCTCCCTGTTCTCTTCCCTGTTCACGTCCATTGCCATTGCCATTCTCTTGCAATGGCATTCCCTTGTCATTCCTTGTCATTCCTTGTCATTCCCTTGACATGCCTTGCTGACCTCCCAGTTGTCCAAGGCCAACGAGGCCGCCAAGGACGCGCAGGCGCAGCTCAACAAGTCGGCCGAGGCGCTGGACAAGAAGGTGGAGGAGGCGGCGTCCAAGACGAAGAGCAGCTGGTCGAGCTGGTTTGGGGGGAAATAAGCAGCAGTAGCGTAGCTACGTAGGGTATCTATTTAGATGGTCTGTCATCTGTCGTCTGTCATCTGCCATTGCCAGCCATTCTATCATCCACTCTGTCATCTGTCCTACTCCAAGCTGGCCGCCACCAGCTTCAGAATCTCCTCGACGTCCTTGCTGGCGTTCTTGGGGTCCTTGGCCACGGCCTGCCAGCGCTCGCCGTGGCGCGGGTCGTTCTGGACGCACTTGGAGACGACGTCGGCGCGTTTCTCGGCGGTGCCGTGCTGCAGCAGAAACTTGTAGTACCAGGCCCAGGCGTCGCCCAGGTCGGCGTCGAGCACGAGGGCCTTTTCGAACCAGTTCTGGGCGCGCTCGAGCCGGCGCTCGCCCCAAAAGATGCGCGCCACCGTGACAAAGAGCTGGGCGTCGTTGTCGACGTGCTTGATGGCCTCGAGCGACAGCGGCTTGCGCTGCGTCCGCGGCTCCAGGTGCCAGATGCGCTCGCTCCACAAGAGGCCGCTCTTGGGCATCTGCTTGAGCGCCGACGCCATGAGCGCCCGCGCCTGCGCCAGGTTGCCGGCCCGCCGCTCCACGCGCACCAGCTCGCACCACAGCGCTGGGGACCGCGGCACCGCCTGCCGCGCCCGGTCCAGCACGCTGCGCGCCTTGACCACCGCGCCCGCCGCCTCCTCCAGCCGCGCAAACAGCAGCCACAGGGCCACCGACCCGGGCACCGCCTTGACGCCCGCGCTGTACGCCTCGCGCGCGCGGCCCACCTGGCCCAGGTCCTCGTAGATCTGGCCCTTGAGCATCCACAGCTTGGGCGCGGCCGGGAAGAGCACCAGGGCCTCCTGCACAAGACCCAAGGCGGCCTCGTGCGCGCCCAGCTGTCGCTCAAACGCCACGCTGCGCATCCACACCCGGTCGGTCGGCGCGTTCTGCCGCGCCGTCGCCAGCAGCTGCCGCGCCTGGTCGGGGAAGCCGTGCTCGGCCTCGAGCTTGACGGCCGCCAGCCAAATGTCCTCGTTGTTGGGGTTCTGGTGAAACGCACGGCCGAGCACGCGGCGCGCCTCGTCCAGCTCGCCAGCCGCCAGCCGCTCCTTGGCCAGCATCATCCACAGCACCTCGCTGTGCGGACACGCCTCGACCGCCCGCTCCAGCACCTCAAAGAGCGCCGTCCGTGTCGTGCCGTGCGCCCGCTCCAGCTCCACCGCCGCCAGCCACAGCGTGCGGCTGTTGACAAACACCCGCAGCGCGTACGCGTAGATGGCCCGCGCCGTCGCGTAGCGCCCCCGGTTCGTGCTCTCGCGCGCGTCCTCCATCCACGTCTCCTTGCGGTCGTCGTCCTCGTCCAGCCCCCAGCCCAGCGTCTCGCGCACGATGCTGGCGCACGTCAGCACCGCCCCCTCGGCCTCGCACTTTTCTGCCTCGGCGATCCACTCCTCGCGCTTCGGCATCGCCGACTCCTTGGCCAGCGACTGCACCGCGCTGCGCATCACGTTGCCCTTGCTGCCCGGTCCCGCCTCGCCCAGCTGCTCCTGCAGCCGCGCCGCCGCGATCCAGATCTCGTGCGACGTCGGCACCGCCTTGCGCGCCTTGTTGAGCACCGCCTTGGCGTTGCGGGGCGTCTCCAGCCGCGCCAGCGCCAGCCACAGGTCGATCGACGCCGGGATCAGCTCCGTCGCCTTGGCCAGCAGCAGCCGCGCGTCGCCCGCGTCCTCCTCCAGGTTGACCGCCTCCTTCCACAGCACCTCGGACGCGGGGATATGGTCGAGCGCCCGCCGCACCACCCGCTTCTTGGACAGCGCGTCGCTCTCGAGCCGCATCGCCTCGATCCACAGCCGCACCGACCGCCGGTTGGCCTTGATGGCCTCGGCCGCGATCACCTTGGCGTTGCGGCTGCCGCTGCCCTCATTGAGTCGTATGTTCTCCAGCCACACGTCCTCGCTGCGCGGGCAGTGCTGGCACCCCCGCGCAATCACGCTGCGCGCCGCCACCGTCTTGCCCGCCAGCTCCTCCACCCGCGCCGCCGCGATCCACCCGGGCGCGCTCGTCGGGTTCGACTCCACCGCCGACCGCAGCAGCTTGCGCGCAAAGTCCACGTCGCTGACGCTGGCCCGCTCCGCCGCCTCCAGCTTGTTGAGCGACGTGATGTAGCCCTTGGGGTCCACGCTCGTCGACGCCCCGCCCAGCACCGTGCTCGTCCCGTCCGCCACGCTGCTGCTGGCCGTGCTGTGCGACGCCTGGTCCAGGTGTGCCTGCAGCACCTTGTCGCGGGCCGCGCCGATCTTGGCAAAGTTGGTCATGGTGCCGTCGCCGCTTTCTTTTTCAGTTGTGTCCTCCACCGTCGTCCCCATCTCCCCCCCGTCCCGCGCCCCCGCCAGCACCGTGTCCGGCACCGCGTAGAACCGCTGCCGCTGCGCCTGCCGCGCCCGCCGCGCCTTGCCCGTCATGTCCTTGACGTCTGGCAGCGCCAGCCACTCCTCCTCCGACACCGTCCCCAGTGCCCGCTTCAGGTCCGCAAACTGCGCCTCGATCTTCGGGTTCGCCCGCTCGTACGCCTCCTCCTCCGCCTGCTCCCGTGCCTCCCGCTGCCGCTGCCGCCGCCGCGCCATCTTGTCGTCCACCTCCTGCCAGATCTTGTCCGCCTCCTCGTCGTCCTTTTCGTAGATGCCCCCCGCAAACAGCCCAAACTCATTGTCCGGGTCCTGGTACCGCCCCTCCCCGCCCTCGTCGTCTCCTCCTCCTCCGCCCTCTTTCCCCTCTTTACCCTCTCCATCTCCCTTGCTCTGCAGCTGCTGCGACCGCTTCGCAATCGCCGCCTTCATCTGCTCGTCCGTCGGGCCGCCGTGCGCCGGCCCCAGGTCCGACCGCGTCACGAAGCTCGTAGCTCCGCGCCCGACGCCCGCCACATAGTTGTCGGGCGCCTTCTGGTTGAGAAAGTCGGGAAAGGAGGCCATCGTTGTGGGTGTGTGTCGTGGACAGTAAAGGAAGGCGAGGAAGGCGAGAAAGAGAAAAGGCAAGAGGCAGGCAGCCGCCACAAAAATATTGATGGAGTTGCTTACTAATCGCCCCAGCCACATCTGCCAGATCTTGTCAACTCTAATTCAATGTTCAGTTACAGCTATGGACATAGTCAAAACACATCTAAGCGCCAGCGTAAATAATACAACGACCTGACCTTTTTTTCTACAGTCCTCCTTCCCCTTTCCTCCCCTCCCCCTCTCCTTCCTAAAGCTACAGCCGCCCCTACCGCCCGCCCTGCATCTTGAGAATCTCGTTCTGGTAGCGCATCTTGAAGCCGTTGGTCAGCGCCCGCATGTCCGGGTACGCCACCTTGAGCAGCTCAAAGCCCTTGGGGATCACGCGCACGGGCCATGCGTTGACGCGCGTGGTGCGGTTGACCTTGAAGCACAGCGTAAAGTAGCCGGGGTGCTTGGCGTCGAGGCAGAAGGCGTACGACGACCGGTTCGGGTTGGCGTCCATGTAGGTTGTAAGCCATTTTTCTGGGGAGTTCAGGTTAGCGAGCTGGCCACAGTCTCTGCTGCCAACAGGGGGGGGGGAACCTACCTATATCCGCCCGCGTCCCTTTCTGGAACTTTTCGTGCTGCATCATCTCGTCCACCTTTTTCGCCATTGCCTTGACGTGCTCGACAATCAGCTCGTCCAGGTCCGAGTACGTGTACTTGCCGCCGATGCGCAGCTGCCGCCCCACCGAAAACTCGTTTTCCTTCTGCAGCTCCAGCACGTCCACGTGCTCGTACACGCCGTCGGCCACCTTCCACGTCACCACCAGGTGGTCGTTGCCGCGCGACGACGGCCGGATCACCATGTCGCCGGGTGCCTGCGACCCCAGGTACTCCTCCGCCTGCGTCGCGTTGAACGGCCGGAACAGCGGGTGCTTGATGACGCGCTGCGTGCGCCCCGTCGACTTGTCCTTTTCCGTCAGGTCCTCGCGGTCCTGGTCCTCCTGCCGAAAGTCCCACGTGCCGCGCTCGTGGTCCACCGGCCGGTGGTACGGCCGCCGCAGCACGTCGTCGCGCACCGACAGCTTGCTGACAAAGTCCTTGCGGCTCAGCTCCAGCAGCTTCGCCTGCGCCGTCTGGCCCACCCGCAGCACGTCGCGGATCGAGTGCCGGTACGACACCTCGTGCGCCTCCACCCGGCCCTCGATGCCGCAGTCCAGCTTGACAATGGCAAAGTCGTCCTTGACCACGCGCACCGCCACCGGGATGATCATGCCCTCGCACAGCGACTCCTGCGTCTCCCCCGTGAACATGGAAAACACCACCTCGGGCGTCAGCGTCACGTACTTGCGCCGCAGCTCCTCGTACGGCGCCTGAAGCTCTGCCCGGATTGTCTCCAGCGTCGCCCGCTTGCGCTGGTTGTAGTTGCGCACCAGCTGCTCCGCGTACTCCTCCAGGATCAGCTCGTTGACCTTTTCCTGCTCCTCCTCCTTGAACAGCTTGCGCACAATCGCCCCCGGCCCGTTCTCGTCCGTCTCCGCTTTCACGTCCTCCTCGTCCAGCTCCAGCGCGTCCGCCGCCATCTTGCGCCCCAGCTCGTAGTCCTCCGGGTGCACGCGCGTGTTGTCCAGCGGGTCCGACGCCGCGTTGGAGCTGTCGTACTCAATGTACAGGAAGCTGGCGCAGTTGTTCCACACCCGCGGCCCCACCACCGCCAGCTTGCCGCTGTCCGGGTCGCCCACCAGCTCGTCGCGCGACACCACGGCGCCGCCGTTGGCGTTGATGCCCTTGATGACCGCCGTGGCTTTGCGCGGGCCCAGCCCGGACACGTACGGCAGCAGGTTGGCCGTGTACGCGTCGCTGACGGCCTCGTTGATGTCCACGCCGCACAGGTTCACCATGTCCACCATGGCCGTCTCCAGCGTCTTGGCCAGCTTCTCGGGCGGCAGCAGGTGCTGGCATGGGTGGAACAGCACCGTCTGCACGTCGCGGCCCAGCGCCGCGTACTCCTTCATCGGGTTCTGCAGGTAGCGCGCCAGCGACACGCAGTAGCGCGTCATCGGGCTCAGCGACGGGTGGTCGGCCACGCCCCGCGGGCTGTCCTTGTACAGCCGCGCCACCTCGTCGTTGACCACGACCACCTCCAGCAGGTCGCTGCGGTACTCGTTGGTCTCCGGGTCGTCGTACTCGGGGCCCATCAGGCTCTTCTCGCTGATCAGGCTCTCCAGGTCCTTGACCAGCTTGTGCGTGTCCGCCGAGAAGCCGCTGACGCCCACAATGTCCGGCCGCCGCCGCTCCACCACCTCGACAAAGGCCGCCCGCGTCTTCTCGTCGCGCGCCAGGTTGCCAAAGCTGCCGTGCTCCAGCACGCGGCCGTCCTCCTCCACCCACGTCCAGAACACCGGGTCGCGCCCCGGGTCGCCCATGCCGTTGGACAGCGTCAGCACGCGCGGCGTCGTGCCCAGCACCAGGCCCTTGGGCTTGAAGGGCGCCTGGTCCAGCCGCTTCGAGTACTCGTCGCGGCACATCTTGAGCACCTCCTCCTGGCAGGCCGTGCGCAGCGAGTCCTTGACGCCCTTGGTGATGACGCGGTCCAGCTTGGGAAAGGCCAGGTCGAGCACCTTTTGGCGCTCCTCGTTCCACGCGTCCGCGCGCTCGCTGAAGTTGTCCGACGCGAACTCGGTGTACAGCTGGCGGCGGAACTCGCGCTCGTTTTGCAGGCTCAGCGTCACCTCGACCAGCCCGTCCTCCTCGGCCCGCATCATCTTGAGGAAGACCTCGGGCCGCCGCGCCAGGTCGCTGATGGTCTGGTTGATGAGGTACTTGATCTCATAGAACGGGTGTGCCTCGTCAATCTTGCGCAGGCCCTTGTCGGTGCGGCGGCAGCTGACCAGCCCGTTGGTGTAGTAGGCCACGCGGAAATGCTTGCGCATGCGCGGGCTCGCAAACAGCTCCTCGGCGTAGATCTGCCGCGCCGCCGCCACCACCTCGTCGGCCGTGGCGTACATGTCATCGGTCAGCGTGTCGGCCAGGTCGATGGGCAGCTTCTGGTCGTCGTCGGCCGACACCTTGCTCAGCCGCAGCGCGTTCTGGGCCAGGCGGTCGGGGCTGATGCCGTAGGCTTTGGCAAAGCTGTAGGCCCGCGACTTGCGGATGCGCTCGTACACGCTCGTCGACTTGGCCCCGGGCCGCTTCGTCACGCCGGCGCCGTTGCTCCCGTTGCCGCTCCCTCCGCTCCTGCCCCCTCCTGCAACCAGGTCCTTGAGCGGACCGGCGTACTCAAAGTGCAGATAGTCCTGCAGGTCCTGCAGCTCCTCCATGGTGGCCGCCTGCGACACCATGTCGGAAAAGACGGCGTCCTCGGTGCCAAAGGCAGTGTGCAGGTTCGCAAACGATCGCTCCAGCGCGTTGCGCTTCTCGATCAGCGAGCGGAACTTGATGTCCAGCTCGAGGATGCGCCACAGGTCGTCCTGGTTCAGCAGCTTCTCGGCACTGACGTCGTAGTCGGGGCCGCCGCCACCACCGCCGCCGCCACCGTTGCTTCCGTTGGGATCGTCGCGGTCGCGGTTGTCGGCCGAGGACGACGGCGTGCGGGCGTGGATGAGGTAGTCCTTGCGGTGCTGGAAGACATAGGGAACCTCGACGTCGTCGACGACAAAGAACTCGAGCACCTTGCCGACGGCCTTGCTGAAGGGCACGTGCAGATCGCCCGACAGCTGCTTGGTGGGCCACAGCAGGTTGATGACCCAGCGGGCCTCCTCCTTGAACTGCTCCGGGGTGATCTGCAGGTTGCGGAAGGGCCGGCGGTCGATCTGGAAGCGCTCGGGCTCGTCGGTGTAGCGGATCTTGTTGTCCTCGTCGGTCATGAGCTTCTCCTGCAGCTGGCTGGGCTCAAAGACGTCCTTGAGCTCGATGCCCTGCTCGCCCAGGTTGCGCTCCTCCTCCTCGTCCTCAATGTCAAAGACCCAGGCGTAGTCGGCGCCGTCGCCAAAGATCTTGTCCATGTCGTCGAGGGCGTCCTTGTCGAGGTCGGTGGTGTCGATGATGCCGCCGATCATGCGGTTGGTGGGCCGGGCCACCTCCATGTCCTCCTGGCGCTGCAGGCGGGCATCCTCGTCCTCGGGGAAGTCCTCTTCGATAAAGTCGTCCATGTCGTCGGCATGAGGGCGGTGGCTGTGGCGGGCGTAGTGTTCGTCGGCGGCATCGTCGTCGTCGTCGGAGAAGATCTGGGTGAGGTCGTGGCGGTCGCCCTGGCCGGCCTCGCCGCGGTGGCCGCGCTTGAGGCGTTTGAACTTGGGCTGGGGGGTCAGAATGGAGATCAGAATGGAGAAGGCATAAAAAACCACGGCCAAAGCCATTGGATACACACCTCGCTTGCGGCCTCCCGCTGCCAGTCTGGACGCGACTCGCCGATGAGGTCGAGGTCCTCCTCGTCCAGCTGTGCCTCTTCTTCACGCTCGCGCCGGCGCTTCTTACGTCGCTTGCGCCGGTGTTCCTCGTCCTCGCCGTCCTCTTCCTCTTCCTCGTCCTCGCTTTCGTCGACGATGAAGCCTTCGCGGATCTGTAAACGTCAGTCAGCCATCACAAGAAAGAGAAAGCAGGCACCCATTCCCTTCACTCCTCACCTTGGCCGCCTCCTCCTCGTCATCGTCGTCATCCTCCTCCTCGCTCGAGTCTTCGATGCGAGGCGCCTTTTCTCTCCGGCGCGGGTGGTCATCCCCATCCTCCTCCTCCCCCCCCTCTCCATCAAAGGACTCCTCGTCCTCGGACGAGCCGAGCTCGGCCTCGCCCTCGATGAAATCGTTGTTGCGGCTCATCGCGACGGAGAATTGAAGACGACAGGTGGCGCAGCGACAGGGGCGACAGACAAAAAAAGACAGACGCGGACGCGGTCGTGGTCGTAGTTTCGACAAGGGTGGGACGTCGGTGGTGACGGGAGAGAAACGGCCACGGCACCCAGACTCGGTTTGCGCGGAGAGCTGTGGCGTGTAGACAGGTTGTGCCCTTGCAATAATAATTAATTTTTGGCCTGGGACGCGAAAAAAGGGACCTCAGCCTCACTATAAGGGTACGGAGCTCTGATTGGCCGGGAGGTCGCCTCAATGAACACAGTGCGCTTAATAAGGAACACGGCTCAACAACACCGACGTCTGGCGACCAGACCAGATGGCTGCCAGAGTCCCTTCACGAAAGGGATATTTTGTCCCTGTTCAGAAATTCCGGCAAGAGAACACTCGGTAGAAGTAGCTGCCAAGGCTTCACAGGCGAACCAGAAGACGATTGTCCGGCTCACTGTAATACTCGTAACTCACTATGACGCTGTTGTCATATAGGAGAGGCTGCTGCTGCTGCCTGCATCACTCTTTCATCGTGCCAGACATTCCTAACTGCAATCGCAAACCTTTCATGTTGTTCTGTAGAAATGAACCAGCATCAGATCACACAGGTGTGCCGTTCCAGACCTCCCTGTAGCGCAGCGACTCAGATCCAACGCTTGGCCCCACTATAGCTCCTGAAAAATACCATTCTCACTGGTCGCTTCTTTGACCTCCCGACACAGGCGCCAGACACAAACCATATTACACACGGCCGCAATGTCGCTGGCTACGCAATTTCTCACGAGCATCCGCGGCCTGGTCAAGAGCCAGGACGGGCGCGGGCTGCGCGACTGGCTGCGGGTGGAGCAGGGCGCGTCGCCGCAGTACTACAGCCTGGGCAACGAGCTGCGGGTCGGCTTCCGGGGCGATGCGGCCATTGGCAGCCTGGTCGAGCAGTGCCTGCCGGAGGACGAGGACGACGGCGGGGGAGGCGGCGGGGTGCCGTGGCCGGGGTTTGTGTCGTTTGTCAAGGACTACCTGCTGTACTGGCGGGACGTCAACTTTGAGGATCTGCCGGCGCTGCACGTCCTCCTCAGCGGGCTTCTGACGTGAGTGTGTGTCTACGTTTGTGTGTGTATGTGTGTGTGTCTAATCCTCTAGATCCTGCGCCACGGCCCTCTCCCACCCCACACACGGCACGCTGATGCTGGAGACGAGCGTGGCGGTGTCGGAGTCGCTGGCGAAGCTGGTGATGGTGCTGCACCGACGGCCGGACCTGGTGAGCCGGATGCAGGCGGCGGGCGGCGGCGGCGACGACGAGGAGCGCAAGTCGCTGGTGGAGAACACGGCGGACGCGATCCAGAAGCTGTTCACGACGTGTCTGACGGACCGGTCGAGCACGCGGTGGAGCCGGCCGGAGGGCAAAAAGGTGGCCGTCTACCGGTTTGCGAACCTGGTGCTCAAGCTGCTGTTTGCTGGCCACAAGGCGCGCTGGGCCGTGCAGATGTTTACCAACATTGCGTCGACGGGCCCGCCGCTGGCGCTGTACCCGGCGGCGCAGCGCGTGACCTACCTGTACTACCTCGGCCGCTTCTACCTCGAGAACAACAACTGCGTGCGGGCCGCCCTCTGCCTCGACGCCGCCTACCAGCAGACGCCGCCCGCCTGCCGCGGCCACCGCCGCCTCATCCTCACCTACCTCGTGCCCGCCAACCTGCTGCTGGGCCGCTTCCCCAGCGACGCCCTGCTGCTGCGGCCCGAGGCCGCCGACCGCCTTCGGCCCGTCTTTGCGCCTCTCGTTGCTGCCGTGCGCGCCGGCAGCTTCGTCGCCTTTCACGCCGCATTGCGCCAGCACGAGGCCTGGCTGTTCCGCCACGGCCTGCTCGTCACCCTGGCCTACGGGCTGCGGCCGCTGCTGTGGCGGTCGCTGGCGCGTCGGACGTTTCTGCTGACGTTCCGGCCGCCGGACGACGACGACAACAGCAGCAACAACAACAACAACAACGGCCAACCCCACCGCCGCCCCGCGCCCACCCTCGACCTCGCCGACCTGCTCGCCGTCGCCGCCCTCGCCCAGCACCAGCTCGAGGGCTGGGTGCCGGTGGCGCCACCCCCCGGCGGCAGCCTCGCCCGGCCTCGCCCACCCCACACCAACACCCTCTTCCTGCGCGCCGTCGCCAACACCGCCGCCGAGCACAGCCAGCGCCACCCCGCCGGCAGCACGCTGGCCGCGCCGCCCGGCGGGCCCCGGCGGCTGCGGCCCAGCGAAGGGCTCGTGTGGGGCAACCTCGAAGTGACGCTGGCCGACGTCGAGAGCGTGGTGGCCTCGCTGGCGGCGCAGGGCCTCATGCACGGCTTCGTCGCCCACGGCCAGCACAAGTTTGCCGTCATGGGTGCCAAGGCCAAGGGCAGCGCCGTCGCCGCCGGCTGGCCGCACGTCGCCGGCGTGCTGCGGGCGCGCCTGGCCGACGAGGACGTCGAGCTGGACAGCGTGCCGGCCTGGGTTAAGGCGCCGTAGTTCAGTCTTCTATTTTTTTTTTTACTTTTTTCGCCTTCTGTTTATAGCGTGCATTATTTTTTTTTAAAAAAAAGCGTTCAGTCACACATCAATCTTGGCTTCTTTACTGTGTTGCCCACCAAATACATTATTGCTACATGCATCCTGGGCTGTCCTGTCATACACGGATTCTCATGTCTTCTTGCAGGTAAATATGTCCACCACTCTCCTCCGTTTTTTGTGTCTGGTTTTTTGTTATATTTTTCAAAAGTTTCAAAAGTCCAAAAAAGTTCCACTTCTTTTCCCATCCAAAGACACCAGACAAGACGTAATTTCCAAGCTTCAAAAAAAAAGAATAAATACGTTCCAAGAGAATAAAAACACATCTGCCAGAAGAATGGTATCACCCAAGCCAGAGCCCGACGGCTCTCTTGTCTCCAAACGAAAAAAATGGGGGTATAGAAGGCTATAGAAGGCAACGAGCAAGCAAGAAAAGAACAAATCAAGAGGAGCCTGGCAGCATCCTCGGAGAAGCAGAAGAAAAAAAAATAGACAATAAACACTAATCCAGTGCCGCTGCCGGAAAGTAAGTGCAAGAGCGCCGGCAGCAAAAGCAGTAGTTTTGAGAAATAAATAGATAGGGTAAAAAGGGGTGGGGGGGGTATTCAAAAAGCATATATGTACTGCCTCGCTGTAGAGTAATAACAGGCGGAGGACTTTTGACAGAAGAAGAATGAAGGCTTCAAAAGGTTGGCGAGAGAAAGGAAGAAGCAAAAATAAGGCCACCTGCCCCAGGGAGGGCAGGAAGGGGGAAATTGAAGAAGAAAAAAAAAAAAAAGAGAGCCGACGGCGGGCTTAGTACAGCCACAAGCCAGCCACGAGAGCGACAATGAGGCCGGCCATGGCCGCGCCGCCCTGGTGGCGGTTCAGCGCCTCATTGCTGGACGTGGTGGCGGCGGCGGCGGCCGAGCTGGTGCTCGACGCCGAGTCGACGAGGCTCGTGGTCGGGCCCGCCACGGAGCTGGAGCTCGTCCGCGAGGCCGAGGTCGTGCTGTTCTCGTGGAAGATGCCGGCAGTGACGCTGGGCTGCGCCGACGCGGAGCTGGACGAGAGGCTCGTGGACAGCTCGGTCGACGAGGACAGCGTCGACGAGGACGACGAAGACGACGACGAAGACGACGAGCTCGACGTCGTGGTCGAGGATGTCGACGACGATGAAGAAGACGACGACGACGAAGACGACGACGACGATGATGACGATGATGACGACGACGACGTAGAGGAGAACGTCGCCGGCGCAGACGATGTGGACGACGACGTGGACGACGACGATGACGAAGACGACGACGAAGACGACGACCCGTCAAAGTTGAAGACGACAATGTTGGCGGAGCCGCCGCTGGGGACGGTCACGACGCAAAAGTCGGCGCCGCCGGCGCCCGTGGAGCTGTCGGAGCTCTTGACGCTAAAGTCGTCGACGTTGGCCGAGTCGATCTCGCACGGCAGCCCGTTGCAGTTGTCGCCGTCGCACTCGATGCGCAGGCCAAAGGTCGGCTTGGTGCTGGCCAGGTCCGACGCCGTGAAGATGGGGTTCCACCCAATCTTGACATAGGTGTCGCCGCTGTCCACCGTGTTGGCCCCGGCCACGTACGGGCTCCAGTTGCCAATGGGCTCGGCCGACGTGCCCCAGACGCAGCCTTCCGATGCAGCGGTTCCGGGGGGGTTGATGTAGTAGCTGGGGGTTAGCATGGCCTAGCGAGTGCACACAGACACACAAGGGGAAAACCTACTGCGCTGCTGTCGAGTCCCAGTACGACGGCCCCGGAACGGCCAGGGTCGACGTGCCCGTGACGTCGGTCGGGATGTACATGCCCTCGTCGCCCGGCAGCACCGTCTGGCAAAAGGAGACGACCTCGCCGCACTTGTTGACGGCCGCCACCGTGCCGGTGCCGTCGACGCAGTACGAGCTGCTGGGGAACGGCTTCGACACGGTGCCGTCGTCGTCGCAGTACAGGCCCCCGTCCATCGACTCCGGGTACGTGTACGTCGTGCCCGGCTTCCACTGCGCCATCACCTTGCCCGACACGCACGCAATCGGGCAGTACATGCCCGCCGTGCACGGCGTGTCCGGCGCCATGGCCCAGCCGCCGTTCTGCGCCCCCGGCACCGTCACCAGGTCGGCGTGGTCCGGCAGCGAGCACGTCGCCCGCTTCTTGATCGGCGCCCCCGTGCTGTCGGCCGCCACTTCCGCCGGCGACGACGCATCGCGCGCCAACGGCAGCGACTCGATCTTTTGCGGCTGGCGGTGCTGGTGCAGGTGTCCGTGCTGCGGCTCTGATGGCGCCGCCTCGCGCTGTTCTAGGCCCTGGCTCTGATCGACGCCGTGGCTGTGGACGTTGCGCTTCCCATAACTGTGATGGGCCGCCCGGTGGCCGAGATGCAGCTCAGCAAGGGCCGGCTGGGCCGCGCTCAGGAGGAGCGCCGATCCCAGGGCCGTCTGGAGCGTGGGAAGCTTCATTGGTGAGGGTGTAAGATGTGTGTAGGATTTTTGTGTAAGATGTGTTTGTAAGAGGGCAAAGAAAAGAAAGCAGCTCTGCGAAGCGCTAGGTGTCGTAGAGAGAGTTCAAGACGTGACAGGCGTAGCGGACGTGGCAGAATACGGCGTGCGTATCAAGTGAGTGTAGAAGAAAGAAAAGAGGATGTCGTGAGAAAAAGTGGCCAAGCGAAGGTAAGCGACGACGAGCGTCTTGCAAGGAAATTGTGCGGCGTGGGAAAAAAAAAAGGAGTGACTGTGAAGCATAAAGAGAGAGAGGGATTGGCAAGGAGGAGGCACAAAATGGCTTCAGAAACGGGGCAGGGGACCCAGCCGAAGAAAAAGGCCAACACCAGCGGGCGTTGCAGTAAGGCCCGCCCAGACCCAGCGCGCAAAAAAGAGCCAAGGTTAAATGAGAAGCTTCAAAAGTATGGCGACAGGGTCGTGGCAAAAGCAATCCGCCTGCCCATGGGGGTGGACCCGGCCTTGGCCAACGGGCCTTGGTCCTCCTCAGCCCACTAGACTTTAAACGCCTTTGCTCCGAACGAGGATAGCCCTCTCCTCCCCCTGGTTTAACCGTACGAGCATGAGCGCGGGAGGGAGACGAGCGGAAGTCAGAAACAGGATCAAAACAAAGCCACGGACAAAGACGACTGTGTTGTGTTTTCCTCGTGTCTTACTTACATTCTTGTACAACCCCCCCCCCTTCCATCCTCCAGGATTGCGGCAAAGCCGTCATCGGAATTCTTTCGTGCTGGGCTTTGTTTTTCTGCGCGCAAGGGGGGGCGTGTGTGTTGTCAACCGCGGTCCCTGTCGAGGTTGTTTGCTGGACCGTTAGAAAGGAATACGAGTGTGGAGCCCTGCACAGCCAATCAATGCACGAACCCGCTGCGCCAACTGTGGCCAGAAATTGGCGTTCCTGAACGCCCCACATGCCCGTCAGGGGTTCAGGCGGCTGCTAGCGGGGGGGGGAGGACACCGTGGGCTAATAAGGCGTTCTTTGAGGCGCGATTGCAACCTCTCTCCAGCACGTGCATAACTAATGAAAAGGCAGCACAATTCTCGGAAATGACAGGACCAGGGCCCGTTCGCGTACTTTTGTATCTTCCTCTAACCGCGATCTGACCGCTGTCTTCTCTTTGCTCTGGGGTCAACAAATGGAAGATGACGAGCAGCTCCGAAAACAAGCTCACAACGACCAGCTATTACCGCTTCCGTTGTCCCTGGCGTGGGTTAGGTGACGTGTACGAGGCGAGTATTTACGTCTAAATGTCTGGCATCCCCTGACACGTTGCAAAGAGAGGAGACGCGCCCAACGTCCTCGTGAGCAGCATCGACTGCGGAGCAGGCGAGGAGGACATGGTACGAGCAGTCCTCGTACGCCACCGCAATGGCGCGTGTGTGCCCGCCTGGCTTTCGAAAGTGCTGGCAGCTGCAGGCGTTCCTAGCCGAAATGATCCACCGGTCGACGGTATGGAGAAAAGGCGCGCAAGACTAACACTGCATACACTGTAGTTTGTAACGGGTGGAAAAACAGACGTCTGTCAGCCACGTGGAACGCCTAAGCATGCTCTGTGCAAGGCGCCGTGGATTCAATCCATAATAGTTAGGCCAATTCTGTTTTGCTAGGCTTCGTTCTGCTCGTTTGGTGCAAGACAAGGCGAACGGCAAAGTGTCGGAAAGTGTCACGTGAATATTTCAATGCTCCGGACGAGAGCTTCTCCTGGACCGCCTTCCGTATTTCTGTCCCCAAAAGGCGCATTGTCAAATTTACAAGGCAATGCTAGCCACTTGTCTATATCCCCAGCCACAGGACTGCGACATCTCCACGAGAACGGCATATCACACGCAGATGTTAGGTGCCATAACATGATTCTGGTGCAGGCCATGTGAAGCTGAACAATTATAAAAGGTTCCAACATCGACGCCGGAGTAATGTCTTGGTTCGAATGGTTCACCTACCAGTACTAAGACAGGCATTTTTGCCCATGGATGTGCCGTATATGAGATCATAACAGGAAGGCCACCTCACTCTGAGCGGCGACCAAGGAGAACCTGACGCCTACGCCCTTGTGAAGCGATACTACAGCAGAAATACGTTTCTCGAGTTCAAAGGCCTACACGAGCCAGGGAACCAAGGCAGTGATTTCCAGGCTGTTTAAATGGTTCCAAGATATGACTCTTGACACGCATTTGCCAGTGCTATCCCACCGGTTGTTGTAATACGAAGGCGTCCATATGTAAGATATCAGGCGCAGAGAGAACTGGTAGGATATTGCCCCTGACGGTGGTAAGATATCTTACATGTGACGGCAATTCTTGTACAGGCTGGCGGGATTTGTTCAGATGACAAAATCGGCAGTCGTATCTCAACTTGAGGGCACAGTAATATGCCAGCGTCTGCCGTGCCGACAGCAGCATCGTGCTTGCGAGTAGCAATACTCGTACGTTATTACAGTCAGAAAATCCCATTGAGCCGTCCTTGATAGGATAGGTTTTAGGGCACCTTGGGACTTTTCAGGCACACCAATCAGCGAACCAACGCACTGACAAGCTCATTTCGGCGCGTCTCCATTAATTAGAGTGGCCCACTGTGACGAGAAGATTAGCACCACGGATCTCCCGCATCCCTTCTGCCATTGGTACCTTTGCTTGTGTTCGCTTGACTCGCTTGTATTTGCTGCCCCATTTGTTCCATTGGGCTGCAATGCAAGGGGCCAATATTGAGACTGACATTAACAAGACTCTCGGACCACTCCGGTTAGTCAAGACGGGATTCGGCAGCAGTCACCTTTTCTGGGGCGAAGCGGCAACATCTGTCAGAGTCTACTCGTACATATGTACTCGTCGTAAGATACATTTTTGTAGCTGTGTGAGCAAAAAGATGCTGCTGCTCGACTGCTTCAGAGACAGGGCCCTATGCTCCTTGCTAGATCCCCTCATTTGTGCGGAATGCGAAAGATCCGGTGCAATGGAAGGGTGGAAGGGAAATGGCGTTGTCATAAAAAATTTTGTTCATTCATACTCGTATATCACGTTTATGCTTCTGCAGAACCCACGTGGCTAGCTGCATGGCTGCTTATATTACGGAATATGTCTCAATCCCATATCTGAACAGTCATCACCATATCTGCCGGAGCGGCAGCATCGAAGCAAGCTCGGGTAAGTCAGCACGCTTGGAACCGTACCCGTGCAGACACAAGTTGGGCCAAGAGCATCTCCAATATATCCCGACGGGAATTCTTTAATGGAACAGCACAATAATGAACACTGCGGACAAGCAACAAGTGATTCGGTGACTTTCTGACCCAGAAGTCTGCATCAAACTCGAGACAAAGGCAATGATTGCTCGCAGTTCCTTGGCCACTGACAAGAGGTGACATTATTCGTCCAAGCAAAATAAGTTATACCAAAAACAAACGGGAACATAACCGTACAAGTATTCGTAGAGAAAGCTTCGACACCATGCTCCTCTTTCCGTATGAACCCCTCCCCCAGCCTGGCCAATTCTATTGAACCTCAGCTCCTGATTCTCTGAACTTTCTTGGTGTCTGTCCAAAAAAAAAAAGTTGTGTCGATTGTGCACTCTTGATGGCGACCATTTTTTTTTTCCAATTTGGGGTCAGCGTGACGCAGTCAGTTCACCTCGATGCTTAGTTGCCATCGCCAGCCGTAGTCTTGCGGGCTGTCAACACGAACAGCGGGATCAAAATAGCCACAAGAGAAAGCGAGACAGCCGAAGACACCAGGAAGACCTTGATAAAGAGCGTGTAGAGGCGCTTCCACGAGGAGCGCGGGAACGTGCGGATGGCGTCGCGCCACGAGATGTAGCTGCGGCCCTCCACCACGGCCGGTTCCACCAGACCGCCAAACGACCGATCAAACGACACCACGGCGTCGTCCTCGGGCGGAAGGAGGCTGGCTTGCACACGGACAACCATCACGGCGCTCGGAATGAGAGCCCCAAAGATGAGGACCGCCGAGACAATGAACACGACAGTGCCCTTCCAGGCCATGGCGCCAGTGAGGACGGGCAAATTGAAGGGGTGATTGGCGCGCCAGTCAGGCAGGCCCAGCACTCTGCCCAGAAACCTGGGGACGTAGGAGACAGCACAGGTGGCGATCCAGAAGAAGACAAGGGGCAGAGACACGGCTTCAAAGGTGCGGCGGAAAGGCAGGAGCCGACGCCGAATGGGCTTGTCAGTGCCGACGCGGATGACAGTGTGCACCCAGTCGGTGATGAGCTGCACCGTGACCAGCATGGTGAGGAGATCGGCGACCGGGGCGGGCACGAAAACGAGGCCGAGAACAATATGGACAGCGCCTATGGCCAAGAGGAGGAGAATAAAGACGCGTAAGCCACGGAAGTGGCTGCGCCAGCCACCGGAAGAGCGAAGTAGGCGGTATGTGCGACGGATGCTCGACGTGACAGGCTGGGGCGGCGCGACCGCCTCGACATCCTCACCGCCGGCGCCCGGCACGGGAGCAAGCGCCGCATCAGCCTCGTCGTTGGAGACGGCTTCGTAGGAGGGCGGGTTCGGGTTTTCCACAATGGCCAGGATCACGTACACGGTCCTCAAAGAGTACGAGCACTGGATCCGGTTAGCTTTGGTCATGTGGATCCAAAGGGTGAGGGCACGGGCATACGAAGATCATGATAGGAATATAGAGGACGATAACGAGGAGAGCAAGCCCGACAGTCAGCGGAGGGATGTCATAGGAGGGACTGTCGGGGCTGTCAGGGCCGCCGGGGCCACCAGTCAAGGCCCGCCTGGAGATGGCCAGGGTCATGTCGTTGGCAATGTCCCACATCTTGTTCAGTTGAGGTGATGACAATTTGGAATGCAAATTTGATAAAAAAGCAAGGTGGAATAGATGTAGAAAGAAGAGAATGGGGCCAGAAAATAAAAGCAGAAAAGAAAAGGAGGCTGCGACAAGATGGTGGGCTGCTCCTTCCTTTTTGTTTGTAACAGCTTGACCGGGTAATCCGGTTTTGCGGCGCGGTCGCGCAGGTAGGCTATTTAGGCAACAGCGCGCCAAAAGGCCCAGATGCTCCTCTTGCACTGCCATATTACTCCGTATTGCTGACAATAGTCGTACATAGTAACAGTTGACAAGCTGACGGCCACTAAATACGAGGTTTGCCCCCCCTTCCTTCCGTAGCTTTGGGTACCTAGCTTTCTGTTCGGTGTACTTTTATTTTGTAGCCCCCGCAGTTTCGCGCGTTTCACCCACTTTCTTCTATGGAGGATCTCATGTTGTCAGCACCTTGCAATCTTCTCTACTCGTACACACGAGTAGTAACACTCGTAGCACCACGCTCCTTCAGCCATCGATCCCTTTCAGCCACGCACTTGTTGACCCTAGCCCTATCCTGCGTGCCTCTCCGCCTGGTGCAGCATCGTGGTACGGCTAGCACATTCTTTCCCGCATACTGCGCAAAATCCACCTCTTCCAGCAGATTCTGCTTGGCGTAGGCTATTCCGCCTGCGTATGGGCCGCTGTTCACCTCCAACTCTATTATATTGATCTGAAGCACCTCCGGATTAAGGTCGTCGATTGGGACGAGGTTGTCGAATGTGACGCCGTAGTAGTCGAAGTGCCTACGCGAGCTAGCTGTGAGCAGTCGAGCAAAGCGGAAACAAGAATCTGCTATACACTCACGTAATAGGCTCTGGCGGATGTCCAACCCAGCCGAGATACTCGTCCCGCACAATAAGGTTGCTGACGGCCTCTACATCGTGCCCATAGATTCGGCGATACGCCAGCTTTGCAAGCTCAAGTCCCCCTTGTTGGGGGAACCTGCAGGTGAACACGTCTGTGTCCCACAATACGGTCGGGAGGAGTCTCTGGATAGCCACCAACGGTCCCTCGATCTGTACCCTGACAGGCTTCTCCCTTTGCGGAAAGTGCAAAGAATGAGGAGGGTCGTGGACACACGGTGGAATGTAAAGCTTGAGGGCCATGGCTGGGAATGGGACCGACAGGCTTCACATCAGGTAGTCCACAGAATGAAGAGTAATAGATTTACGGATATATCATGTGCTCATAAGATACAAAGGATGCTTGTACTAGTTCACAAAATGGAGGTAGCAAATAATATGGTCTGGGGTTGTGTTCCGAACACGGACTCCATTCAGCATTCCCAAACGGGGAACCTGTGCGAAGTCTCCAGGACGAGGCTGAGCTCGCCGTGGGGAAGAGTCGCATTGGGCTGTGAATGACTACGCCAACAAATAGAGAGGCTGTATCTTGCAGGAAAAAGAGACGTAAAGAGACGTAAAAGGATGCGAAAGGACGTGAAAGGTAACGGTCGAGGGAAAATGCGGCAGGGTCCAGAGAGGGAAGGCGCAACAGAGTGAGACTAGCTTAAACTTTATCGACAAGTATCGCCGCCGCGCCACCCCACCAATGAGACGGTCCCACCTCAATCTGGCCATTCCATCCGCGGCACAGCGACCTGCGATTACTCGGACCCCCGACGAACAAGCGGTAATGGCACGCCAATTGTTTTGCCTGTAACTGTCTTGGCACAAAAAGCATGGAGGAGAGGCAGCATCCTAACAAGCCACCGCCCGGACCTGGCGCCGGCAGGGGAGACCCAGCAACCTCCTCCTCATCCTCCTCTGCCATGTCAGCACCCGCCATTCCCAACCTGCTGTCCCGGCTGGGTCCACCGCGAGCTGGCCGCGGCGGACGTCGTGGATTCGGCCGGGGTGGTCCTCTCCATGGCGGCGCGCACCACGGTCACAGAGGAGGACCAGGACACGGCCATGGTGGCGGTCCTTCGTCTGCGGACCATAACGCAGTGATCCAGGGCACCGACACGGACGCGGCCCTCTCGCGGCTCAGCGCCGTCGACATCGGTCTGCTCGACGACCCGTTTGCCAAGTTCTTTGCTGGCGACGGCGGACCGGCGCCGCGTCGGCTGCCCATCATCAACCGAGGTTGGCTCTACCGGCCATGTCTCCTTGGATCCATGCTAACCAGCCGCTCCCTTCGTTAGGAACATACACGCGCACACAAGGCCTCGACACCATCATCGGCGCCTTCCTATCCGGTGCACCCACTACTTCTTCCGAGCCACCCGAGACCGCCCCTCCGCGACAGGTCGTCTCTCTCGGGGCCGGCACCGACACGCGGAGCCTCCGGATGCTGTCCCAGCAGCAGCCCGCGTTGCACAACGTGATCTACCATGAGATCGACTTCCCGGCCGTGAGCACGCGCAAGCGCAACATTGTGCAGTCCGTCCCTTACCTACGGTCCGTCCTCGCGGGCCCGGTGGTGGCAGAGGTGGCCCACGAGGGCGACGGCGTTCCGCACACGCCCGAGCACTGGCACGTCGACGTCGGCCACGGCAGCCAGTTGTGGAGCCACGGCCTCGACCTGCGACAGCTGGCGTCGGCGGCAAAGAACACGGGAGAGGAAGTGGCCAAGACTGAGGCCGGGGCTGGGGCTGGGATTGGGGCCGGGACTGGGGCCAAGACTGAGGCCGGGGCTGGGGCTGGGATTGGGGCCGGGACTGGGGCCAAGACCGAGGCCCTCGCGCTGGCCGGCCTCCGCTGCGATGTGCCGACGCTTGTCGTGTCCGAGTGCTGCCTCTGCTACCTGCAGCCAGGCGAGGCCACCGCGGTGCTGCGTTGGTTCGCCGACCGCCTGCCCGCGCTGGGTGCCGTCGTCTACGAGCCCATCCGGCCGGACGACGCCTTTGGCCGCACCATGGTGTCCAACCTGGCGGCGCGCCGCATCGCCATGCCCACGCTGGCGGCGTACCCGGACGGGGCCGCGCAGGAGGCGCGGCTGCGGCGGGAGGCCGGGCTCGCGCAGACGCAGTTCCGCACCATCGAGGAGATCTGGGACGCGTGGGTGCCGGCGGCCGAGAAGGAGCGCGTCAACCAGCTGGACGGGCTGGACGAGGAGGAGGAGTGGCAGCTGCTGGCGAGTCACTACGTGGTGGCATGGGGCTCGCGGGGCGAAGCCTTTGCAACCGCCTGGGCCAAGCTGTACACATGATATTCTTATGCACACGCCCTATTGTCTCACGAAGAAAATGAAAGCATAAAAATGACGACGTATCTTGCGAGTATTTATTGTACAGTTGGCGTGTTGTGTAAAACAACAGGGATCGGCACAGTGGTTAACACGGCAAAGTCCAAAAGGGGTATCGTGAGATTTACGCATGTTCTACTGAATGTATTATTACAGTACAAATCTGCGGAGAGTTTTTTGGTAGGGCACGCTGGCCAATCAAAATACACAGTGTAAGTCACGTGTCATACTGACAGTGACTGTGTTGAGCTCTCGTATTATGTAATGGCCGACTACGTGCATACGCCCGCATTTCAACGAGTAGTTCCCTTTCGAACCGAAATGCGGGCCTCATACATCCGCCTTCTCCTCGACGACACGCAGCGAGCAGCACTTCCAGCCACCCACGCTTTTGCTTTCGTTTTTTTCCTGCATTTTTGGAGCGTCTCTTTTGGGGGAGCGTCCCGGGACTCTGTTTGCGACAGCACAAGACACACAACCCCGCCACGTCGGCCGTCACCTGCGCGCACGACGCGCTACCCCGTCTTCGCAATGGCAGACAAGGACAAGCAGAATAAGTACAAGCAGGAGATCCAGCAGGTCAGTTTTTTCTATATATATGTTTTTATTAGTTCCTTTTTTGTTCTCTTTGCTTGCGTTCGATGCTTGAGTGGGGGACGGTGGAGGAGGGAGGCGTCTGCCTGCCGAAGAAGGTCGAGTGACACCGAATGGATGCCGACGGTCTTCTGGCGCCAGCGTGGGCAGCTGACTCGGACGGCAGCGATGTGTGCAAGGAGAATTTGGAGATGCATGTGCTCGAAATAAGGGGCGTCGAGTAGTTCTCTGGAAGAAAAGTGTATGGCGGCCCGGATAGACGCATCACTCAAGTATAGCAGGCCCTATCGTCCGGGAAGACGTCGCAGGCAGGAGAGCTCCCAAGACTGCACAAGTGAAGCCTGAGGACACAGCCTCAGCAGACGCAGAGAATGGACGTAGTCGGCCCGTCTCTTTGCCTCGCCTCCTCCGATGCCTTCGGGGATCCCTGGGCAGGCAGCAAGTCCTATCCTCCCTCCGTTTGTCAAGCGGATCTCTCTTGTTTCATGCAACGATTGCCAGCAGCGGCAGACCGAGACATTGCACGTTGACCTTTCTTTGGCTATTCTATCGCGGCGTCCAGCTCTCGCAGACAAGGTCACCGAGAACATCTGGAACATCCTGAACATCCTGAACATCCTGGAGCATAGCACTCACTCGTTTGCATCGCCTGCCCTCACCTCCATCTCCCTTGCCCAATCCATGATGAAACGCCACGCCGGCTTTGCCGAGGAGCTGTCCGTTTCCCTCCAGGAGCTCTCGGGTGCCCCGACTCTCGACAGTCTGCCCAGAGTCGCCTCAGCTCGTCTCCTTCCTTTTCTGACGTCAGTCTCGTCGGACGGCCCAGGCTCGGGCGTGGTCGATCCCCGTGCATTTGGTCTCAAAATCACACCCCCTCTCAGCGCCTTCCCTCCCGCCAAAGCTGGACGGGCGAGCCAGGCCCGCAAGGCGTCCCGCCCGCTCGAGAGCATCTTCCTTGCACGCTTCGCGGAGGTGGAGGCGAAGGCGGAGAACGTCGAGACCCATACAGTTTCGAAAAACAAAGGCGGCATGGACAGCCTTCAGGCATGCTTACATGATGATTTCCGACAGATGATGTACGTCAGTGGCGAGACGGGCGAGCCCACGGTCGAGACGCTGGGCATGATTGAGGAGATTGTGCGGCAGCAGGTGATTGAGTTGGTAAGTGGTCCTGTTCGCCAATGCAGATGCGACCTTTTCTGACAGCTGTCCAGCTCCGAAGCTCGACGGAGCTTGCGGCGCGGCGGGGGTCGCGGTCGATTACGATCAACGACCTGATCTTCCAGATCCGGCACGACGCGCCCAAGGTGTCGCGGCTGCGGACGTTTTTGTCGTGGAAGGACGTGCGCAAGAACGTCAAGGACTCGGACGACAAGGGCGCAGAGGTGGACATTGCGGCCGGGGAGGAGGCGGCGGCGGCGCCGATGGCGGGGGCGCCGGTGGACGAGGCGACCAAGAAGAACAAGAAGAACAAGCTGGGCCTGCCGTGGGAGCCGGCGTCGTTTTTCACGCAAGAGGTGCCGGAGCGGGACGAGGAGGACGACGAGGAAGAGGAGGAGATGAACTACATTACGCTGCAGCGGCTGCGCAAGGCGGACGAGCGCACCAAGGCGATGACGCGCGAGGAGTACGTGACGTGGTCCGAGTACCGGCAGGCGTCGTTTACGTACCGCAAGGGCAAGCGGTTCCGCGAGTGGGCCGGGTTCGGCATCGTGACGGACAGCAAGCCGTCGGACGACATTGTCGACATCCTCGGCTTCCTCACCTTTGAGATGGTGCAGACGCTCACCGAGGAGGCCCTGCGCATCAAGGAGCACGAGGACCTGTGGAAGGAGCGCACCGGCAACGAGGCCGCCCGCGGCTCCAAGAAGCGCAAGCTCGCCCAGGGCCTCTTCAACCTGCCCGGCGAGGGCCGCACCCCCGTCGAGCCCCGCCACATCCAGGAGGCCTTCCGCCGCCTCCAGGCCCGCCAGAAAAAGTACCGCTCCATGCTCAACGGCACCCGCCTGCCCTCGAAGCCGAGCCTCAAGCTGGTAGGTTTCTTCTCGTGTTTTGGGAGGTGTTTGTTGGAGATGCGCGTAATGGGCTGCCCTTGCTGACCTGTCGACAGTTTTGATTCGTCTTTTTTTTTTCTTTTTTTAGATGCTGCTTTCCTTCGGCTGCTGCTTCCCTTATTCCGGCGTCGGCGTTGGCTGGGGTTCTGGTTTGGCGTCTGCGAGCTGGGCTGTCTGTGTTTATATCCACCTCGTATATTTTACATTTGTAGTTCTCGTTTTGGGTCCGTTCTCGAGAATACGGTCCGATTCTTGTAACTAAGAGTTCCATTTGGAAGGAGCAACTCGTTGCAGTATTTCGTGCGCTATTCTACGCTGTACAAAAACACACTGTTTTTTCTTGTTCCTTTTTCTCCGTCGTCTCGACTCACAGCCGAGCCGTCTGCTCCTTGGCCGCCTGGTCGCGCAGGATCTTTCGGAGGATTTTGCCCGACTGGACGTTAATGAATGTCAGAGAGAGACAGACAGAGAGAGACATACCGGATTCTTGGGAATCGCGTCCACAAAGACGACGCCGCCGTTCAGCCTCTTAAAAGGCGCGACCCGGGCGCGCAGCCAGTCGGCAATCTCCTGTCCGCGGGCGGCGGTGCCCGGCGTGCGCACAATGTAGGCGCGGGGCCACTCGTCGCCGTCGACGTGGACGCCGATGACGGCGACGTCGGCGATGTCGGGGCGCTCGAGCAGGAGGGCCTCGAGCTCGGCCGGGGCGACCTGGTTGCCGCGGACCTTGATGAGCTCCTTGAGGCGGTCGACAATGTAAAAGGCGGCGCCGGGGCCGTAGCGGTCGACGTAGGCAATGTCGCCCGTCTTGATCCAGCGGCGCCCGTCGGCCGGGTCCACGTAGATGGTGGCCGCGGTGGCTGCGGGCTGGTGCCAGTAGCCCATCATGATGGTCGGGCCCGTCACCCACAGCTCGCCGGGGCGGTTGGGCTCGGTGATGTAGGGGGGGGAGTCTGCAGGATTACCTGGCTCTGCTGGCTCCCCTGCCACCGCCACCAGACGGGCCGCGCAGTTTGGCGAGAGCTCACCGACCGACTGCCCCCCCTGGCCGGCCGAGTCGGGCGACCACCCCATGCAGGTGCACGTCACCTCGGTCATCCCCCAGCCCTGGCGCATGGAGATCCGCCCCGCCGGCCAGAGACGCTCGACAGCGGCGGCCGACTCGGCCGACAGCGGGGCGGCGCCGCAGCCGACGGTCTCGATGCTGCTGAGGTCGTAGTCGCGCACTCTAGGGTGCTTGGCCAGGGCGACGGCGATGGGCGGCACGAGGGTCAGGCTGGTGATGCGGAAGCGCTGGACGTGCTGCAGCATCTTTTCAAAGCCGAAGCGCGGCATCATGTACGTGGGGATGCCCATGTGGGCAAAGTTGGCCACAAAGTACGTCTGGCCGTAGGCGTGGTACAGCGGCAGGAAGCAGAGGCCGACCGCCCGCTCGCTCTGCTCCGCCAGTACCGGGTCCGATCGGGCCGTGGCCACGACCCCGACCCCGTTGGCCACGTACGCGTAGTGGCTGATCTGCACGCCCTTGGGCACTCCTGTCGTGCCGCTGCTGTAGTTGAGCACGCACACGGTCGTCTCGGGGTTGGCCGGCTCCGTCCAGTCCCACGCCTCGGCCCGGTGCCGGTTGCCGTCGACCAGCTCGAGCCACTGATGGATGGGGCTGCTGCCGTTGTTGCTAATATCACTTCCCGGCAGCGGCGGCTTCCGCGGCCAGTCGGTCTGGGCCACAAGGGCCACCGTGTCGGCGTACGACTCGAGCACGTACATGCGGTCGTGTGGCAGGCCGGCGGCGTCGGCGGCCTGCAGCGCCGTCTCGAGGCCGTCGGCCGACGCAATCAGGAAGCGGGCGCCCGAGTCGCGCAGCTGGTAGGTCAGCTCACGGGCGACGTAGGCCGGGTTGGCGCCGGAAAACACGCCGCCGGCCATGACGATGCCCAGGGCAATGCAGGGGTAGTACAGGTGGTTCCCCGCAAAGAGCAGCACGCGGTCGCCGCGCTCGAGGCCGCGGTCCAGCAGGCCGAGGGCGACGCGCTTCGCCAACAGCCGGTAGTCCGCCTTGGTGACGATGTGCGTGTCCGGGCGCTCGGCGTCGAGAAACAGCGTCTTGTCCTCGACAGGGCCGCGGGACGACCCAAAGATCCACTGCGGTAGCGAGCACCGCGGGATGGGCTCCGTCCAGCGCGAGTGGATCGTCATGTTTGCCGGGTTGGTGCGAGAGAGAAGCTCGTTGCTATCGCTGCATGAGGCAGACGAGCGACGTCTGGTCGGCAAGTGTTTGAGAGCCAGAGAGGAAGCCCCGACTGCGGCTCACCCGAGAGATGCTAATCGGCCCGTAAGATGGAGAGGAAACCGCTATGTTCGACCCTGAGATAAAAGTATAATACACAGTGTAGCAGTGTTTCGAAGTGGGCGAGGTAGATCGAGCAGCCTGGGGGACGAAGTCGGTGACTTTCCTGTGGTAATGTTCTGTCTGGGAGGGACAGGCATAGTTATGTACCGTGTGCCGAACCATAGTCCATGGGTCTACCTTCAGTAGCACAGCGGACAGGGAAGGAGGGGGAAGAGACCAGCTCTGGCGTGCAGGGCCAAGCGAGCCGAGGCTGAAATCTGGGGGGAGAGGATTTTCCTCCCTCCCCCCTCACTTGCATCCGATCTGAGGAAGACGTCTTCGTCCGCTGTTTAGCTGGGAAGTTGCAGCTCACCGCCGAGCAAACATAATGCTCAGAAAGAGCTGTGCAGCATGAGCCAGACTGAGAGTAGCCATGTTTGGCCCAGAAGGTGCTGGATAATGCACTACTTGCAAGGCAGGAAGGAGCATTGATGTTGTGCATTACGGGAAGGTGCAACTATCTGAGATTCGGGCGTGCAGTCGTCGTCGGTCTTGCCATTTTGGTCCCGCCCCTTGCATCCCCCCCCTGAGCGGACAATGTTCTGTCATATAAGACAAACAAAGTGAGCTGAGCTACGTCGCGCAAGATGTTCCTCGAGCCGGCCGTTTTGAGCTGCGCGTGAGACACGGCCGCTCTTCTGCCTCGCAAGCAGACAGAGAACATTAGCACGGCATAGATGGCACATATGCGGGGAAGTCGCCAAAAGAAGTCCTCCGGGCTATATCCTCCCAGATGGAGCTATCCAGTTCAGGAAAGCGGCTGTGTGAGAAAAGCGGGGGAGACTGATTAAAGATGTATTACCACAAAAAGCTCCTCGGCAGGATCGTCACGACAGAGCAAGGCAGAGGGGGGGGGGGGGCGTTGGCTCTGCGCATTTTGGTTCCTTGTCCGTCCTGGCCAGGCCTGTTCCTGTTCCTCCAAACAGGCGTAGCTGACATTCTCGCCAAGATGCATGTAAGATAAATACGTTCTTCGCCCATTCTGACCACATCTGGCCAGGGTCCAGGGCTGTACGCCTGCACTATGACGCCAGTGTGCTTTTAGGCAAAAACAAGCTATGCATCTGCGGTCATCTGCCGCCTCCGAAGCCGGGTGCGATTTCAGATAGCAACAGGCTGAGCCAACCCAACATCCGTTCCTGCTATTCTTCACCGACCTTGATCGGTCTGCCGGTTTCATCACTCTGCCACTGCTCGCATCCATGTAAGATAACTTCCCTCATACGACATCGACGTCATGCATACAAAGCATACTTGACCCCCACGCGGCAGGTCAAAGGATTTTGGACGCTGTCCCAGGGAAGTAAGGGAGCCGGTTGGCGAGTTGGCGTTACAAACCAGACGTACCAGTGCACAACTCCGACCCGCCTTGCTTTCTGTTCCCGGCGATATGTCCATCTCCGAGGACCTCGAATAATCGGGAATGACCCCTCGTAGAAGAGGCGCTCTGTTACGTGAGGTCGGTCTTCACCGCAAGAACAGGGTTACTACAAGCACATCCTACAAGACACAAAGAACAGTGCACGCAAAAGTTCGGCAGATGGCAGGCCAGATCAGAGAAATGATCAAATCAGTGGTCATCGGCTTTGATAAGCCGGCATACATATTGTATTCGGTGAAATATGGTGGTCAAAGGCTCCTGTGGTTGGCCTAAAATGAGCGACTGGGGTGAGACAGAAAGTAAAACGTGTCTAGGAAAGCTGGCAGCCATGGACCTCCTAGACAAAGTTGTGCGACAAGATTGTGCGACAGAGCTGAGCGACCAAGCTGAGTAACCAAGCTAGGTGACAAAACTGAGCGACAAAGTTGCTTGCAAGCACCCCTTAAAAGAGCTTGTGCTCCAGGGTCATGTCAGACTCGGGCTCGAGACCAACACAGGCGCGGAAGATGTTGGTGAGGGCAGCACGCTGCTTGGCCAGGGCATTGATCACCGGCGTGCCAGGCGGCGTCAGCGGCGCCTTGAGCATGAAGCTGAGCACGCTCAGCACGCTGTGGAAGTTCTTGAAGCCCGTGGTGTCGGCGCTGCCGTTGACGGCGGCGCGCCACTGGATGCGCGTCATCATCTCGCTGACCAGGACGAGGTCGATGATGAGCGGCGACGCCAGCAGCGAGTCCTCGCACACGTTGAAGATGCTGATGGTCTGGTGACCGCCCATAAAGATCTCGGCATAGTACTCATCCAGCGCACGCTTGTTGTCGCCGACGGCCGGCATGTACTTGATAACAACCGTGTGGTCGGGCTTCTCGCCCGGCTTGTACAGGACCGTGTTGGCTTCGACCATGTCGTCGACCACGTTGGACTTGGAGATCTCTTTGGAGCGGAACTGGCGCTGGGAGCTCAGGTTCTTGCCATCGTTGTTGCCCAGGTGGTTATAGCTGGCAATGGACGTCAGGCGGATGCCGGCGTTGATCATAAAGTCCACCAGAGCCGACTTCATCTTGGTCTGCCCCGACTTGAAGTCGTCGCCGCCGATAAAGGCGTTGTGACGCTCGGCCAGGGCGATGGCGCCGGGCACAAAGGTGTTCTGCGGCGAGCCGTTGATAAAGGGCGCACCCTCGAGAATGGAGGCCACGGCGAAGACGGTCGAGGGCGCCACCTCGTCGTGGCCGGCCTTGATCGAAGCCAGCAGGTTGTCGGCGGTGTCGTTGACGCCCTCCAAGATCGAGGCGAAGCGCTCCGTGTTGGCCGTCCAGAGCACAATGACCTTGTCAAGGCTGTTCTGGGCCTTGAAGTTGCGGATGTCCGAGCGCAGCTTCTCGACGTGGGTCCACTCGGCCTTGGTGCCGGGGATGACGTTGTCGGCCCGGTCTTCCTGGTTGGCAGCAATGAAATCCGGGTAGTAGATGCTGGGCAGCGGCTGCATGGCGGCCGTCTCCTTGCGGATCTGCTCCTTGAGGGTAGGCTCCAGCACGCCGGCGCGGTCCATGGCCTGGGCGATGTTGAGGCTGCTGATGTCCCAGCCGCCCACGACGAGGTCGTTGGGGTGAACCATGGGCAGGATGTCGTGGAAGGGAATGTTGACATCGCGGCGGGTGGCGGCATCGGTGCCGAGCTTCATGGTCGAGCCCATGATGACGGAACCGTAGTAGTTGGCAGCACGGGGGCCCTCGCGGGTCTCCCAGACGAGGCCACGACGGTTGGCAATGATGCCGGCGGTGACGGTGGAGCCGTTGTTGCCGCCCCAGCCCACGAGCATGACGCCGACCTTGGGAACGCGGCGTTCGACCTTGAAGTCATAGACGGTCTCGGTGGGGGTGGCAGTGTGGCGGCCATCGGCGGCCGTCTGCACAGTGGTGGTGCGGTAGGTGTACTTGGACAGGATGGTGTCATCCGTGTAGACGACGTTGGGGGAGTTGACTAGGAAAGGATGGGCGGCCGGGGTGGCGGTGCGGCCGGTGGAGGGTCCATCTCCGTTCGCGGAGCTCGCGTCTGCTTCGGCGTGAGGAGCCATTGCGGACAAGGGCGCTGACTTGGCGTGGTTGAGCGGAGCGTGTATTGAATTACAGCGATCAGGGAAGAGTGAAGGGGAGAATCTGACGATGCTCCTCTATTGGTTCTGGATCGAGTCCGCTGAACTTCCACCAGAGGCAGAACGGCGGGCTCCGGCGAACGGGTGATGGACCCTGGGTGCGTGTTAGTCATTGTATTGCACCGCAGCGGCTCCGATGAGCGAGGAGCGTCTCCAAGACCGTCTCGAGGAACAGCCTGGATAGCAATTGGCGACTTACGAGTTAAGAAGATTAGAAAACGTTTTGACGGTTTTCGGTGATCGCGACCCAGACGAGTGCGATCATCCAACTAGAAAGGGGTGGTTCAGAAGTACGGGGGGCCTTGACGGCAAGATCAAGCAGGTGTTTGACGGGAAGATGTGGTGTTTTGGGTGGAAGAGAGAAAGGAGGAAAAGGAAGCGAGAGAAGTATTAGTTGCACGAGATACTCGTATTTATCCCAACAAGACGTTGTGCATCGAGGGCGGTGAGGGCAGAGTGCCGAGTCGCGCCTTCCCTTATCGCGATGCCGGGAGCCTACGGAATGAGCTGATAGTTGGTGCATGTTGGACAATAATGTGTGGTTTCCACAGCGCTACTGCAGGCGAGCAGCGAGTTTTCCCCCTTTCTGAACCAATTCCCTGATTTTTTAGGCCAATGGCTGGTGCCTGGCCTGGGCAAGGCGTCTAGTGCAAGTGTTCTACGAGTAATACGCGTTTTCGGGGCAGAAAACGTAATATGGCAACGGAAGCGGACTCGTCCACCGTGCCGACGATGCTCTGGCGCCTGCCTCCCCCTCCACCTTTTTCCCAGTTGACAGCTTGGCGGGGTCGCGGGGCAGGGTCTCCAGGGGGAGGGGGGTCTTGCGAAGTCGGTGGGCGCCAGGCGGTGACCCCCCTATTCTGGCGAATTGCAGGGCGCGGTCAGACACTGTCAGACACCGTCGCGGGGGTCGGCTGCAGCGCACTGCCGCTCTGGTGCGTCCTCGAGGTGCAGTAGCGCGGCGCTGACCGCAAGAACCCGGAGGGACCGTTTGACCGGCGGACTCACCGCGGTTGGCAACGGTAGAGCGGCGCAATGTGCTATGGCTCTTGCTTGTATTACCGATTGACCGCCTCGGAATGTCCCTAACTGGCAGAAAACAGATTGCAGCCAGTCGGAGGATCTTCTTCCAGCAAGGGCTCTTCCAAGCAGGAAACCTTTTCAGGTAAGGCCCCCCTCCCATTCTTGCACAAGCCATAACATTAGTGATAATGCAAAAGCCATAACAACTGTGATAATGCAGACTGCCATTCCAAGGTCGTCGTCGGAAGCGGCTAACGCAAATCCCGTGCCATGCCACCCACGAGGACCCAACCAACGGAAGACGGAACGACGAGGCTGATGAACGTGCAGCCAGCGGAACATAAGACACACATGGTCGGCCGAGCACGGCGGGAGGAGCGTCTGTTAAGCTTAGCATGGCAACCTATTTCCTATTTGTATTTCCTATTTTGCGTGTGTTTGATCGCCGCCTCGACGACACGATGTCCTGGACGTCCATCTGGCCGCTCTTCCGTGCCGCCTTCCTCTTCCGTTCTTTCATTTTGCGGGGGGGGGGGGGAAGAAATGTAAAATGCAAAGTGCGAAGCGAGCTGTTTTGCATGCTTGCTTGGTGTGTTTGGCATCGGACCCCCGTGACTAGGGCCCTTGCTCCTTGCAGCCCCCCCCGGCCGTATTGTTTTCGGTTTGTCGGCGTGCTCTCCGCGATCCCACTCTGTTTTACGTTGTCTCATCATGCCGCGTGTATGTACGGAGATGGCGGAGCTGACTATTACTCTTACAGGCAGGCGCCAGACGAGAGACGCATGATGAGAATTGCGCCTTTGAACTCACTGGTCTTTTGGGCACTTGTCCGGTCCGAGCTGGGCCACGTGAACGCTGCAAGGCCTGAAGATCGTCATCAAAGGCAGCCACTACAGATAACGCAGCTGCAGAAATAGGGTCGTGGGGGGGGGGCAATTCAAATTGTTGCGGCCACCCCGCGATAAGACGGCGATTGTAGTGCAGAGTCGCAGTTGTTCGATTGACGAACCCAGATGGCACTTTTGGCTATTCGTCGAGCTCGAGCCTGTCTTGCTCTAGGGTTAATAGGCATTAGAGTACGAGTACTGTAGACAGGTGGCTCATCTCGGATGAGGGTGGTATTCAATTTCGGATTATATGCTGGAATGGCAACTTTATCAGGGCACAGGACGCTCCGCGTTTCAGGACGAACAGAGCAATAAAGATGCTCCTATACCACATACTACACATACCACACAGCCTGTTTGCCTCTTCACCGCCACGATCTATCTGGATTCGCATCGAGGGACGGCGACGCCCCATTGGCTCCTGCACCATCGGCCAAGTAAGATGAATCCAATTCGGGCTTGGCCAGTAGGCAGACGTGCGTGCTCCAGAGTTATTTGCAGCTGGCGAATGCTACGACGAGTTCGTGATCCGTACGAGGTACGAGCACGCAGCACGAGTAGGAGCGCTCGAATCTTACGAGCACGTCTGACTAAGTCCCCCCGACATCTGGCTCATTTCGTGAGGACTCGGCAGTCAGACGGCCAAGACAGGGGATGATCATGGCCGGATTGGCTGAGGGTTGCAAGGCCGGCGGCAGGGGGGGAGATGACGGTGTGGTCAAGGTGTGCGGTGCTGGCCTCGCGCAAATAGTATCTCTGCCAGTACGAGTCTCGTACTCTGCCATATTCGTCGTAGTGCGACCTTGTCCGTATCTTACTATGATGGCTCGCAGACGGGGGATCGTCATGAGGGCCCTCTCCTGGCCAGAATCTGGTCCCGCTGCGCCAGGGCCGTCTCATTTGCCGCCGGCCACACATGTTTGTATTTGCATCTGCAGTCGCCAGGTGACGGAGGTCCTTCCCGGACGTTGCAGAGCGCGAGAAAATAGCTAGTCGTGCTCGTACGAGCGACGAGGCCAGTCGCGTCTGCCAACGGACGCCCCGGGACAAACCTGCTTTGCGAAAGAAGAGAAAATAAAGGGGAACGGGCGTTGAAACGACAAGAGACGGACAAAGTGGGCTGCACGCAACAGTGCTGTCGCAGTGGTGCTGGGGTTGGGGTACAAAGTAGAAAGGGTGGAAAGGATGGAAAAGGTGGAGCGGACGCAGAGAAAGCAACCTTGCTCGCCGTTTCCTGCAACCTTAACTTCGTTCCTTCAGCAGAACCGTGGGCGAGTGAGTGCTTTCCGTAAGTGTTTTCCCGTATATTTCCATTGCTGTCATTTTGCGGGCATTTTCTCGTGAGCTCCTCTTTCGCGGAGCAGCACACGTGCACGGTTCGCTGCCTTGCGGACTGGGCTCGGCTGGGCAGTCATTGCCCTCGCAACGACGATGCAGCGAGGAGGACACTGTGTTTGTTCTGTTTGCTGGAACGCAGCACGAGCAAAGAATGCATGCAAATTGTACGAGAACTCGTACGAGTCAGTTTCTCGTGCTCAGCATCGCAGCCCAGAGTCATGCTCTTACTACAAATGCAAATACGAATACGTGTTCGCACGCCCTTTTTTTTTTTCAGCGTAGTAAGCTGTGAATAGACAGGTGCACCTTCCCCAAGTGCCGGCAGGCTTCAGCGAAATGAGCATCTGGTGAGCCTGCTCCACACACACTGTATTCTATACGGGGTGCGCGCGAGCACCGCTTGCCCAGCACGATTCATACCGCCTGACGCGCTTGTGCGCGGTGCTGGAACGGGTCTAGCCTGCCCGCCATACCCGCCTAGGTCCAGGGGTCGAGCCCACTGGAAAAAGCAACGCGGAGCTACCAGCTCGCAGAAAACCCGGTTTTAGCATCCTCTTGTGACATGCTGTGTCGTATTGGGTGGGTTCGTTTAGGTGCCGTTTTGATTTCGGTGATTTTTCACTTTTAATTTTTCATTCTTTTAATCTTTTAATCTTTTTCATCTGCAACGGCCAACAGCGCAAGGCCGCGAGCATGAACAGACCATTCGCCCTGCTGCGAGGAGCGACCGAGGCTGAGGAGCCTATTGTGTGCTAGGCCCGGACAGGGACCCCGGAGATGCCAGGAACCGTCGCAGGGGTCTGCTGCTTTCTGTCCTAAAAGGGAGAGCGTGTTGGCCAGATGCGATGTTGGCGTCCACCCCCGAGACCACCCTGCGATCCTCTTCTCTGCACAATAGCGAGCATGCATACTCGTACTCGTGCTTCTCCAGGCCAGGGCAAACGCGCACACGCGGCTGACCCGTTAACATGGACGCGGTCCAGCACGCTCACCGGCCGAGCTCCCTTTGGTCCCTTGCTTCCGCCGCGTGCCGCTGTGGAATGCGCATCCCTTTTTGAGGATTACACATGCCTCGCATCTGAGATGATTAATCCCGAACTGACGCGAGTGCAGCGATCGACACCCAAGGCAAGATACGAGTACTGGCTCTGCTCGTATATGTGATACTGCAGCCTATAAAGAGAGCGTCCGGCTGGCCAGGGTTCCGAGCCTTGCCTTGGTGTCCAGGGTCTGGCCGACGTTTGAGGTTGCATCCACTGTATTATGGGAGAAAACGGACGGCGGCTGCTACGACGTACATATTTCTGACAGACTCGTATCTTACACAGTAGCACGCCTCCTTTCCGTTGCCCTCACCCCCCCTTGTCGACCTGCTCAGCGCGCTATTCCCTTCTTTCCCTTTCTTCCCTGCCGGCATCCGTGCTCTCGTGCACTCTTGTCCGTGCCATCCCTCTCCCTGTCGACCATCCCCCCCTGGCACTATCCCTCCACTCGTGCCGAGCACTGGCATCCACATTCGAGACACGAAACGCAGCAGCAGCCAGGGAGACCGCTTCACAGACCCTTCTCTTTCTTCTTTCTTCTCTGCACGCATACATTCTGTTACTCTTCAAAACATCTTCCCAAACTTTTTCATCTGCACAGCCCCCAACTCTCTCTTCCCCTCCCCCTCCCCCAAACAAAACCGACTGGTCGGTGAGGATCTCTCGTTTCTTCCTCTGCAACTCACCGACTTTCATCGTTCCTCAATCCTTGTCACTGCCCTGCTCTCGTGAGCAGCGTCGACAACAAAGCAACCAGGTCACCGTCGTCACCACTTGAGCACACATGTTCCCAACACGGCAACGACGCTCGTGATTCAGTGAAGGAAAAGGGACGAAGCAGCACATCCCCTGGAGGGACACGCAGACACGCTTCACCAGCACAGCACAGAACAGAACAGAACCCAGAATCAACAATGGCGGGAGTGGGAAGCCTCCTGCCAACCATCAAATGCTCATCATGCGGCCGACAAGTAGAGATCTCCATGATGGGGGAGCACATCTGCAGCGGTGCAGACGCAGAACGTATGCAGCAGCAGACGGACCGTTTTGGCTTGGACACCCAACTAACACTGGCTGTTTAGCAGAACCAGAAGAACCTGAGCCAGCACCAGCACCAGCACCCGCACCAGCGGCACCAGCATCGCCGTCCTTCTTTGGCAAGCTGTCGTCCTACACGTACGGCAGCAAGCCCAGCACCAACTCCCGGGACCAAGAGCGAGCTGGCCGTGTGCCGCCTCAGGTGGACACGTCTGCAGCCAGTAGGTGTTCTCTTTGACCCCTGACCACTGTCCCCCAGCTAACCATTAGACCGCAACTTTTACCGTGGCGGACTGTCCACGCCTGTCAGCACGTCGAGCAGCTCGCAGAGCGTGTCCCCATTGACGCCCCTGGGGACGCGTAACGGTGCGGGCGGCCGTCTGGGGGACGACTACTTTTCGCCCTCGATTGCGGGCGAGTTTGATTCGCCATCGTCGCCACAGCGTCGGCCCGGCGGGTACGGCGGCCTGGGGAGTGCCGACGAGGCCGACAGCTACCATCAGCCGGCCAACAGCCCCAAGCCTTCGCCGAATCTGATGGAGCGCATGGAATCCATAGCACCCGGACCCTTTGACGTGGGTCGCAGGCCCAGCAACACGCCCAGCACCTCGGCATCGCGGACGGGTGGCGGCAGCAGCGGCAGCAACGGCAGCAGCAGCAACAACAGCAGCAACAGCAACGACTTTGGCTATGGCAGCGACCGGTATGGAAACTCGACGTCGGACAACTTGCCGTCTCCTCGAGGCCAGCGCCAGAACGGCTATGGCGGCTTTGAATCTTCGCCACAGAGCAACACGCGGCAGAACGACGGCGACTTTGAGGCGCCCAACTTTGCGCGTGCCGGCACGTTTCCGCGGCTGAGAGAAAGCAACGACTCGGTGGCACGAACGCCGTCGGCTCCGGGCTATCGTCCGGACCGGAGAAGACAGGCCGCCAGCTCGTCGGCCAACGACTACTATAGCAGTGGTAGCAGCAGCGGCAGCAACCGCATTTCGTCTCGCATGGGAAATCCCGGCCACCGGTCCAACCGGCCTTCGATGGGCCCCGACACATCACGTCTGCCGCCGCCGCGGACCAGCCTGGTGCGGCCGCGCACGTCTGGGCGCGACAGCAACGCGTCGCACATCAACCTGGCGGCCGAGTTTGGCATCGGCAACCCCTACCACTCGCCGACGGTGTCCATGTCGTCGACGGTGTCGAGCCTGGACCAGCCCAGCATTCCCTTTTCGTCGTCGCAATCTTCGCTCTCGTCGGCGTCGTCGTTTTCCACGTCGGCCTCGGTCCATAACAACAACAACAAGGCAGCCGACCGGATGCGGCCGCAGGCGGCGAGAAAAAACAGCAACGTGGCCCAGCTGGACAGCCTGCTGGACGACATCCAGTCGCTGAGCAGTACGACGCGCGACGAGCGTGACATGCCAGCGCGGGCGGCAGCACCGCCACCCGACCGCAAGATGGGATCGCTGAGAACCGCTCGTCGGCCCTCGGCTCGGGACGCCCAGGACAACAACAATGCGAGAAGCCAGGCGCCGGCTTTTGACGCAGACAACGACGACGACCGGCGAGACCGCTTCGACCGGTCCGCGACGTCGACACCGCTCTCGCTGCGGATCGGCGTGTCTCCAGACCGACGGCCCATCTCGCGCGGTCGCGACCGTGACTATGACCGTGACAACAACTACGACCGTGATCACGACCACGACTACGACCATGACCACATCCGCGAGCGCAGCCGGGCACGTGACCGGTCAGCAGCGCGGACGAAGCCAACACAACCAACACCACCAACACAGCCGGCGTTTTCGCGCGGACGCTGCAAGGCGTGCGGCGAGCTGATCACGGGCAAGTCGGTGTCGAGCGCGGACGGGCGGCTGACGGGCCGGTACCACAAGGCGTGCTTTGTGTGCACGACGTGCGCGAAGCCGTTTGCGTCGGCCACGTTTTACGTGCACGACGACCAGCCGTACTGCGAGCACCACTACCACGAGATCAACGGCAGCCTGTGCGGCACCTGCGGCTTCGGCATCGAGGGCCGCTACCTGGCCGACGAGACCGACCAGAAGCACCACGAGACCTGCTTCGTCTGCGCCGACTGCCGCCTGCCGCTGCGCGACGGCTACTTTGAGGTGTCGGGCCAGATCTACTGCGAGCGCGACGCCTGGCGACGCGTCCAGCAGACGATGCCGCCACCACCGCCGCCGGTACAGGCACCGGTCCCGATGCACCACCAGGCGGACCGGAGACAGCCGCCACGAGGCAGGCCGGGCCCGCCTCGCGGACTTCCGGCCGGCCCGGGATCGCGTCTGGGACCAGGCCGGATGCCCCCCCCAACGCGGCCCTATGGTCTTCCGAACCCCAACGGCAGCCGTCTCGGACCCGGGCCCCGTCCCCGCATGGAGAAGCGCATGACGCGGCTGGGCATTATGTGATCCTTTGCTTTTGCCTTGCACCATTTTATGCCTTATTTTGCACTGCTTGTTTGCTTCGCTTCGCGTCTGGGACATTGCTATTTTCCACCATATCTGACTTTTTAATGTCCTCCCCCCCCCCCTGACATCACAACACCGGTCACCCGATCTAATTTTTTGGGGCATGTTTCTGGTTTCTGGAATGGGTTTCTCGGTGTTTTTGTTTCTCCCCCCTTCCAATTACGAGGGCGGCAGGCTGGCGTTTTGGATGTGTTGCAGTTTTTGTTTTCATTTTTTTACTTTCATTTATCTTGATCATGAGCTTGGGAAAGGCGTCGCGCTTGCCATTGGAGGGAGCCTGGGGATGGATGACATTGATTTGGACTGTATTGTATTACTCATAGTTGCTTTTGCAGGTTTAGCTAGATTTGCCGAGCTGGAGCCAGAGAACGCTGACTCGAGCTCTCCAAAAAAGACAATCATAGCCGATCCTCAACCCTGCGTCTTTCAACCGCTGTCTTTTTGCCATGCGAGATCATCCACGGGTCGGCAGTCTATGGCTGATACGACGACGGCCTGCGAAATCCTGGTCCATGTCGAGAGATCTGTCTCATGCATTCTGCATCCTGCAACGGGTGATTCTCCCGATCCTGGTGACACACGGCAGGCAGCCGCTTTCCTGTGACACCAAACGTTTTCTCTTGCTGTGATGAATAAGCCGAGGGGCACGCGTGTGGTCCGTGTTCAGGACGGAGCCGTCGACTGGATTCTGCGCGCGTCTTCGTGCCCGTGCCCATGCCGTTCCGTCTAGGGAAGCTGCCATACCTGTATTATTACAGGCAGATGCTGTACGGAATGTGGCCAATGGAAGCGGGGCGCAGACAAGGTTCCCCCCCAATGCAGAATCGCACTTTCCTAATCTGGCGTCACTTCGCGCTCGCTTCCCCCTCCCTTCCCCTTTCACAACGTCCCGTTTACGCCTTGCCTGGACCGAATTGGTGCCGGCATTCAATTTCATTCATCTCCGATCTGTTTCATAGAAACCGGTCCTGAGATACATTACCCTGTGAGACCAGCTTCTCACAAAAAACAATCCCAGCACGGCAGCCGGCCCTGGCAGACAGCTGACACAAAAAAACGGCCCTTTTCCTGCGGCGCCACAGAGAAAGACAGGCTGCATGGCATTCAGCTGTATTGGAAAGATACAAGTATCCATACAAATGCTCGTACGGGCATCTGAGCCTCTGCCAGGCCCTTCCATGATGCCAGCAAGCAAGACGCCAGCAAAGAGAGGTGTCCGCAGGACCTGCTTCCATGGGATGGCGTGCGTCGCAGCAGGACCAGGTTGTTTTGCTTTTTCCTGCCTGTGCCAGAATGGCCCCCCCCCCGTCTTTCTGCAGGAAGCGTTGTACTCGTATCATGGCAGGGTGTTCCTGACGTGTTCGGCATCTCCGACGCTGGATGCCTCCTATGCGACTCCGACGCAAATGGTTTGGCCGTGGCTCGCATAGAGAGAGAGGTAAATAAGCAGGCAGGACTTTCCCACCCCCCGGCCCGTCATGCCGCTGTCGGCTTCGCCCGCAGCGAGTTGTAGTGCTCGCCGAGGCCGAAGCCGTGGCGGTAGTAGACGAGCCAGAGGGCGGGGGGCTCGTCAGTGGTCGCTGTCGTCGCCGCCGCTGTCGTCGCCGCCGCCGCCTCCGCCTCCCCCGGCTCAATCACCTCGCTGCGCCCGTCGTGCAGCACGTGGATGGCCACGCCGTAGGCGCGAGCCAGCGCCTGCAGCTCGAGCTGGCCGCCCCACTCGGCCGTGTCGCGGATGGCGGCGACGTGGGCGGCCAGGGCGGCGTCGAGGTCGGTCACGTCGTCGTCGCCACCGATGAGAAAGGGAGCAAAGTCGTCTGGGTGGGCGGCCATGTAGGCGGCGGCGACGTGGCGGACGGTGCGATAGGGGGAGGCGTCGGCGGCAGCGGCGGCGGCAGCTGTCTCTTCGGGTTTGGTTCCCACCTCCCGCCCCAGCTGCTGCAGCTGGTCTGCCACCGCCGAAAAGAGGCAGTGGCCGTCCGGCCGGATGAGGTGCTCGACGCGGCCGGAGCGCGCGAGCAGCGGCGCCAGCGCCGCCCGCTCGACCGCCGCGTGATCCACCATGTTGGCCGCCTCGGCCGCCGCCTCTTCCTGGTCGCGCTCGCGCTCGGCTGCCCGCCGGGCCAGGCGCTCCTTTTGGCGGTTTCGCTTCTTTGGTGGCTGCGGCTGCGACTGCGGCTGCGGCTGCGTCTTGGCTGGTGCGCCTTCCAGCGTCGTGTCTGCCAGCTGTGCAGCAACGCCGCCGACTTCGCTGTCACCCCTGTCCTCTTCCCCCTCCTCGTCTTGCTCGTCGTCCTTTGCCCCTATCACTGCCTGCAGCTCCGCCGCCTGCTTCTCCTTCAGCACCCGCTCCAGTGTCGCGCACTCGTCATTGACGCCCTTGCGCGTCTTCTTCGTCGCATTCTTCTTCTTGTTCGTGATCCGGCCCTGAAGCTCGCGCAGCTCGCGCCGGTGGCGTGTCTGGACCTCCTCCAGGGATTCCATGGCGCCTAGTCGGAAAGGCAGAGCGTCGGTTAGAGGACACAAATTTTTGTGAGGCTTGCGCCTCTAAAGCTCAATGCTTCTCTTGTGGGGGGAGGGAGGGGGGGGGTATTAGCTCACCCGTTAGTGGGGTTTTCAGCACAGGAGAATAGACAACAAATTTTATGGCCAAGGTCAAACCAATAATAATAGCACGCCTTTGAGGCGGCGGGCTTTTTTCCTTGTATTGCAGTGAAATAATAAAAAAAACTACAGGTATATAGCGAATGGGAATCATAGTGGGTTGCCCCGTTTGTGAAGGACTGGAAGAAACGAAAAGAGAAAGGAAAAAAAGAAGGAAAAAAATAGCAGAGAAGTGACCTTACGCCCCGATCCTTTTGAAACCTTGGATATAATAACCCTTCAGCGGCATTTGGCCTGCTTGCCCAACAAAACAAAAGAACAAACGTAGTGAACGACAAAAAGCAAAGTTCTTCACCATAACACGCACTCATCAAAAGCAATTCCACTAGAATCCTTTGAAGGGGTCCTCACGGAAGTAATCCTCTTCACCGCCCGTGCGGCTGCTGGCTGCATACGACCCGTCTGTCCCATGAGTGCCCCGTGAGTGGTAGCTGTCACGATGACGGCTTCGGCTGGCCCGACGCCTCATCTCCTTGCTGCGCCGCCGTGCCCGGTACCGCATCTCTTCCTGCTCATCCGGGTAGTCATCAAACTGCGAGATGCCAGCAAGCGGGCTGATGAACGCTTCCATGCGCACCGTTCCGATAGCATCGAAAAAGTTGTTCATAGTAGCACCGCTGGGCCGTGATGACGCCTCCGATGTGCGCTGCGAGCTACCAGCACCAAGGGCCCCGTTGACCATGCCCCACGTAATGTTCGTCGAAGCCTGCGACTGCGAGATATCCGAATTGCCCGCCGTGCTGTTCGACGACGCGTGGTAGTAGCTGCTGCCGCTGCCCACCGGTCCAGAAAAGCCCCGGAAGGACAGCGGAGGTGGCACGTGCCCGCCTGTGTTGCTGCGCTTGCGGCCATGGACCATGGCCTGGTTGGCCCGCTCGTGAAAGCGGGCAATGACCGGCGGCTCGGCCGTGTCGCGCGAATAATCGCGCTGGTGTGTCGAGGATGATGCAGCCACCGATGGCGGTGCCGACGTGAACACCTCTGGTGGCCGGTATGTTTGAATGCTGGGCGGCACAGAATCAGTTTGTGACGAGCTTATGCTCATAGGAGGCAGGGGTGGCGGCAGAGGAGGCTGCGCAGCCACCGCGGGTCCGGACATGTTCGAGTGGACCATGCCCTTGCTCTTGGTGAGCCTTATAGAGTCGCGGATTCCTGCCCTGCGCTTGGTCTGCGGCAGCTCAAAGTCTGGTGCCGCCTTGGGCAATGGCGCAGAGATGTTCTCTGGAACTGCCTGCTGCGAATGGGCAAGGAAAGACAGAGACGTCAGCCACAGATAGTGGCGCTCTGCCGACGTTGCCGTGAACTTCAGGGCGCGTTGTGGAGTCAGGATCAAGATCGACCGGTGGAACAGCTGCTGGCAGCCCTTGGGCGGCGGGTTGTCGTCCTTGACGTCGAGGACAGATTGGATGGTCACTGGGGCACAAGTCAGTGGGGGAATGTACAAGCACAAGGCCGATGCCAACTTACGTTTACGCCCAGATTTGCCCATGAGGGTGCTGTTGTTCGAGGGCTGCTTGCTGCTCCAGAGAATGGCGCGCTCGTACGGAGCGAGCCAGACCCAGCGCCTGTGTCTGTCGTTGCTGCTGTCGTCCCGGTTGGACGTCTCTGCACCGCCAAACGACTTCCGCCGGCGAACGTACTTGTACATCCACTCACCAACCATGGTCTGCGCAATAGCGTCCACGACGCCCGTTGCTTGGTTCGACGAGTTGACGGATCCGGATCCTGCACCCGTCTGGTCAGTGTAGGCCGTGTTCGTAGATGCCTGGTGCCGGTGGCTCGGCCGGTTCCGAGACGCCTGCGTGTTGTTCCTCCGGGGCACGGTGATGTCATTGCTGGGCAGAGGAGGCATGCTGGGACTCTCGGGCTCTTCGACGGGTGCGAAGGGGCCCACTGGCGGCGGCGACCGGCTGCCACGTCTCCTGCTCCTCGCCTTGACAGGGATAGCCGCAGCCGACCGAACCTTGCGAATGCTGTTGGCACGGTAGTGGCTTCGGCTCCCGTTCCGGTGATGCCATGGCTCCCCTGCCCGTGTTGGACTGCGCTGGCCATCGCTAGGAGCGCTGACGCTCATGGGTGGCTTCCGCGAGCTCGCCCGGGTCGGGATAGGGAAGGGGGGTTCACGGCTCTCCGGGAGGCTGGGGCTGCGCGTCCGGCCCTGGTGTGTGGCAATGCCATTCTGGATCATGGCCGCCTTGCGCATGACGCCCGACTTGTTGCCAGACGTGCCAAGAATGGAGCTGCCCTTTTCGTAGGACATACGGGAGTTCTTTGACGACATCCTTCTCACCGATGAAAAGTCGCGGCTATCCCGGTTGCTGTCCGGAAGATTGAACTTGCTATAGGTCTCTGTTCCGTTAACCGTGCTGGACCGAACGCCATTGCGCACAGAGCTGCGGCGCGGAAGCGAGCCCAGCTGGTCCGGAGATGTTGTGCCGTTCTGCGGACCAACACTCCGTCTGCTGCCTGTGCGAGAAGACGTGCCTCCGCTGCTGCCTGCTTTGGGCTTCGGCGCAGACAGTGCTGTGCGGTACTCTGAATCGCTAAAGTCGTCGGCGAACTCGTCCGCCTCATCAGAACTGGCGACATCAAATCCAGCAAACAAGCTGCTAATGCGATGAGGCCGTCGCATGGGCGCCTTCTGGCTAGACAGCGGACCATCGTCGTTGTTCCCAGGATAAGCATCATGCGTCTCTTCCGGTCCGAACGCAGTAGGCGCAGGCACCGGCGAAGAAGGCGGCTCGCTGCTCTGGCCTGCCTTCGAAGCCAATCTCCTGGGGTTCCGCGGAGGCAGGTTGCCAGGGACCGGCGTGAACTGCTGCTGCAAGCTCAAGTCGTCCACGGCCGCCGCCGCCGGGTCCACAATTGCAGCCGAGGGTGACGATGGGCGAGAGGTCACAGCAGACGGGTGCAGGTGGGCAGGGAGGCGGTCGAGACGCTTGTCGACACGAATCTCATCGGTCTGGACGGACACAGACTTGGACGGCATCGGCAACGAAATTTCCACCTGGCAGCCAAAGTCCTTGACAAGGGGAGGAAGACGCGGCTCGCGCGGCGTTGTCGGCCGGCTTGTGGGAGGGTGAATGCTGATACTAGGGATGTCCATCTGACCAAATGGTACCAGGCCATGGGGAGACAGCATCGCCATCGGTGGTGTCAGAGGAGCTGGTACATCAGTCTGAGTAGCACTGGAAACCATCACAACCGGCGCCAGCACCGGCACTGGCGGAATGGGAGATTGGCTGGCCTGCTGCTCCTTCTCAAAAGGAGACTTGGGCGTCTTAGGCGGGCTCAGCGGCTGTTCAGTCGGCGTCTGTGATCCGACGGAGACCATGGCAGTGCTTCCCACGATAACGGGCTCAATGGTGAGCGGCCGAGCAATGTGCACCCGCTTGCGGCGCTGATTGGCCTCGATCTCGCCCCATTCCGCACGAGGCACGGTCTCGACCGTCGCTTCATGGACAAACCGGTCGGCACGGGGAGGGATCGGCTGCGGAGCCTGCTCGACAGTGACCAACTCGGAGATGGACAGAACAGGCGGCGTCGGTGGGGGTGGAGGCGAGCACTGCACTTCCGAGTCGACGTATTCAACCTTGGGAATCTTGGCAGCAAGCAATTTTTCTCCATTCTGCTGCTCTTCCTCGTCCTCCCGGATAGTGACACCCTCCAGGCGCTCCAGGGTCTGGTTCAGGTAACGGCCGCGAGCCATCACACTTCCGGTACGACGGAGGCTTTCATTGCTCTGGTTCCGGCGATGCGACCGCGACAACATGCTATCCCGGCTTGCGTTTCGGGTGTGGAAGTGGTTGGACATGATACTGTCACGGCCACCATTGTCCGTCTCGTCGTCCTCGTCGCCATCAAAGTTGAGCTCGTCGGCGAGCGAGTGTCCGTTTGGCTTGCCTGCCATGACAGAGAAGCGGATGCTGTTTGTCATGCTCATGGTCCGGATGCTGGCGCTATCCGCATCTTTGCCGACCGTGCTGGCCTCATCGGCATCGCTCTCGGTGGAGTTTCCATTGATGCCGCTGGCCTGGGCGGCAGCCTGGAATGCTGCAACCTCGTCAAGGACCGTCTTCAGACGCGACTCGGCCACATGGACTTTGCGTTCGAATTTCCGCTTCTCCTCTTCCCATTCATCCTTCTCCCGAGCCCACTGCTCGTGTGTGCGCTCCGAGTCTTCCTCGTAATGGCGCAGTCGCTTTTGCGTAGACTCCAGCCTCTTCCTTGTCTCGGTGGCCGTTTCCACAGCATCATCACGCTCACGAGCAAGCTCGGCCAGCGCAGAGGATGTCCCGCCTTCGAGCAGCTGCAATTGGCGCTTCAGCGAGCGGTTTTCCTTTGCGGTGCTCGTAATAGACTCATGCAGAGAATCTTCTTCTTCTCGCGACGTGTGCAGAGCTGTTTCCAAGCTCTCGATGATTTTCACTTTTTCTTCCTGGTCACGGCGCAGGGAGAGGATTTCCGAGACGAGATTGGCGTGTAGCGTGGGCGTGAACCGGCGAGGATCGAAAATGCTGATGGACTCGTCGGTGGCAAGATCCCTGGAAGAGCGCTTGGAGCCCCGATCGACCTTGTCTAGTTTGTCGGTGGATGACAGGGGTAGGGGCGGTGGTGAAGTAGTCGGCCGTGGCGGCGTGACGGAGCGGCGTGACCTTCTCGAGTTCCGCGACGGAGTTCGGTACGGCGTGTCCGTAGGCGTCGGAAGCGCGGCAGACGCAGCCACGATCCGGACGTCGCTCTCGTCCTCCGTCTCCCACACAGCCATGCTCGGCATTGTTCGTCGATCCGTGTCAGACAACTAGCTATGCCTGAAAACCTCCTAAATGTCGGCTCTGGTGTTCATAGCGGATGGCGAAAGTGTCGATGAGAGTGTGCAACAAACCGGCCGGGGACTTTCCAGAGGACCCGGCGGCAGTAGAAGAGCAGTGGCGGGAGGAGAATAAGGTTAAGTTCTGGAGACGAAGGGGGCTGAATGAATGAAAAGTGGCAGTGGCAGCTGCTGACGAGACAGCTGAAACCACCTCAGCAGTGGTGTGCTGCAAAAGACTAATATAAAGGGGATCTAGAGGCAGTCGCTGTTAGCGATACACAGTTGCCCATGTTGTGATATGGCGGGCGTCTCCTTGCTTTCTTGAGATAGTGGAAGCAAGGAAGGAAGCAAGGAAGAAGAAAGCAAGGCAGCACGGCAGAAATGACGGTAGAGTTGAACGCAGTGATCCAACGCGCGGCTGCGTTTCCAAACACGTACCAATTGAAAGCAAATGAGATAATGACAGCCTGCCTCGGAACTCGAGGCGAGGCAATCGTACAAGTCAAATGTAGTGACCAATATTATAGGACGTTATTTTTGCCTGTTAAGGAGTGGCACCGCTAACAGAAGTGAGGCGTTAGCAGGGGACCCCTTCATGCTGCGGGACGACGTTGCATATTATAGCGACCCCCTGATAAGAACGTGCTTGGAAAAGGGGACTCGGCAATCAGAATGGGGCAATTCATGCCTACCCACCTTAAAAGCAAGAGAATATACCGTTACACGGCGTAGGAGAATAGGAAGAAATCCAGGGATTTGCAGTGCAGCTGACAAGCGTCGTCGCCTGCTTGGTCCAGTAGCGTGGAGAACAGGAGTCGGCCAATGCCAGAAAAGCACAAGGGATCAATTGAGATCGGTCCGTCCGTCAATGGCAGCCGTGACGCGTGGAAAAAGAATCCGAGAGGCGGGGATGAACACAGCTCGTCAACGCTGAGACGCGACCAGCGAGCTAGAGGTTGAGGTATAGAACAAAAGGCTAAAAAGCAGCCGCCTGCTGCTTGGGAGCTGGAGCTGTCCCAGTTAGCCCGGTCTGCCGAAATTGTCCTGGCGAGAAGAGGACAGTCGGCCCGGTGTCCCAGAGACAGTGGCTGTTTGTGCGTGTGGTCTCGTATGGGATCTTGCGAGAGAGAAGGCGCGTCTGTCTAGACACTTACTGGCTGGAAGGGGTATAGTATGAATAACACTGAAGACGCATCCAGAGAGGTGGACACGGGCAGCAAGGCAGCACAAGACGCAGAGAAATGCTGATGCTGGAAGAAGACAACGAACGCGGCGTGATCAGATTAACGGGGCGAGATCACGATGGATACTGTGCAGAAGAGCCCAACGCGAGGTGCAGAGATGACTGGTCGCACAGCTTGGGGACGAACACCCACACGAGCACGCTCTTCGAAGGACGCCCAACACGGGAGACCGAAGTAGCGGGCAAGGACGGCCAGTGGCGAACAGGTGGAGAGAGGCTGGGACGCGGGCGTTCTCGAGACTCGACACAACAAGAGGTCGAGGGACAAAATGCGCAGAAACGCAAAACAAGAAAAAGAGGAAATAAAAAAGGAGATGGAGATGGAGAGAGAGTGTGTGTGAATGAGTGTGGGTGGGAAAAGAGAGAGAACGAGTAATAGGGCTAGGATAGGGAAGGATGGCACAGGCAGAGAAGAGAAACAACAGAAACACGAGCACGACCACGCTCGACCGTTCAAGATCGAGAAGATTTGCAGGCGGCACCGGCACACGACCGACTGCACTACTCGTACTCCAGATACCTCGAACTAGCTTGGGGCGTGTGTGCATTGGTGGCCCATGGTTGAGGGACTCAACGGCCAGACAGGCAGGGGCGGAGGAGAATAAGGGCCGGAGGATCAGGGTGGGCGTGCAGCTCCACAGAGCCATCACAGACCAGGTGGGTTGACCTTGCCAGGTGTGGCGTGTGCCTGCAGTCTGGGTGGTGGACAAACGGTTTTGGGGCGACGAGGGTGTTTAGGGGATGGACCAGGGTCTGACGCCGCAGAGAAGTGATATCAGCGACCCTGGAAGGACGCGACGCGGGAAGAAGAAACGAAACCCTGCCTCCTGCGGGCGGACGAGGACGGAAGGACTGGAGGGGGAGAGAGAGGGGTGCGACCCAGAGAACAGAACGGCAGAGGAAGGCACGACGGGCTGCGACGTGCGATTGGCCGCGGAACCGGAAGCTGTTCCAGGATGTTTTGCTATTTTACATGGTATTTTTCTTATTTTTTTTTACAAAGATGCATAGCTCTCTGTGTGTATCATTTTATGATTTTATGAAAAGAACGTGCTTATTGGCGCCCCGAGCACGACTCGTGCATGCAGGACGTTTTCCCTCTGCCGGAAAAGCGCGCTCTGGGGTCTGCCCCCCCGAGACTTGGTGCCCCGACCACCCGCAGAGTCGGACTGCTGGCAATTTTACGATTGGACGGAAGCGTGGACGTGTATGCAGGCCGAGTAAGAGGTAGGGTGATGCACAGGATAGTGCTCGACTGTGCATGCTATTTGCAGCGGTTTTCTGGAGCCTGCAGACTGCATCGGGCTAGCGCGCCCAGATAGGACGTGCAAAATGAGGGACATGGCTTCCTCGTTGGAGCGTCGCCTTCCCCATCGCTCTTTCCCTGGAGCGGATATTTCCACAACGAACCAAATTTGCTCCTTCCCCTCTCCAGCGGAATCGAGCCAGGGACCCAGGGCATTCGGTCAGACCCAAATAACGTCCTGCTAGTAATATTTGTATGTACCTGTCAGAACGCCTGCAGAGAGATCTTAGCCCGCTGCTGAACGTCCTACCGGACGTTTCGCTCGCTTCAGGACAATGGACCGGTCCAGGTTAGGCCCAGATTAGTTGGGTTTTACGACAAGGGCCATCCCATCAGTTCCGGCGACGGGCAGGGCCAACCCGTCTGGTTCGCTCACAGCTGGTGGTGAGAGCAGAGGGGGGGGAGGGGAGGTTTTAGCGTTGGGAAGCCGTTCCGCATAGGCCAATAAATAAAAGGGGTCGAGCCACATCCAGCTATGCCCGATTTGAGGCAAGCGCACGAGTGTGATAGTAGGTGCTGAAACACTGGGGCGCTGGGAGAACAGAGCCAAACCCAGGCGGTCGGTGAGAGGGAAGGCACGAAGTGAGGGGACGAGGAAAAAAACAAGAGAAGGAGGACTCGACGCCAGTCAGGCGCCAGCAAAAAAAACAGGCAAGAGCAGCAAGAGTCGCAATCTTATTACTGCTGATCCCACCACGCGTGGACGGTCCGCGCGCTACCGTGTAATACTCGTATTTTACAGTTGTACACAGGGCAAAAAAGAGGTAGACGACAAATTGGCCACAAAATTGGCCACAAAATTGGCACAAAATTGCCGACAGGAGGAGTGCAACGTCCCGCCTCTGGTCAGCGCGGACTCGTGCCTACACGAGCCGACCAGCGCTACATCGCGTCTATTGCTCCAGTCTGCGTGCATGTTCGCTGCGACTGTGACGATTGCCTCCGACCATCCGCAGTGGGAAGACTGTACATATTACGAATACGACATACGACGCACAGAACCTGAAGCCGAATATTGCTCGTTCTCGGATGGCATACCCACGTCGTACGTCTGCACAGCTGCACGGCACACATGCAGAAAGGAGACGTGGGTCGACGGGCCAGGTTCTGCGCGGACCTGGCAAGAGAAGGCACACCAGCCAGCCAGCCGGCCAGCCGGCCAGCCAGCCAGCCAGCCAGGTCAACCAGCCAGGTCAACCAGCCAGGTCAACCAGCCCGGTCAGCCAGCCCGGTCAGACTCGCCAGCCCAGACAGCCCGGAAGACCAGAAACGCCACGGACAGGGATGGGCGGACAAAGTCTGGGGGACCGAGCGTAGGCTCCTCCAGCATTCCTGCACGTTTGCGCTCCAGATCTCTCATTTGCTTGTTGGGCTGACAGAGGATCCGAACGCAGATTAACGGACCGGTGCCAGTGTGATAGCTGCTTGTCACTCGGGGTCGCAGTCGGCCTGCGGGCGGGCGTGCTGTCAGCGGCCAGGTCGTGTCTGCGACGCGTCGGAGATGCAGTCGATTCCGCGCGACCATCTGCCAGATACTACGAGTACAAATGTGCCTGCATCACATGCGCAAAGCACTCGTACTGCGCTGCGGAGTACGAGCATGTAAGATACGAGTATTCGTACTATCGTACACACCTATATTACGCGTACGGACCTGGTCTCTGCGGGGGCAACACAGCTGTTCGGAATCGCTAACCGACGTGCTATGTGCATCCATGGTTCTGCGCGGAGTTTTCCATTTTGACAGGAGACGACAGCACGCGAGTACGAGTGCAACCACTTGCACGAGTATCACTAGTATGCTCGTACTCGCCAACGAACCAACGGCGTTGGGGGGGAAAATAAGGCTCGGGATGGGACCCTGGACAGAACCAGAGTTGGGTTGGTGCTGCGTTTCAAAGCGGCCACCCCCCCTGCTGTTTGGACCGGAATAAGTTAAGCTCTAGGCCATCCCTTGCCTGACCCCCTCGAGGATTTTGCTCCTTTCAGCGGGCTGTTTCTTGGTTTTCTCGTCACAGCCCACCCCCCACGGGTGATTGTTGCGGGCAACCCGAAAGCCGCATGTCCTTTTCGTCTTTCTGCGCAGACCGGAGTTCATATCTCCGTAATTTCGGATATGGACGCGTACGGTGACGATTACGAGCACAGAGTACGAAAGGATCATCCCACGGCGACTGAGGCGAGCTGTGGTCAGCAGCGGGCAGCCGTGGAAACACCAACTGCTCCCCTCCCAATTTCCAGAGACGGGGTGTCTGGGGTTCGCTCTGGGCGGCATTAGCCGCATGCAGCCCGTACGAGACGAGATTATTCGGACTGGTGCGAGTATAACTGCGTGTCTCACTCGTGCATACGCCGTGCATATCACGACTTGGCCGAGATGCGGCTTTTGTCAAGATGCTCGCAGTCGCTGATCACGCCGCCGCCACGTCGTTTCCACCTTTCCTCAGCCAAGCGTGGGAAAAGGGGGCACAGTGGTCAGCGATTGCCGAAAGAGGAGGGACCTTCCCAGCCAGCTGGGTAGAGTTTCTGTCCTGAATGAGACAGAAAAAAAAGGGGCAGCCAGTCATGAGAGTGCCGTAATCCGGCATGCGGCGCACCCCCCCTTTTTGTGACATTTGAGACATGTGCGCACTACGAAATGGGTGGACGCATGATCGGCATCGATTGGCTGACACGGTCGTCATACGGATGCTCGTCTGCGTCCAGGCTTTGAGAGCAGGCAGACAGGCAGCAGAAACACGCAAAGACGCACAGAGACATGCGCAGAGACATGCGCAGAGACAGGCAGAGACAGGCAGAGACAGAGTCAGCACAAAGACACAACCCAGAACCTGACCAGCCAGCAGGCCCCCTTGCTCGTGTCTCGCCGGCGTCTCGCCGGTGTCTAGGCGAGTGATTTTCGTTTGGCAAACTACGCTCGCATTTCGGTCAGAACAGACAAAGAAGCACGACACCGAAGGACACGGCATCGAAGCAATATTTATGCACTCGCACAAAGCCGGTTAGGCAAAATTGGGCCGCCCCCGGGGTCACTGACCATTCTGTATTGACCCGTGCCGTCCGCTGATGTCGCTGGGCTGCACAGCGGCGGCCGCTCGGCTGGGCTGGACGTCGCACTATGGAGTGCTACCGTGTCTCTTCCCCGGCGAACGCGATGTGCGACCAGATGGGGATCCTCTGCTCCCCACGAGCTGGCGATGGCGCCTTTTTACATGTGCTAGCGCGTGGATTCGCCGTCGCAGTAGCAGTCGCAGTCGCCGTCGCAATGCATTGGCATTGACAATGACACTGGCAGTCGCAATAGCAGTCGCAATGGCGGCCCCAATGACGCTGGCAGGCGTCGTCGCACTCGCCGTCGCCGTCGCAGTCGCAGCCGTATTTCGCTCATATGCGAAGGATGGCGGACGGGACTGTCCTTCTTCCCCTCTCGGCCCAGTCCCAAGTACCAAGAACCAGTTTCTGCTCGTATTGCGAATGCGGCCCCCTTTCTATTTGGGGTTCAGGGTGGGAACAGCAGGCCAAGGCCACCCTGTCAGGAATTGCAACGCTGCATTGGGTGATTTGCAAGTACGAGTATCGACCTACGGGGTATGTAATACGGAGCACTCGGCACGAAAGAGTGAGATATCGCATAGTAGTTGCAAGCCGCCGAGGCGTCGATTTTACTTTGGCTCCGGCTCTCCGGATGGTCGTCGCTGGTCGCTGCTTTGGATAGTCAGCTGTGTTTTCTGGTCGTCGTCGTCGCGGCCACAGTCGGGTGCAGAAGACGGCCTATTTGAACCCGTTAGGCCTACATGGAAGTCAGCGGAGGCCCTTCTGGGGGTAGACATGGACGGTGGGCTAGAAGCTGGCAGCAATGGCAGGGCTCGACCGCCATGGCCATGAGATCATCGAAAACGTCAGGGCGCCGTCATAGAACGACAACCTGCAGTAAAACTGCCGAATTAATATCTGTAAGGCTGCTGCTGGTCATAGCGTCCATGGGCAGGAGCACTAGCTGACGTGGCCATTTCCGCTGTCCAGTTGGACATCTGTGATATTGACCACCAGTTGGATATTGACCACCAGCTGGTCGTCGTCGTCGTCGCTCTGACTCGCGAGCAAACGGACAGACCTCTTCATGAGGCCGGGGGTCTGACACAGAGTAGCTTTGGCCGACAACCTTGTTGTCTACGCGTCCATGTTTCAAGAGGGCATATCTTACTCGGAACAACCATAATCAGTCGCACGGGACATTTCCATTTGCGTCTTCACTCGTGGCATCAGTTTAAGCCGCGGTTCTCTCTCTCAAAAAGTAACGAAGCTCAGCACAACCGCTCTGATGCGGCGGAACTGATCGTACGATCGTCTATTTGTTCCACGTCTGAGTTGACCGTCCACCGACAGTGGACTTTGCCCGGCCGGTTTCTCCTATCTGAGAACTGACGTCGAGTTCCTCTCGGAGATGATTCAGGATGCAGGCGGCCATAGAGGTTATGCCGTTCTCAACCCCCCCCCCCCTTGCTCTGTTGAAGATTTTCCGTCTTCCGTCTTGTGGCTGCCATGTCTGGAAGCAAAAGAACAGCCGCGACAGGCACATGGACATCCGACCCCATTTTACCCCTCCTGGCTGCGCTATTCACAATGACGACATGCAAGGCTGCAATGTTCTTTCCTCCTCTCTCTCTCTCTCTTTCTCTCTCTTCTCTCTCTCTCCCTCTCCCCCCGTCCCCTACTCCTCACGCTGTCAGCGCAGTGGTGTCGGCACTGAGCACCTGGACGCTGGCGGGCGTCTTGACCAGGTAGTCAATGGTCTCGGCGTCGGCAAAGAGGCGGTCGACGTCTTCGAGCTCGAGGCCCTTGGTCTCGGGGAAGAAGAGGTAGATGATGGGGACCCAGGCTGCGTTGAGCACGGCAAAGATGATGTAGGTGCGCCAGCCAATGTTCTCAATGGCAATGGGGGTGATCTGGACGATCATCTGCAGGAGGTCAGCATCCATGAGATGAGAGACGAGAGACGCGAGAAGAGAGAGGAGAAGAGAAAAAGAACAGAAAAGAGAAGGCCTACATAGTTGAAGATCCAGTTGGAGGCGGTCGAGATGGACGAGCCGCGCTGGCGCAGGCGCAGCGGCAGGATCTCGGACGGGTACACCCAGACGGTGGCCTGGAAGCCGATGGTGAAGGCGCCCAAAAAGACAAAGAGCATGGAGGCGGCGCCGATGCCGGCCGCGTGGGCGATAGGCGTGGCGTGCTCGACCTGGAAGATAAGGGCAGCCTGGACGGCCATGACAGCAGCCATCAAGGAGATCATAGAGAGGAGCTGGGCGACTGTGTCAGCGGGGGGAGTGCCAGGAACATGGACACAACAGGACTCACCAGCGGCCGTCGTCCAACGCGATCGATGAGGAGCCAGGGGATAAAGGAGGCGACAAAGAACCACGTCTGCAGGTAGCCAGACATGAGGGCAGACATGTTGGCGCTGAAGCCGACGCTCTCTTCGAAGAGAGTGGTTGTGTAGTCTGGGGAGTGTCAGAGGTGGCGGAGCAATAAAACGGGAGAAAACCAGGGGAAACGAAGGAAAACGAGAGAAAACAAAGAGACTCACAGATGATGGCGTTGCAGCCGCCCAGCTGCTGGAAGGACTGGATGGCGCAGGCGATGAGCAGCCGGCGCTGGCTCTTGATGCCGTCGTTGCGCAAGAGGTCGCGCCAGGAGCCGGCGCCGATGGAGGCCTCGTAGGCGACGGTGTGGACGATGACGGCGTGCAGGCGCTCGACCTCGGCGTGGTCGTGGTCCGGGCGGCCGTCGGCGATGCGCTCGAGGACGGCGAGGCACTCGTCGGCGCGGTCGTGGGCGGCGAGCCAGCGGGGGGTCTCGGGCAGGACGAGCAGGATGACCAGCATGGGCAGGATGCAGACGCACTGCAGAATGACGGGGATGCGCCAGGCGTAGCTGCCCTCGTGGAAGGAAAAGGCGTAGTCGATCCAGTAGACGAGGAAGATGCCAAAGTTGAGGGTGGAGAGCTGGGCGCAGACGTCTGGGGGTGTTAGATGGAGGGAGGGCCAGAGAGGACCAGGGAAGGCCAGAGGGCCAGAGGAAGGCCAGAGGGCTAGGGTAGAGACTCACACACGCCCCGGCTCGACTTGGGACTGAACTCGGCCTGCATCACCGGCACGGTCGAGTTGATGACGCCCATGCCGCAGCCCGACACGATGCGGCCGACGATCATCTGGGCGCGGCCAAACGACGACGCCTGCAGCACAGCACCCACAATCATGACCACACAGCCGACGGCAACGGTCCGCCGGCGGCCCAGGCTCTCGCCAAAGATGGCCGTGGCTATGGAACCAAAGAAGCAGCCGACTGGAGAGAACGAAAGAGAAAGAAGTAAAACATCAGCAAGAGTCGGCATCGGAGGACTGGGAAGCTTGCCCACCCTCGTAGATGGCCACGATGAGCCCCGTCATGGTCGAGTCGGGCGAGTCAAACGTGTCGTCAAAGGCTTTTGAGTTGACTGCAGAGAGTGTCAGGAAGCGAGCGCCTTGCAAAGCACGATCGATCGATCGATCGACTGGGGAACCTACCCAGACCGCCCATGAGGCCATTGTCGAAGCCGATCAGCATAAAGCCGAGCGACGTCAGCGTGCTCACGGCGAAGATGAGCGCTCGGCCCCGTGGCTCATACATGGTGAGGGAAGCCGGCGGCACGCTCTACACTGAGGTGGGCAGAGAGAGAAGTGTTGGGCGAATGGGTGGTGCTGAAAGGAACAGCAGCAGCAGCAGCAGCAGCAACGACGTAGAAACAAGCGTCAAGGCGACATCCCAGTATAAGACCTGTCAGCAATTCCGTTTTCGGCGTCCGACGGTCCAAAGCTCTGGACCCTCTTCTGCGCTGGCGGGGATGTAGAAGAAAAGGACCCAAAAGCTTACCGAGGCGGACTGGCCAACTCTGCGCGCGGGGGAGAGGGAGGGAGAGAGGAAGAGGAGGAGGTTCCTCGACCGGGGGGGGGGATTCCGCATCGAGTTCGCCGGCCAATGGGTGCAGCAGCAGGGGGGGCATTCCTCGTGGGCTGGCATCCAGAACACCCAGGGAAAATCTCTGTTTTTCTCGCGGTGGGTCTCTCGGAACAGGAACCCTGAGACTATATTGTGAGCTGCTAGCTGCTAGCTGCTAGAAGAAGCTGCTAGTTGACCGGCGAGGGAGGAAGCGTGTACTCGTAGTAGGTGGGTGGCATTTTCAATGGAGCTGCGGGTGCAGTGGCAAATGCCGCCATCCTGCGACTACGACCGGGCGAGGAGAATTTGGAATAAGCTTTCTTGTCGCACCGGCTGTCCGCAGGCTGCCAGAAGGCGCTGCTCTCTGGCTTGTCTGGCTTGTCTGGTAGAGTTTGGCTCGGCCCCCCTTCCTCAGCGTCGGATGGGTCATAGAGTTGTGCCGCTGAGGTGGAAGGAGCTACTATGCAACGGCTGCATGCCGAATGTGGAAAAAAGCGGCGGCGGATGCATGTGAAAGATCTGGAAGAGAGATCCGCAGCGCTGGCGGCGGCGGGACAACCCACGGCCGACTTCTCGCTGCTAGTTGGTGCTGTTGGCTGTGCTGCCAATAGCTGTCGGCTGTTTTGGCTGTTATCAGATTCTCCGACGCTGGCGCGAGGGCGGCAATACGGATATTTCTCGGGAGGGACAAAGGGCGACTGCCGTCATTGATAAGCTCGGCCGAGCTGGGGGAGAGGCTGGGCAGCGGAACGGTCACAGACAGAGCAGAGAATTATAGAGGCAAATGCCGTGCAGATGCAGCGTCGTATTCCACTCTAGGCCGTTAACGCCGCAGATGGCGTAACGCCGCAAGTAGAAAATGTCTTTCCAAGCACTGTTCTTTAGTGACGTCAGAACGACAGCATCCACGATTAACGTCATGGTCAACGTCACGGTCAACGCCATAGTCAACGTCACGACCAACGTCACAATCAACATTCACAATCAACATTCACAATCAACATCAATCAGCATCATAAACAACACCATGGACAGCTCCCGGACGGCCTGTCCCGCACCGGGACGGGATGCTTGTCCAATCTCTCGCACCACGGGATGACGCTGCCGTCCTGTGCTGTCTGCGTGACTCCCGCAACACCACCACGGCGTGCCGGCCCTTGCGGTTGACATGCGCTGTCAGATGTGGACAGACACGCTTCTGCAGCCGTCGTGTCCGTCGGAGGCTTCTCCCGTGCGGGTGCTGGTGCTGTCCCGGACAGAGGCAGGTACCCCGTGGTCGACCCAGAGAAGAGGACCACGCCGCAGACAGGTTCTGCCAGGCCATCGCCTGGTGACCGGTCCGACAGAACAGAGACGAAACGGCAAGTCGGAAAATCTGAACCTGAGTCCATCAAAGCTGCAATCCGTGCTAGACGTGAACAAATGTCTGCACCCGAAAAGGCACTCGACAGCCGAGGCTCTTGCCCATGATACCGAGTGCGGCAGTCCAACGCTTCTACAGAACTGCGTTGCTGTTGGGATTTGTTATATCGTATTACAGGCTATTAAAACCCGTATCATTGGCAATACCAAACCTTCACGGGGCGCTCCGTTCCTGTAATACATGCTAATCGGATTTTAAATTTTGTATAACAGCAAAAACGGACAAGAGTGAAAGAAACTTTGAAAAACGCTCTCTAAACCCATCTAGAAAACCAGCCGTAGTAGCCTCTATCCCAAAGTAACAGTCTGAAGATATCAAGGCAGAAATCAGAGAAAAAAGAAAAAAAGAAAGAGTCGAGGCCGCGACGGACAGACAGCCATGACCCCGACGACCGTCAATCAGTCCTCGAGACTGCGCTTTCCCGCCTCCTTGAGCCGCTGCAGGTACTGGTGGCGGATGACAAGGAGCGTCACCACAAGGCCGGCACCACAGGCGCACAGCGTCATCAGGTAGGCCGAGCGGTAGCAGGCGCGGCCGTCGGGACAGGTCCGCTCGCCGTCGTCGCCAATGATGGAATGCTGGTCAAAGATCTTGCCGTAGAACAGGTTGAAAATGTTGCCCGAGATGACGGGCGACAGCGTCATGAAGCCCCAGTTCTGCGACAGCCCGTGGATGCCAAACGACTCGGCCACAATGGACGGGTAGACGCCAAAGAGGAAGCCGTAGCCCAGGCCCGACAGGCTCGACACAAAGGTCAGATAGTGGGGGTTCACCACGTTAATGGCAAAGACCTGGGCGCTGCAAAAGATGACCGATGCCAGCACCAGGCACCAGACCCGGCTGGCGTGCAGCTCCTTGACCAGAAAGTCGGACCCGACGCCTGCGATGTCAGAGCCAGGACAGAGGAGGAGGACGGAGGGAGAACAGAAAAAAAAACACACCGCTAAACAGCCGCCCGACAAAGCTGCCAAAGGAGAGAATGGACACGTGCATCTGCTGGCGGCCGACGAGGAAGCCGTTGCTGACAGAGTCGTCGTAGTGCTTCCACAGCGCATTGGCATTGTGACCGATGTTGCTGACGACGTTAGCGGGAGGGCAGGAGGAGGACAGCCAGGGCTCTGCCTGCTCACTTGATCGTCATCAGCCCGATGCCGGAGAAAATGCCCATGATGCAAAAGAGCTGCCAGAACTCGACGTTGCGCAGCAGCTTCAAGCCGCGGATGTCTATACGGTGGGATCGATCCATATCAACACTGTTCTGCACCAACACATCGCCAGGTAGCGAAGAGGCTCGCGACATGAGGGAAGATGTCTCGTCCACGGGATCAAGGTCGTCGGCATCCTCCGGGAACGCGCGAGCAGACGGCGAGGGGGCAGCAGGGGTGACGGGTGCGGGGGAGAGGGTCGAGTAGGGTCCGCCAGATTGGTGGTGGTGTGGTGGTGGGGGTAGTGCTGCTGCTGCTGCTGCTGCTCGTTCCGCTGCCGTCTGCTTCGGGGTACCAGCGCCTTGCGCTGTCGCTCCTGCTTCCCTGTCTACGGCTTGAGCTGCGAGGTCGTCATCGGGTGACCTACCAGGTTCCGGCTCCTCAAAGGACCGGCGTGAACCGCCGCTTCCGCTGCGACGCACACTGCTGCGGGGGTTGGCAGCCTTGTCCTCCTCGGACATGGTGCGGTGCAGTAGCTGCGAGTCGCTGAGGGTCTCGTCGTCGACGCCGACGCCGACGCCGTCCACGGGCACCGCATGGTAGACGGCGGCGTGCGGCAGCACGCGCAAGAAGAAGAAGCCCAGAAAGGTGAGGCTGGACGTGCCGACGGCGAGCAACAGCAAAAAGGCGCCCGTGTCGCCCGGCATGAGCAGCGAGCCGACGGTCGAGAAGAAAAAGGCGCTGAGTCCAAAGGCGGCCAGCGGTACCGCCGTGGCCGTGCCGCGGTGGTGCGGCCAGTTGAGCGCCGACGTCTTGACCGCCGCGGCAAAGGCCATACAGCCGCCCAGTCCCGTCAGGAAGGAGAAGAAGCTCAGCGCGGCCACCGAGCCGGAGCCGGCCACGAATGCCTGGCGGATCGGGAAGTAGCCCACCACGAGCAAGGCCGCACCCACCAGCACGGCCGGCCGGGGCCCCTTGGTGTCGATGAACACGCCCATGGGCGCGCCCAGCAGGTACATGCCCAGATTGCCCGAGAGGCCAATCAGATTCGACTGCGTTGCGGACAGCTGCAGCTTATCCGCAAACTGCGGCGCCCATGCCGAGTAGACATACTGGGGACGTGCACGCACAGACGATCAGCACATGGCAAGAGGCCAGGCAAAAAGGCCAAGGCCGACGTGGGAACACAGAGGAGGGACAAGAAGACAAGAACTCACGTTGGTGCCGCATGCTAGTGCGATGACGGTCGCGGCCACGCTCGAGATGATGCGCGCCCGATGAAACGTCCCGTCATGCATTGGGGGCGACTGGAAGGTGAGATACAAATGAAAGAGACAGAAAAAAAAGTGAGTCACACGGAGAGGGTTTGCAGTCAAAGCTATTGGGTCATGATGCGGGAGCTTGATGAAGCTCAGCCAAGCTTGCTAGCAGAGGAAGTGTAGTGTGTGTGTGTGGGCTTAGCAGACAGCTGCCACGTTGTTGCTTGCCAGATTTGGGTCCTCCCAGAGGCTCTCCGGATCGCTCCCACGGTCCTGGTGAAATGGCGTCGGCGTGCGTGGCAAGACGACAAAAAAAGAGAGAGAAAAAGAGAGCGAGAGACGGAAGCCAGACCGCTGTGATAAGGACGGGGAAAAGGCCAGAGAGACAGACAGCCGTAGGAAATACACGAAATGCAGGAAATCCCCGAGACAGGAGGATGGCAGGACAAAAACGGCAGGCGCAGCTGCGCGTTGCTGTCACCCTTATCAGCGGACCCCGAAACCAGCAAAAATTGGGGAGGAAGGGGGGGGTCTAGGGTGGTTTCCGGTTGACTAGGCCACCAACAGCTGCGCTGTCTCAGGTAGTGTGGTTGCTGTTACGCATGCCGATACAGGAGCCAATGCTGGCCCTTGGATTTGATAGGGCACCTCAGGGGAAGGGAGAGGGGGCGGCGGTCGCGTCACCAATATGGGATATGACATGGCTTACGTCACGTACACGTGCCATCCACGCACGTTCCTGGACGTGGCGCAGCACAAGTAAGAGTAGTACGGAGGAGGTGTGGCTGGTGCCTTGCGTGTCTCATGACGACGTAGTGATGCCCCAATTTGCCGCGCTTCCTTGGGCTTTCCTCTACCACTTCATCCGCACCTTGGCTGTCGACAAACTCTGCGGACAGGTCCGCGCACGCTCTGCCATCGCTACGCCGTAATTCTCGATTCCGCGACTACTCTGACATCGAACCGCGACTGCTCCGATATCGAATCGCGACTCTACTCTTGACATCGAAAGCCCCGCCCGTCGAGAGGCAGCCGCCAAGATGGGTGCCATGCTCTCGATTCCCTTCCTCGCCGTGCCGAGTGCGACGACGGTATGTGTGGAATGTTTATCTCGGGGGAGTGAGAGAGAAACAATGAGAGGTGTGCATGCTGACTTTCAAGATGCTCTCTTGCCTCGGCAGCTGCTGTGGTGCAGCGACCTGCTCGATGGTGTGCAGCGCCTGCGGAAAGTGCGGCAACAGGTAGGAAGTCCCCTTTCGATGTGTTCTTGGGCCGTTCTGACACCCCTGCAGCATCGCTACCCGTATCGGCTACGCGCTCATCCTCCTGGTGAACTCGATCCTGGCCTGGATCATGGAGACGCCGTGGGCCATCAACAAGCTCGAACACCTGATGCTGGACTATGTCAAGATCAACTGCCCCACGGGCCAGTGCTATGGCTGGCTGGCGGTGCACCGCATCAACTTTGCGCTGGGCCTCTTCCACCTCATCTTTGCCGGGCTGCTGGTGGGCGTGACGTCGAGCAAGCAGCCGCGGGCGGCGCTCCAGAACGGCTACTGGGGCCCCAAGATTATCGCGTGGCTCGCCTTTGTCGTGCTCTCGTTCCTGGTGCCCGACCAGTTCTTCATCTTCTGGGGCAACTACGTGTCGCTCATCTGCGCGATGCTCTTCCTCATGCTGGGCCTGATCCTGCTCGTGGACATGGCGCACTCGTGGGCCGAGTACTGCCTGGAGCAGATTGAGAACAGCGAGTCGGGGGTGTGGCGCGTCGTGCTCATCGGCTCGACGCTGGGCATGTATCTGGGGTCGATTGCGATGACGGTGATCCAGTACGTCTTCTTTGGCAGCGGCAGCTGCTCCATGAACCAGGCCGTCATCACCATCAACCTGGTGCTGCTGCTGGCCGTCTCGGCCATCTCGGTCCACCCCAACGTGCAAGAGTACAACCCCAAGGCGGGCCTGGCCCAGGCCGCCATGGTGGCCGTCTACTGCACGTACCTGACCATGTCGGCCGTGTCGATGAAGCCGGACGACTCGGACGACAAGCACTGCAACCCGCTGCTGCTGGCGCAGGGCACGCGCACCACGTCGGTCGTCATCGGCGCCATTGTGACCATGCTGACCGTGGCCTGGACGACGACGCGCGCGGCGACGAACACGCTGGGGCTGGACAACAGCCGCGGCGGCATCCGCCTGCCGGACGACGACGACGACGACAGCTACTCGCACGGCCTCGTGACTCAGCAGCCGTCGCGCCGCGAGATGCGGGCCGAGGCGCTGCGGCGGGCCGTGGCCGAGGGCAGCCTCCCGGCCGACGCGATGCTCGACGACGACGACGACGACAGCAGCAGCAGCGAGGACGGCGGCCACCACGCGAGCGGCGACGACGAGCGCAGCAGCACCCAGTACAGCTACACCATGTTCCACATCATCTTCTTTTTGGCCACGGCCTGGGTCGCCACGCTGCTCACCATGAACTACGAGGACTCGACCAAGGACGGCGACTTTGCCACCGTCGGCCGCACCAACTGGGCCACCTGGGTCAAGATTGTCAGCGCCTGGGTGTGCTATGCGACGTACATCTGGACGCTGGTGGCGCCCGTTCTGCTGCCGGACCGGTTCGACTTTTCGTGAGAAGGTGGATTTCCTGCGTATTTTGGGGTTTCTTTTTCGTTTTGTTTTGGTTTGCGTCGTTGAGTCTTTCGATCATTTTGTTTCCTTTGTGGCGCGTGCCGTCCGGCAAAATTGTATTGTAATATCACATATCCTGCATGGGCCAGGGCCGAGGAGCCGCCAGGGGTGGCCGCTCAGGACGGCCTGTCTCTTTTCTGTTTCGTCTGGTCTCTGTTTGTCGAGACCTGGTGTTACCCCATAGCATATAGAACAACTGCATCCTGTGAGAGCATATTTCACGATAACTGCCCTCCCCCGCCCCCGCGTAATGGACATGTTCCTGCCCAAACAGCGAAGCCCCAGGATTGGGAGGTACTCTTTGTGCGACGTCTGTTCCTTTCCATTCGCTAATGAGAAAATAGAACGCTCGGCTGCCACTGCTGGGTTCCCTTCGTGCCTTCCCCTCCCCCAACTTAAAAGCTGCATGCATCTCTAGCTTATTAACCGTGCAACTTGCCTTTCACCCAGAACGGCAGTCCTGCTCCGCCTTCTGGTCTACTCACACTGAAGCTGCGGCCAGAATTCTCTCGATCGGGATGTCTGCGCTCCCGTTCAGGTCCCCTCTCCCCCCGCCGTTTATAAACTAACCGAACCACACACCGTAAGATAAACCACTGGTGTCACGCAGCTACCTCTTCCGGCTGGCTCTCTGACCTGCGATATTTGCACGTCGGCTTGGCAGGGATATTTTTGGGCTCGAATTCCGGCTAAAAATGTGACAGCTCCTCCCGTCCTACACGGGCTTCCGAGGCCATGTGCTCTGTGTAATGAGCAGTATGCCATGAAAATTTGGGGCGCAGACAGGAAAGCATGCGGCAGGTTGTGCGAGATGAAGACAGTGAAGAGCGTCAGATTTGGTATTAGCCCCCTCTTCCCCTCATAGGGCTACATAAAGATGACAGGGTCACTCTCTAGCAGACCGTTTTACTAGGCTGCGTCTCGCCAGGGAGCTCGCCTGTGTCTACTTGCTCAGGCCCTCTCGGCATTGTGGCTGTGAGGAGAGAGAGCAGAACAGGCCAGAAGGGCAGAGCGAGCGATGATGGCACAAGGCGAAGGGTGGCTGGACCGGTGAGTGCGGTGACGTTGGCTCAGGGACAGAGAACAGACGAGACTCAATCGTTCGGGTGACACGCCCCAAGGGAGATGTGAGACCTGAGAAGGTGAGCAGTCGTTCTTGATCCCTTGTTGGAGCTGGATGAGCAGCGCAAGTTTCGCGTTCTACAGAACGAGGGGCAGGCTGTAAGAGGCAAGGCCGAGAGCGAATGGATGAATATTACACGGGATATGTTCCAGTGCATGGGCACGTCGGAAGCATATGACGATCCGTGGACCTGACAAGGGGCCCGTTTCTCTGAGTAGCCAAAGCGTCCAGCCATCTTCATGTCTGTCTCCGGTTCGGCTGTCGATTTGCTGGTTTGGGGACTGTATCTTGCAACTTTTTTCTCCTCTTTTTCTTTCGTACGTTTTTTTTTTGGGGACGACTTTTTCGGACCCATATTTCTTTCTGCCTCAGCTCCAACGGGGGAGGGTGTCGTTTTGGATAGGAGGATGTCGGTCCATCGAAGAGCCGTGCGACTAATCCAGAAGGGGAAACAATTCTTGCGAATCATGCTTCTTCGTTACGCCCCGCCTCTCTATTAGCGTAACCAGCAGCACCCATTACGGTGCATTTGTAGAGACACACTGCGGTGTGCCGATTGCCAAGGAGGATCCCGCCGCACACGGCTGGAGGCGCTCGTCGGTCATCCAGGGACCCATATTAAGAAACGCAAAGTTGCACGTATTACGCCGTGTAAGCCTCGACGCTTAACCAGACCGTCGTCCACGACGTGATTCTCCCAGCTCGCCTGATGTGATCGCCCAGATCCCTGCAACATTGAGGGAGGCAGAACGACGCCCAGAGGCGAGAATAGATCGCAGCCAGAAACCGCCGCACTGGCCGCCTGAACTGAGAGCGGGGCAAAGCGAAGAGCTGTGTTCATTATGTGTGCCGTCCTATAGCTATGATACCACCCCAAGAGAGGAAAAACAGGGCGAGCCGACCGGCTACACGTGACTGCGAGACAGCAGTTGCTGGTCTGAACTGTTGAACTGAATGGGAGTCGGACAGAGAAGGAGGGCTGTGCCCAGCATGCACATCAACTGATGGTAAAGGGGAGGTCAACCCTGATGACGGACCCATCCCATAATGATTATCTTCTTGACCCCGTTGCCAGTTTGGCACCTCCCTTTACCATCAGTTGCGTATCCTCGTCGTGCCTGTCAAACTTCCGATTCTTACGAGTAAAAAGTAGCTGAGGCAGTAAAAGGAAAGAGTGATGTAGGCTTGTTACTGGCAAGGCCGGTAGAGCGTTATGTGTGTGTGCGTGTGAGATGCTCCGTTATGTGTGGTAAGATACAAAGGAACCTTTAGGAGCAAAGGGGGGAGCAAGAGGTGTGTGCCAGCACATGTCTAACGGCTGGTGCTGTTTTCACCCCCCTTGTCTTTTCTTGGCTTGGCGCACAGCACAATACCATCCTGGTTGGGCTGAGGGGATGGCGGGGCGTGATTGGCAAGGCTCAGTCCGGAGTAGAAGAGCGGGTCACAGCCTAGGATCTTCGGCACTATCTTGCCACCCGGGCTACGAAAGCTATCGGGTTTAAGCTAAAGTGAGATTGATTGGTCGAACCCATAGTGTACACCGCACAATGACATATGCAACGGCATACTTTCCATTCCCAGGGCAGCTTTGAATATATAAGTATCGCCTGCTCTGCGATGGTTGCGTTGAATTCTATCTGCCTTGTCCAGACGACTGCCTCCCCATTGCACTCAAACATCCCCAAACAGAGACTTTGTATTGTGGAAACTCCACTTACACCACAAGTTTCGCTCATCTCTTACACCAACATCTTACAACACCACAACCCATATCCTCCCTGATCTTCCACCTCTACCAACCATGCCTCACAGTGTTAAAGACACCAGCGGCAGTCCGTCTGTCAAGTTCGTTTTTCCATGGCTGAACCCCGTCGGTGACGAATATGGTTGCTAACCACCACCGTCTGCCAGCCGCAGCCTTGACGAGGACTTGTTCTCGTCCACCAGCACGGCTGGTGCCGCCGACGCTCCCTCTCCGTCGGTTACATCCTCCCCGCCTGACCCCATCCTGGCCACTGCCGGCCTCCCGAGCGAGTCGATGCTCAACACCTGGCTGCAAGAGCATGATGGGACCAACCTCATCATCACCGAAGTCATGCACGCCCACCAGGTGCATGACGAGAACGAGCTCGATGAGAACAAACTCGAGGACAAGGCCAACGAGGACACGGTCGAGAACAGGACCGATGAGAACAAGCTCGTTCACGAGCTCGAGGACAAGGTCGAGGACAAGTCCGAGAACAAGGAGTAGAGTTGCAGAGCAATGACCGCAACAAACGACGGAAGATCACTGTAAGCTTTCATGACACGGAATGAGCACCACGATTTTTTGGCTTCACCTCACCTCACCACACCCCACTACACCTCACTTCACCTGACTGCACTTCACCCATGATGCGGGAATATCACGACTTCATGCTGGCTTCGCCTCACCACACCTCACTTCATCTGACTGCACCCCACCCATGATGCGGGAACACCGCGACTTCACGACATGAGCACCACGACTTTATGCTGGCTTCACCACACCTTGCCTCACCTCGCTGCACCTCACTGCACCTCACTGCACCTCGCCTCCCCCGCTGTTTTGGGTTATGAAAGCAAAGTTTTTGATTTCCCTCTTGTGTAGCACCTGTCTCTTTTTTTGTATGTCAGAGGAAATGAATGAGATGGAGGAAATAATAATGTATAAAACACGAAAAAAAAACTCCCCACTCCAAATGACTCCCAAACCTGCAAGTAAATCGAACGTAAATCAAATGAAAAAAAGTACAAAACCGCATCGCTCATTCGGATGCGTTCGTGGCACCGGAGCCCTCGGCCTGGGCCTCCTGGGCAGGCTCGTTGGCGTGGAAGCCGTCGAGGGTTAGGGTGACAGCGCCGGCTTGGACGAGCTGGGGGGTTAGGGGTTAGTGGCTGGGACAACACAACTGGAAAAGGGGGACTGAGACGTACAGCACGCTGCAGGTCGTCAATGAGGTCGTGGACGTCCTCGATGCCGACGCAGAGGCGGATAATGTCCTCGGGCATGTGGCGCTCGGCGCGGGTCTTGGCGTCGATGCTGGCGTGGCTCATCTGGCAGGGCATGCTGATGAGGCTGTTGACGCAGCCGAAGCTGACGCTGATGCCCCAGAGGCGGGTGGCCTCGACGATGCGCTCAGAGAGGGCCGGGTCGCCCGTCTCAAAGGAGAGCACGGCGCCGGCGCCGCGGGCCATGGACCAGTGCAGGTCGTACTGGGGGTGGGACTTGAGGCCCGGGTAGCGGACGCGGAAGCCGTGGGCCTCGAGGAACTCGGCAATGGCCTGGGCATTGGCCTGCTGCTTCTCCATGCGGATGGCCAGCGTCTTGATGCCGCGCATGAGCAAAAAGGCGTCGTTGGGGGCGAGGCCGCAGCCGGTGGCGTTAATGGTAAAGTAGAGGCGGTCGCCGACGGCGGCGTCGTTGCAGGCGATGACGCCGGCCATAATGTCGTGGTGGCCCGACAGGTACTTGGTGCCCGACTCGTAGACAATGTCGGCGCCCATGTCGAGCGGGTTGGCCAGCAGGGGCGACAGCATGGTGTTGTCGACGACGACGAGGGCGCCCGGGGCGGCCGCGTGCGTCGCCTTGGCAATGGACGGCACGTCGACAATCTTGATGAGCGGGTTCGTCGGCGTCTCCAGCAGCACCATGGCCGTCTTGTGGGCGGCCAGCAGCGGCGTGACGGCATCGACGCGCGTCGTGTCGACGTGGTGCACGACAATGCCCATGTTCTGGGCCAGGTAGGTCAGCAGGCGGTTGGTGCCGCCGTACAGGTCGTCGCCCGTGATGACCTCGTCGCCCGGCCGCAGCAGCCGCGTGATGACGTCCAGCGCCCCCATGCCGGAGCTCACCGCCAGCGCCCGGTTCGCGTTCATAATCTTGGCCACGTGCCGCTCCAGGTGCGACCGCGTCGGGTTGCCCGACCGCGTGTAGTCGTACTCGCCGCCGCCCGACGCCGACGTCTGCTTGAACGTCGCCGACTGGTAGATGGGCATGCTCGACGCCCCGTGCTGGTCCTTGGTCTCGGTGTACACCAGCTCCGTCGCCAGCGCGTAGCGACGCTGCCCATTCGACGGGCTGGACGGCGCCGGCGACGGCGGCAGCGTGTGGCCGTTCTGGTCCACCAGACCCAGCGCCTTGCTGACGGTCGTCTTGGACGCCGACGGTCCCGGAAGGCCGGCCATGGTCTTTGTGGTGGTGGTGGTGGTGGTGGTGGTGGTCTTCTGCGTCCTCTGTGTCGTTTCGGAGTGACTCACACTGCGGCAGGCCAACCGACTGATGGAGCCTGGAAAAGGGGACAACAGAGAACGTCTCAATGCGCGTCGAATCGTCTTGACGTCTAGCTGCCGCGAAATTGAGGCGAGAGAAAAAGGCGGATGATGGATGTCAAAAGACAAAAGCCAGCAATCAGGACGAAGGGATGCTGATAGCGTAGACGGAGAAACTGAGGGGGGGGGGGGGGATCAGCTAAAAAAAAGGAAATGGAAAAACGGGGAACCGAGCACGAGCACCCTCGCCGCCAGATATACGCAAGCACAAGACCGGGGTCCAAAGACGTGCTCCAGCTAATGTCAATGGATGCGTTGTACGTCTGCCGGGCTTCCTTGTGTCTTCGTGATCTTGTGCGTTTTTCGGATAGGGTCCCCTGAATTGCCAAATCGTAATACAAACTCGTACACCGGGTAACTACACACCGTCTGCGCCTTCCCCGCCAAAAACCTGCTCGCAGTTTGCGAGATACCGACTGCCGCGCAGCGGGCCAGCGTCTGGAGATGGGTAGCCCGCTAACGCTACGGGGCAGAATTTTTAGCTGGCAGATGACGTGCTCGCATGACTCAATTGACGACAGCGAGCCGTGCCCTCCTTTGCTGCATATCTCCGTATCTCCAATAGGCCGATATCGTTTTAGACAGTCTGCGAGGACGAGATGGCGATCATATTGTCACGGCTTCAGCCTGTCTCTATGTCTAATCATGCAACAATTATCGTAAGCCCCATCTGTCCGTGAAGAAATCCCAAGCGACCAATCGACCAAAAATCGACGAAAAAGCGGCCAAAACCAACACAGAATAGGAACGCCTTTTTCGTATGCTGTAAAACACCCAGACAGGAGTGGCATGTGCTCTCAGAAATAATAAAAAAAAACCCATATATAAGACACAGCCTGCATAAAGGCAAGAAAAAACAAAACGTCCACCCTCTCCTCCCCCCCTCACGCAGCGGCCGATGTCACCTGCGGCAGCTCCTCGACGTCTTCGTAGACGTCGTCGTCGTTGGTAGCGGTGTCGACGTGGCCGTTGCTGCGGGTGGACTTTTTGGAGGACGCAGAGGCGCGGCGGGAGGCGCGGCGGTGGCTAGTGCTGGGGCCGCCGTTGGTGCTCGCCGTTGATTTCTGGCTCTGGCTCTGGCTCTGGCCCGGGCGCTGGGAGGTGTCGACGACCAGCCGACCAAAAAAGTCGTCGGTGCGGATGCCGCGGACGTCGTCGGGGTTGACCTGGGAGACGGGGTGGCCGGCGGCGCGGTGGGCGCGGAGGTACTCGCGCATGGGGATCATGGCGGCGTCGCGGCAGAGCTCCTTGAGGTCGCTGCCGGAGAGGCCATCGGTGACCTGGGCAATGTAGTTGAGGTCAAAGTCGTGGTGGTCGCGCTTGGTCTCGCCGAGGACGAGCTGGAGGATGCGGCGGCGCTGCTTGGCGGCGGGCAGGGGGACGGGGAACTTTTTGGGCATGCGGCGCAGAATGGCCTCGTCAATGTCGTTGATGCGGTTGGTGGCGCCGAGGACGACGATGCGCGAGGGCACGCCCTGCTTGTTGCTGGACATGAGGCCGTCCCAGAGGGTCATGAATCTGGGGGCAGCGGTTAGTAAAAACACCAGAGGACGGACAAAAAGAAGACAAAAAGGTCACCCACTCCGCCTTGACCATGCCGCTCGCCTCGTGCTCGCCGCTGCGGCGCGTGCCCAGCACGGCGTCGATCTCGTCGATAAAGATGATGGCGGGCTGCAGCTTGCGGGCCAGCGAGAAGACGGCGCGCACGAGCTTGTTGGAGTCGCCGTACCACTTCTCGGTCAGGGTGGAGATGTGCAGGTTGATAAAGGAGGCGCCGCTCTCGTGGGCGAGGGCCTTGGCCAGCATGGTCTTGCCGCAGCCGGGCGGCCCGAACAGGAGGACGCCCGAGGGCGCGGCCAGCAGCGGGGCGGCGTGCGAATAGAGCTGCGGCATGGTCAGGGGGTAGATGACCGACTCCTTGAGCTCCTCGATGATCTCGTCGAGCCCGCCAATGTCGTCGAAGCCGACGGAAATGTCCTCGGGCGGCACGACCTCGAGGGCAATCATGTTCTCGTACTCGTTGAGCTCGAGGTCCTCGGCGCGCAGCCTGCTGTCGGTGCCGCTCGTGCTGCTGCTGCTGCCGCTCGTGCCGTCGCCGCCGCCGACGTCGCCCTGCTGTGCCTTGAGCAGCCGCTGCAGGTTCGCGCGCGCCTTGACGCGGGCCTGGTCGTGCTTCTCCTTTTCGGGATCGGCCATGTTGGAGGCAAAGGACGACAGGATGTTCTTGGACAGGAAGTACAGCGTCGCTGTCTGCGCGCACACAGAGTGTCAGCCAGCTGCCTCTCTCGTTTCCCACGCTCGGAGCGAACACCTCACCATTCCTGCGAACAGGACAAAGTCCATGACATAGTCGCCAACTCGTTTCCGGTCTCCCATAGCGAAAGGCTATTCTGGAAAACAGAAACAAACAAAGGGAGAAGATAAAATCGAACTCGGTGTATTCGGCGGCCCTCTCCTCTTCGGTGTAGGCGTGCCGTCCGTAATGATAATGGAGGGTTGATTCGGGCTGCAAAAGGTGTGTGCCCTCTTTGTGACCGACTGGTGCTTAGGCATGGATGTGCCTCGCTTCCAGCTGTTCGGCTGGCCTAACCCTCTCCACCGACGCGTGCCGCCCAATCATGTGATCTCGGTGGAGGCCGCTGAAGAAAGGCGGTGGGTGGGTGCCTCAGCAGAGCCAAGGACTGGGTGTTGCCGCGTCAACGATGGACTGGGCGCCATTCGCCAATCACAGGCATTGTTTCCTTTTTGTGTGGACATGGATTCGCCCACCAATCCTCCTCTGCTCTCCCCTCCCCCCCCCCCCCCCCCCCCCCCCCCCCCCTCCCCCAACAGCCACGCTCTGCGACGTTTTTGTCGGCCGCTTGTGGATACGGCCTACATATCTTACTTTATGTACGAGTAATGCGCGCATTGCGAACTCTGTTCTGTCTTTGTCAACGGTCCCACCATTCATCCCACTGCATCAGCCGAGTAGTCAGACACGCGCCTCAGTGGTAAACACGAGGCTTTCCCCCCTCCAAATACAAAAACAAACAGACGACAAACGCCCGCCGCACCACCACATGGCCCGAACAAGGCCTGCGTCGCATTTCTTGGACCTGGTAGCGTCGGATTCCGAGGACGACCTGGGCGGAGTGGTAGCGAAGAGAGCAGCAGCAGCAGCAGCCAAGAAGCCATCCACTCGCGACATGCCGGCAGCGAAAAGAGGCCGCGCGGCGGCAGCGGCGGCCAGCACGGCGAATAAGGTCACCAAGTCGGCGCCGAAAGCACGCGCCACGGCGGCGACGCGCCGCGCCGGCGAGAGGAGAGCGGCAGCCGCAGCAGCGGCGGTCGAAGAAGAGGAAGAGGCAGCAACGGCTACAAAGACCACATCACGAAGCCGGCGGGTGCTGGGCGACCGAACAAACGAGCCGGACGTGGAGCCGGCGCCCGCCAAGGGCAAGGCCAAGGGCCGGCCAGGGCGGAAGGCGGCGGCAGCAGCGGCAGCAGCCAAGGACGCAGAGCCGGCGTCGGAAGAAGAGGAGACGGCACCAGCACCAAAGAAACGCGGCCGCGGGCGGCCCAAGGCGGCAGCAGCCAAGAAGGAGAGCGAAGAAGAGGAGGAGAACGAAGAGAATGAGGAGCCGGCCAAGACAGCACGGCGAAAGCCGACAGCCGCAACAAGGCGGAAGAAGGCCGTCGCGGCTCCTGCCGAAGATGACAACGACGACGACAACGACGAGACCATGGCGGACGACGCGATCGCGGTGGCCGAGATCCCCGAGACGCAGCTGGCCGCCGACCGCATGGAGGTGGACGGGGCCGACCAGACAGAGGTGACGGAGGCGACGGAGGAGACCGAGGTGGAGGCCACGGTGGCGGAGCCGTCTGTCATCTCGCCCGTCCGCCGCAGCCGGCCACCGCCACCGCCGTCGTCGGCGTCCCGCGCGCGCAGCCTGGGCGGCGGCTCCGACGATGCGTCGGTGCGGCGGCGGCTGGGCGACATGACGAAAAAGTGCGACCAGCTCGAGTCGCGCTTCCGCGACCTGCGCGACATTGGCGTCAAGGAGGCGGAGCGCAACTTTGACCGGCTCAAGAAGCAGGGGGACGAGCGGGTGCGGGGTGAGTGCTGACTGACTTTCCGTAAAAGTTGAGTTCTTTTCTCTGACCGACAGCCTCCAACGACCTCATTGCCAGCCTGCGGGCCGAGCTCGCCACCTACCGCGAGCGGGCCCGCCAGGGCGAGCGGGCCCAGCGGGCCTGCGACGCCAGCGAGCAGCGCAGCGCCGCGCTGCAGGCGGAGCTGACGGCGGCGCAGGCGGCGCTGGGCGACGCGCGGGCCGAGGTCAAGACGCTGGCGACCAAGCTGGCGGCAGCACGGGCGGAGCCGCCGGCGATGGTCGGCGGCAGCTCGGTCATGACCGTCCCCGGCAGCGCCATCAAGGCCGCCACCCACGGCGGCGCCGCCGGCCGCGCCGCCGTCGAGGCCCTGCAGGCGACCAGCCAGCAGGCGCAGCTGAAAGAAAACCTGTACGGCGACCTCACCGGCCTGCTCGTGCGCTCGGCCCGCCGCGAGCCCGGCGGCCGCGAGCTCTACGACTGCATCCAGACGGGCCGCAACGGCAGCCTGCACTTCAAGCTGAGCATCGAGGGGGACGCCGACAAGGAGGGCGCCGGACATGCCCCTGCCGCCACAACGGCAGGCACGGCCGCCTACGACGACGTCCAGTTCGTCTACACGCCCCAGCTCGACGCCAGCCGCGACGCCGAGCTGACCAGCCGCCTGCCCGACTACCTCGTCGAGGAGATTGCCTTTCCGCGCGTGCAGGCCGCCAAGTTTTACAAGCGCGTCATGCAGTCGCTGGCAGGGGATGTCTAGGGGGTTTGGGGGTGGCTGTCCTGGTTGGGTTGGTTGGGTTGGCTTGTTCTGGTGGCATAATTTAGGGTGGATGGGTGAATGAACTCGGCTTCGCCTTTCGTGTATGACTAATATGACCATTTCGTGAATGATTAAACTTTGCTTCGTTTGGTTCTGCTCGTCCCCTCACCAGGGAATCTCTATATACATGGGATGTCTGTCGCAGCCAGGACGTCGGACTGGTCCTCCCTTTCAAGCCGCAGCCCTCGCCCGCGGCGCCACCATGAGTCGCCCGCCCACGCCGCTGCACCGCGCTCTGTCCCGGTTTTCCTCCGATATGTACATGCCGCCATGACATCAGAGAAGTTGGGGGTGTCAGTCTCTCTTCTCACCATCTTGGGTAGAAGAAAAGACGCCGAACCACGCCAACCCGCGCAAGACTAGATATTAAGTTGAACAACAACAGAAAACAGCGCATCGCTCCTCGCTCCTCGCCTGTCGCCCGATGCGATGCGGCTGTGCTGCCGAGGCGAATCCGAAAACGAGAGCGCGCGCGCGCGCGGGCCTGCAGCCGCCGCTGTCAGATCTCTCGTTCTCGCATCCACTTTCCTTGCTCGCTCCCGTGCGCGCAAAAACTGTACAGATGGTACAAATGCATATCACACACCAATCACCGTTCCCCCTCTCTCCGTGCGCGTGTATGTGAGTGGGGGCTCCAAAAGAGGAAAAAAGAGAAGAAAAAAAAAACACACATGCCAAAAAAGGTCTAACTGCCTTCCTCTTTCTATGCGGAGGGACAAAGGAACATAAGTAACAAACGCCGCTGCGCCGGCTACCAAGAAACAAAACCCGCAGCCAAACAAAGAAGACGAGAAGGGGAAAAGAAGAAAGAAGAAAAAAAGCGATTACAAACGGCACAAGGGGATTCGGTATTATAGAATGGTGAGAGAAAAAAAAGTAAGAAAGCCGAAACAAGTACCAGCCGCCAAATGCTGCAAAGTCGAATATAGCGCCCGGTATGATTAAAAAAAAAGAAAACACACACAAAAAAAAGAGATGCAAACAAGGACGAGTCGTTCCCGTCAGGAAGCCACGCCTTTTTTTTTTAATGGCGAGCTTGCCTGTTCAACGGGCCTGTTGTTTGAGCAGGCTGACGACAGGGAGAATGAGAAAGGTTGCATGAGGCACATCAGGACAAGGGGCAACGGAGAGAGACGCCACAGCCGTTCTCATGGCGACTTGCCCTGCTTCCGGTCGCCGTCTGCAAAAATGCTGCGGACCATGGCCACCGACCAGGCATCCGTCTCCGCCGTCGAGTGCACAATGACCAGCCACGCCACCACCACGTTGACGAGGTAGTGGATCATGTATGCATACGACACGCCGTACACGGCAGCACAGATAGCCACGCTGAAGAGCAAAAGGCTTGTGACGTGATTTAACCGCGAGGTGACGCGAGGCACCATCTTGCCGGTCGTCAGGGTCTCGACGAGCATGATAAAGGGCATGATGGAGAGCACGTTGTGGTGCGACGAAAAGGGCGTCAGCCAGCGCACAGCCAGGTTCCGGACCCAGACCACCAGGATGGGGAGGTTGATGGGGAGCACCCAGAGCATGAGGATGAGGATCGAGTGGACGTAGTTGTAAAAGTTGTAGTTGACCGTCGACCGCAGCTCCGAGGCAACGCGCAGCGCGCGCACCGTGGTCGAGAGCTGCACCAGACACGCGACCAGGTAGGCAAACTGGTACGGGATGAGCGTCGACACGAGCAGCAGGAGCACGGCCGTGGTGACGAGACGCCTCCGCGGCGACGACGGCCGGAAGGCGGGCGAGAAGCTGATCTGGGCTTGCAGCTGCTGCTGCAGCTGCTGCAGTGGCTGGATTTTCTGCGACGACGACACCACCGGCGACCCCTGCGGGCTGCCGCCATTGGCCTCGCCCGTCGTCGTCATCGTCGACGACAACGATGACGACGACGACGAGGACGGCCCCCCGCGCCGCCGGTCGTCGTGCCGCACAAAGGCCGGCCGAGACAGCGCGAGGTTCAAGGCGAGACCCAGAATGTGGGTCAGGGTCAGGGTGGTGTAGTTCAGCGCGGTGCAGACGCCGACACAGATAAGCCCGATGAGCGGCACGAGGAACCAGAAGAAGGGGTCCTGCGTGCCTATCAGCAGGTCGTTCTTGTGATAGTCCACGACCGGCACGGTCGTGTTGTTCCAGTGCCAGTAGCCGGCCGGGGCCTGCGGGGTCTGCGAGCCGCCCACCGAGACGGACAGCACGGTCAGCGAGGCCAGGACCAGGGGGATGGATCGGCGCAGGCACAGGTCCAGACCCTCGGAGAAGGAGATAAAGATGCCCGTCTCGTCGTAGACGCGGAACTGCTTCTGGAGCACAAGCGCGACCACCAGGGTGGGGAAGGCGGCAAACACCGTCCGGTAGCGCATGTACAGCTTGCCCAGGCTGCCCAGCACGTCGACGGACAGGTGCACCTTAATGCTCGAGTTGCAGCTCGGGTCAGTCCAGAACTGGAAGCTGAGGCCGTCCTCGGCGGACATGCGGTGCCCCAGCGGCGGCGGCATGTAGGGCGCGACGCCGTGCAGGCTGACGTCGACGTGGCGGGCGTTGACATAGTACTTGGACTCGTAGGGGTCGTTGAGGTACTGGCGGACGAGCGGCATGAACAGCTGGGCCTGCGGCTGCGGGCAGGTCTGGCTCCCCACCTGGAGCTTGTAGGCCAGCAGGCCGGAGCGCACCGAGGGGATCTTGATCTCGGTTACCATAGGGCGGTCGGCGGGCAGACGAAACTGGAGGCCCGAGAGCAGCAGGCTGTGCAGGCTGATGTGGCGGGTGCGGTGGGAGGTGCTGTAGTTGCTGAACTCGGCGACGACGAAGCCGGCGGTGGGCACGGTGGCCTTGTCGATGACGGCGACAAACTGGTGGTCGGCAATCTGGTCAATGTCGTACTGCAGGTAGGAGAACGGGGCGGCATCGCGGTCGTCGCCGGCGGACATGGGCAGGCGGGAGGTGCGGCGCGAGGCGGGCAGGGTGATAACGTCGGAGACGGGAGCGCTCTTGCAGGCGAGACGCGTCGATCCGGTGCTCTCGCCCGACAGGTCGATCTTGATGGGGAAGATGCCGGCCTGGCCCGATTGCAGCGGGAAGACGCTGCAGAAGAGGACCTCGAGGCGGGCGGCGGCGTCGGCGCCGTCCAGGCGCTGGTCGGTCAGCAGGGTGAAGCGCTTGCCCTCGGACTCGCCGGGCGGCGGGATGGGCAGCAGGTGGGCGCGCAGACGCGGTGCGCCGCCCAGCCGGCGCAGGACGAGGCGCTCGCCGGACGGCACAATGATGTTGTTGTCGTTGTTCTTGTCCTCGAGGGTCAGCAGGGTGGTGGTGGGATCCTTGGAAGCCACCTCCTTCTCGGCCGTGGTCTCCATGCCGGTGAGAAAGTGCTTCTTGAAGAGGCGCATGCGCTCGGCGCGCGGCTTCGTCTGGGTGGCGCGGTGGACGTCGACGACGTCGTAGAGGGCGCGGGCAATGACCTTGCGGAACTGGTCGCACCACAGAATGGCCTGGTGGTCCATGCTCGTCCACACGTTGGGGATGGTGGTGGTGAAGACGGTGAAGCCGTGGGTCTCGGGCACGAGCGACTCGAGGCTGGCGTAGTCGGACGGCACAATGGTGTCGAGGCCGCCGCCGGCAATGGACACGAGCGTGACGTGCCACAGAGGGTTGTTGTTGGCCCACTGCTGCGAGTACGCGCGCCGCCAGTAGGCGTTGATGTCGTCGTACAGCTTGACAATCTCGCCGTCGAAAGTCACCGGGGGGCGGGCGTGGGGGGCCGACAGGGTGACAATGGTGTTGATCGAGTTAGACTGGTAGTTGGGCATAATGAGCATGGTGCGGGCGACGACGCCGCCCATGGAGTGGCCGAGGACGATGACGGAGGTGGGATCGGGCAGGTCGGAGTCGCGGACGGCCATGCGCGGGTCGAGGTAGAGCGAGAGGATGTAGCGGATGGCCTCGTTGAGGTACTCGGCCTGGTCGAGGAGGGTCTGGCCGTGGAAGGCGGTGATGTCCTCGTTGAAGTCGACGGTGAAGAAGTCGAGGCTGCGGGCGCCGCCGCGCAGGGCGGCCTCGTTGTGCTGCACGACGTCGTGGAAATAGTTGGCCGTCTCGGCGGCGATGGGACGGACCTGCTTGTAGCTGCCGGCATTGCCGGGAACGAAGAGGACGGGGATGCCGGTGAGCTGATGAAGTTAGCAGAGACATACAGACAGAGAGACAGAGACAGAGAGACAGACCTTTGTGTCGTCGTCGATCCCCTGCTCGCGGTACAGGTAGAGCGAGTATTTGCTGGCAAAGCGCGTGTGCTCGGTGTCAAAGTCGGCGAGCCGTGCGTACGACGGCCGCATGTACGACATGCGACAGCCCTTGGGGTCGAGCTGGCGCGTGCCGTTCGAGTTGACAATGAGCCCCAGCAGGCCGGCACCCAAAAGGGCCACCGTGAGCGTCAGGATCGTAATGGCCCACGGGCTGCGTGCCCGCAGTCTCCGCGTGGCCGACCGCGGCCCTGGCGGCTTGTTGGCCATGAGGCCGTTGGTGGCAATGAGGTGGGCGTATTCGCGCAGTGTGCCGTTCCGTCTGCTCTCGGCCGTGGCGGCGCCGTCGTCAATGTCGAGGTAGCTGTCGGCGCCCTTGGCAGCGTCCGCATTCCGGGTCGACGACGCCAGCCGATGTGATGCTGCCGGGTAGCTCGTCGAGGAGGACGGCGAGGACAGGCCGCCGGCCGAAGAAGGGCTGCAGCTGCAGACAGGAGCGACGAGTGTCGCTACTACAGGAACAGGGGTCACCGCAGAGGCGATGAGGCCATTCCCGGGCTGCACGCCGCTGTGCTGCTGTGCGTGGTGCTTCTGGTAGTGGTGGTGGTGGTGGTCGGCGGAGGCGCGACCGTTTCCGTTGGCGTTGTTGCCGGATCGCCGGCTTCGAGCAGCCGGCAGCCGCACGTCGGCTGTGGTCCTCCTCGGGCTCAGCTTCTTCTGCTCAACGGCGCCCTGGAGCTGCTGCTGCTGCTCGCTGGCGGTGCTGCCGGCTGCGCCAGCCAGGAGTGGTGTCTTGGGCGAGGGAAACGAGAGGCGTGGCGATGCTCGGCTGGAGGCATTGGACGTGTTGACAGGGGAATTGTCACCGTCGGAGGAGCTCGGCGAAGAAGGCTCCTGCATCCCAGGGGGTGGACCGGCAGCTCCCGTTGGCAGGCTCGCCGCCGTCGATGGCTGCTGGCGACGTGATGGAAAAAAGGGGGGGGGGGGCGCGGAGGGCCGGTTAAAAAAAACGAGCGGATCGAACGAGAGTAGGGAGGAGGAGGAAAGGGAGAGAGGGAGGTCGGAGGCGTGCGGGAGTGAGCGTGAGGACGAAAAAAAAAAGCCAACGAGCAAAACAGGAAAGCAAGAGAACGAGAGACACACGAAATGGGAACAGATGGAACGGAATACAAGGAAGGAGAGGAAAATCCTGTAACAGCAGGGGGAGGGAAGGTACAAAGCGCGCTAGGGCTGTCGGTGCGCCTGGCCTCGGATTTGGCGGACAGTATTACAGGTGAGCGTTAGTGGAGGAGTGGCCAAAGCCCGGCGAAAGTGGTACCAGGAGGGGCCGGAGGGAGATTAAGAGTTGCGCCTTCCCGTTTGGAGGCAGATGGTGGTCGAGGCCAATCGCAGGAAATGGCGTTAGGACGGGTGGAGAGGGGGGACCACTCAGGGGAGGGCCAATCAGAAAATAGCCTTTTGATGGGAAAAAGGAGAGCGAATTAGGCGAAGCAAAAGAAAAAGGCGAACGAGAAAAGAAGATACAAGTTGGAGGGTATGACAAAATACAGAAAGCCCCGACGCCACAAGTGCACACAGCAACGTGCGTGCGGACAAATGCAATTATCCTACAAATTTGTACAGGCGCGAGCGTTTGAGCGTGTGCCGGGGCTAGTCCGCCCAAGACGCCCAGCCCCGGTACGCTTTGTTTCGTTTCGTTTCGAACGCTTCCTCGTCCTCTTCATCCTTTCCCAGGGATCGGGACCCCTGCGACATCACCAAAATGCAAACACCAAAGCGCACGCCAGACGCCGGATCGCCGCGGTCACCAGACCCAGGCGCAGGCGCGCCAACGACACACCCATGGCGACTCTGTGCTCCTTGCGACAGGGGGGGGAGGGGGGGGAGAGGAGGCGCTGTGCGGCGCTACTGCAGCAGTCTGCCTTGCGCGTATAAATAATACTGCACAAATACTCGTAATACCTCGCAGACGCCGCACGAGCAGACCTGCAGTAGCGTCGGGGCTGCCTGCTGGCTGCGCTGGCAAACGCTCTACATATAGTTCTTCGGCGAGGCAGTGCGATGGACGCGCAGGGCCGCCGGGCTGAGCCGCCAGCTGCCTGCACACACACACACGCAGTCGTCAGCACTGCTTAACCTAATCACTAGTAACTCTATTGAGCCGTCTCATGTCTTTTCTCTACTTTTGGCCGAATCTTCAGCGAGTGGCGAGTGCGGCAGGAGTGCGACAGGAATGCCAACTAGCAGCTCAAAGGAAGCTGTTGGAATGAAGGAGGGGGGGGAACGACCGAGTCAGCGTACATAGAAGGATCAGCTGAATACGGACGAAATCCTGTCGGCAGAAAGTATCGAAACGGCCATCTCGATTGTCCGAACAGCTGTTTCTCCTCCCGCCCTCTCCACTCCACCCGCGCTCTTTCCAATATGGCCCGTCCTCTGCCGCACATGACACGACGTGATGGAGTCGGCCAATTTTTTCTGCAGAGCCAACCCACTCGAGTGTGTTGGTGTTTTGTTGTTGTGTTGTTGTTCGGATCCTGGTTCCATTGGCCGCCGCCATCCGCGTATTTGTATTTGTACGAGTATTTGTATTATGTGCAAGGAATATTACTCGGGAGCTCGTGACGGCTCGTAATTTGTTGCACCGTATGTCATCTTTAGGTTGTCCCCTCCCCAGACATTTTTTTTGTGTCGCTGTGCCGCCGTCTGCAGACAAGCTTTGCCAGCTTGTTCGTAGCGTTCTCTAGATAAGCGATAACCCAGAATGCCAGAAAAAGCCAAGCTTCGATGCGACACTACCGCAGACCGCATGACTTGTCCTGCGGCTAGATAAGCCCCTCATGTGTGTGCCAAGAGGGCTTGGCTCTCTGCAGTCCTTTTTTTTTTTTGGTGAGCCTCTGTGGACCAGAAACTGGGCTTACGGGGGAGGCTTGGTTATCTCCTCTCTCTGTCCGACACTGCTCAGCCTTGGCTGAGCGAATCTCGCACGGCTGATGCTGACGAAAAAAAAAAAAGACCCCAAAAAGCTACTCTGTCCAGCCGCATTCGGCTGCTGTGCACTTGCTACCAGATACATGCAATACGTATACCTCCGTATCTTACCGCTGCCGCTGCTACTGCTGTGGCTCGCTGTGGCTCGCTGGCGTGCCCTGTGGCTTCTGCTGTGCCACCGTATCCTCGCATTCGCTTGCCCCAACACGGGGTAGCAGCAGGGTAGCAGCAGGGTCCCTCCTCCCCCCCCCCCCAAATGGCACGACCAGCACAGAATTCAACCATATTTGTATTTGTGCTCCAGGCCGTGGGTCGACTTTGTTGCATTCGTAAGCATAACCATCCTTATGATGCGAAGCAATCAATGCGCACTGCCCACACTTACGACTCGCAGTGTTTTGCAGAAGGGGGCTTGGCCTGGTGCTGGGGTAATCCTGTTTTTGGCCAACAGGAAGGATTCGCCAAGTTCTTTTTTTCGGGGTGCGGGTTTTTTTTTTTTTCTGTTCTTTTTTCCGTTCTTTTTTTTTCTTTTTTTTCCTCTTTGGTTGCCTGCCCCATCACTGCCCCATCGCTGTTTTGTCCATGCGACATTAAAGCCTGCCGATCTGGTAATACAGCGAGCACACCCTCTCCCCACAACTCCCGTGGTTAAGCTTCGTTTGTACGCGTGTGTCTTACGAGAGAACGCCGGACTATCCGCAGGGGAGGGGGGGGGGGGCTAGAAGGAGAGCATGAACTCGCCGTATCCATACGAACAGCTTTGTCTCGTACAATGCGTATTATTTGCATCTTACAAATGCGTTCGCATCTTACGTAGCTAAGCCGCCTGCGCCAATCACAGCTGCACTGCCAGGTTCGCGTTTCAGAGCAGAGTCAAAGCTTTCCAGATGCGGATTGCATCGCCCCCCCTCCCCTCTACCCGTCCTGAAAGTGGCACATGGAGAAGGGTGGTGTCGAGAGCGAATTTCGGCAGCCCATCACGTGCAGTGGCGGCGCTGGTTCCGGTCGCTTTCTCTCAATTCCAGCGAGATAATTTTCCGCGAGACAGGCGAGTGAGACATTACCGAGCTCGAGGGACAAATGCTACGCAGGGTCCCCAACCAAACCAAATGTGACTAATCAGACCAAGGCAGGCGAGTTTAAGTGGGTGCTGCGCCCAGTCAGGTGCTTTGCTGCCTGCGGGGAATCGGGAATGGAGCGGACGCGACGCGTTTTTGGTGATGAACCTGTCTGGTGCGATACGATATGATAATTTCGGATTGACAGCAGCATCATCTCGGAGCTGCGAAGCGGCGTTTTGGATACGGCCGTAGGCTTTTTTTTATGTTGCCATTTTGATTGTATCATCCACTAGACTGTCGACCTTGCCCATGGTATCGAATGTGTGGCCGCTGAATCTGTGCTGCTGCCGTTGATCAGGACAGCCAGCCATGGCGGCTTCGGCAACCATTAAAGCGATCGACGCGACAGCTGTAGGTGTCATTTGTCATTTGTCATTCGTCTGCCATGCCCAGAGGTGCTGACACGCCCAGGTCCACAAGATCCAGTCCGGACAGGTCATTGTCAACCTGTGCTCGGTGGTCAAGGAGCTGGTGGAGAACAGCCTGGATGCCGGGGCGAGCAGCGTGGAGGTGCGGTTCAAGAACCAGGGCCTGGACGCGATCGAGGTGCAGGACAATGGGAGCGGGATCGCGCCGGCCAACTACGCCAGCGTGGCGCTGAAGCACTACACGTCCAAGCTGTCGACGTACGACGACCTGGACAGGCTGCAGACGTTTGGGTTCCGGGGCGAGGCGCTGTCGTCGCTGTGCGCGCTGTCCAAGTTCTCGGTGGTGACGTGCGTGGCGGAGGACGTGCCGCGGGGGGCGCGGCTGGAGTTTGAGACGTCGGGCCGGCTCAAGGACGGCGCTGGGCCGCCGGCGATGGTGGCGGCGCAGCGGGGGACGACGGTGTCGGTGGAGCAGCTGTTCTGGAACCTGCCGGTGCGGCGGCGCGAGCTGGAGCGCAACATCAAGCGCGAATGGAACAAGGTGATCAGCCTGCTGAACCAGTACGCCTGCGTGCAGACGGGGGTCAAGTTCACCGTGTCGCAGCAACCGAGCAAGGGGAAGCGTGTGGTGCTCTTTTCCACCAAGGGCAACACGGCCACGCGCGACAACATTATCAATGTGTTTGGGGCCAAGACCATGGGGGCGCTCATTGCGCTGGACCTGACGCTGGAGCTGGAGCTGACGCGGGATGCCAAGGCGAGGTGGGCGGCGGCAGCAGCCGGAGACGGAGAGGCCACCACCTCTCCGCAGCACCACCAAATCCACGTCCGCGGCTACGTCTCGCGGCCGGCCCACGGCCAGGGCCGACAGACGCCCGACCGGCAGATGTTCTACGTCAACGGGCGGCCGTGCAAGCTGCCGCAGTTTGCGCAGCTGTTTGGCGAAGTCTACCGCGCGTACAATGCGTCGCAGTCGCCGTTCATCTTTGCGGACCTGCAGCTGGACACGCATCTCTACGACGTCAACGTCAGCCCAGACAAGCAGACGATCCTGCTGCACGACCAGGGCAAAATGCTGGACAACCTGCGCGAGTCGCTGGTGGAGCTGTTTGAGAAGCAGGACATTACCGTGCCGCTGTCGCAGCTGACGACGCAAAAGACGTCGACGTTTAAGAAGCTGTCGATGAGCCGCGCGAGCACGCCGTCGGCTGGGCACAGCGGGCGCAGTGGCAGCACGGGCGGACGTCGCACCGGTAGTCCGGAGAGAGAGCCCGCAGAGGAGGCGGACCAGCCGGATCAGGCGGACCAGTCAGGCCAGCCGGACCAACTAGACATGGCAAAGTCTCCTGAACCAGAGGCCGCGGCCGCGGATGAGAGACCCCGCGGTTCTGGCCACTTGCAACCGTCGCCCCAGGAGCAGGTGGAGTCGTCAGGCACGAGCACAAGCACGAGGCGAAGCGCGCCTGCACCTGCCCTTGCCCCTGCCCCTGCGCCGACACCTCCGCTGACACGGAAGCGGCCGTCGCCCAGCGTCGCGACAATCACCGTCGGCGACGAGACGGTGTCGGCGAGCATGATTTCGAGCTCGAAGCGACAGAGGACGGGAGCCAGCAGCCAGCAGTCCACGTCGACGCGAAAGAGGCCCAAAGCGCCGCTGCCCTCTTTTGGCGGCAGGCTGACGCAGATGTTTGGCGCCGCTGGGGGGTCGCATTCGGCAGATGATGACGGCGAAGACGAGGAGGAGGAGGAAAGTGCAGCGGAAGGCGAATCGGAAGACGAAGATGAAAATGAGGTCGAGGACGGTGAGGAGGAGGAGGAGGAGGAGGAGGACGACGACGACGACGACGACGACGAGAATGACGACGAGGAGGTTACTGGGACGGCTGAGGACAGAGAGACTGAAGACAGAGAGCTCTCAGGCGAAGCCGACCCCGACGCAGAAGCTTCACCGATGGAGGGTGTCGAGACGGAGTCCGTGGTGCAGCCTGAGGAGAGTGGCCCAGATCTGCCGATGGACAGCTGTGCAGGATGTTCACACGAAGAGGTCGAAGGCGATGGCGACGGCAACGGCGATGGCGATGACGACAACGACGACGGCAACGGCAAAGCGGACGAGCGGACACACCACCACCACCAAGATCGCCCGGCCGACGTCCCGGCCGAAGACGACCGCCGCAGCCGGCTGTTCCTCAAGAGCGGCGGCTCCAAGAAGCGGCACGAGACGCTGCAGCTGGTGCAGGTGCTGCGGGTGGACGAGGCGGCGATTGCGCGGCAGGCGCAGGCGTGGGAGAGGCGGAGGCGGAGAGAACGGCAACAGAGAGACGCCGGCGACGCCGCCACCACCGCCGCCGCCAGCGGTCTCGACGATGCGAGCGCCGAGGCCGAAGCGAAGCTGTCGCTGACGATTGCCAAGAGCGACTTTGGCCGGATGCGGGTGGTCGGGCAGTTCAACCTGGGGTTTATCGTGGCGGTGCGGCGGGCGGGGGGGGCGGAGGGGGAGAGCAGCCAGAGCAACCACAACCCATCCAGTGGTCGGGCGGCCGACGACGAGCTCTTCATTATTGACCAGCACGCGTCCGACGAAAAGTACAACTTTGAGCGGCTGCAGGCGGCGACGGTGGTGCAGGCGCAGCGGCTGGTGCAGCCGCTCCGGCTGGAGCTGACGGCCGTCGAGGAGGAGATTGTGCTGGCGCACCCGGCGGCGCTGGCGGCCAACGGCTTCTGCGTCGAGACCACGGTGGACGACGTCCGCGTGCCCGTCGGCCAGCGCTGCCGCCTGCAGACGCTGCCGCTGAGCCGCGAGACCACGTTTGACCTGTCGGACCTCGAAGAGCTGATCGCCCTGCTGGGGGAGGCGGACATTGACGAGGACAGCGTGGGCGTGGGCGTGGGCGGCGCGGCCGGCGTGGGCGGCGCGGCCAGCGTGGTCCCCCGCCCTTCCAAGGTCCGCCGCATGTTTGCCAGGCGGGCCTGCCGCAGCAGCATCATGATCGGCAAGGCGCTCACGCACCGCCAGATGGCCCGCGTGCTCGCCCACATGGGCGAGATGGACAAGCCGTGGAACTGTCCGCACGGGCGGCCGACGATGCGCCACCTGGCCAGTCTCGGGCAGGCCTGGGACGGCGGGCGGGGCTGGACAGAGGCAGAGGGCAGCATGGCCGACAAGGCCAGCTGGAGCCGCTTTCTGCGGAAGCGCAGGCGCAAGTAGAATGCTTAGTCATGTTCTCACTCACTCACACTCACACTCACACGCAGACACAGGCAGTGCAAGATCACATTGACGGCCAGAGACCCTATCTAGCTAAGATACATGCCAGTTGCAAAAATGCAGACAAATGCAAACCATCCAAACGCCGTCGTAGATTACATCCATGGCCGATTCGGCTCAGTCCTTTATCCTTCACCCTCCTTCACTCTCCACCCTCCACCTTTTCACTCATCTCCAAGTCTCCCCTCCACTCCCCTACTCGCCTACTCGTTCAACACACTATACCGTGAGTAGGCCCGACCCTCCTCAGCCACCTTGCCGCTGACGTTGCGGCGGCCAAACGAGTTGGCGCCGCTGCCAAAGTAGAGGTAGCGGTCGCCGCTGCTGATCTGGCGGGTGCCCAGGTCGTAGTCATTGCCGCTCGACACCTGGCGGCCGCCGCTGCCGACCTCGACATCCACTCCATCCTGGCCCACGAGCACGGGCGGTGTCGCCGCCCGCAGGTCGCCGTACGGCTTGCTGAAAAAGGCCGAGTCCGCCTGGATGCTGCTGTCGCGCGCGCGCGGCTTCGCCTGCTTGGCCTGCTTGCCGTGGGCCAGCACCTTGGGCGGTGTCGCCAGCTTGGGCGCCCACGTCCAGCGCTTGCTCGGCGTGCGCGTCTGCGGGAAAGCCGAGACGGCTGTGGGGGGTGCTGCTGATGTCGGTGATGCCGTGGCTGCCGTCGGGGACGCCATGGACATGCCCTTGCCACTCGTCAGTGCCCTCCCTCCCTCGCTGGCCTTGGCGCCGTACTGGAAGCTGCTGTTTGCATAGCTGCCGTCGGCCAGGTCACCCGTGATGGACCCGCCGCTGACACGCCGGTCGTTGAGGTGCAGCTCGCCCAGGATGCTGCCTTGGCCACGGGTGTTGTTGTTGTTGTTGCTGTTGTTGTTGTTGTTCTTACTATAGTAGCTGCTCGTGGATGACACCGTCGGAGTCGTTGACTGTGGCCGTCCTGGCATGCTCAGCGGCCGGTACGGCGTCTTGGCCCGCGGCGGTGGCGGCGGCGGCGACTCGGGAGACGTGGGGTGCGAGCGCAGGGGATTCGGGTGGCTGCTATCTTGGCTGTAGACCGGGGCCGAGTCGTACGCGTACGTCTCGTACGGCCGGTTCTCGTCGTGCGGCATCACACGCTCATCGTCGTCGTCGTCGCTGTCCGATTCGGGGTAGTCAAAGTTCTGGCGCACTGGGTTGTAGCTGCTGCGCTTTCCAGTGGCATTCATCACGAGCATGTTGAGGGCCTGGTTGCGCTGCTGCGTGCGGTCCTTGAGCGAGTCCGACGCATACCACGCCTCCGTGAACCGTCCCTGGTTGTTGTTGTCGCTGCCGACTACCGTGGTGGAGCTGTTGTTGATGCCCAGCCCGGCCGCCGAGACCGACTTCGGCCGGCTATCCGGCCGACTGCCCGGACGACTGCTCCCCGGACGACTGCTCCCCGGCCGGCCACTGCTCGTCGGCCGCGTCGTGCTGCCGCTCATGCGACTCACGTGGCTGTAGACGCTGTGCGCGTAGCCCCCGTCGTTCAGCGGAATCTCCTGGTACGAGCCTCGTCCCATTGTCGTCGGCGAGCTGGCCTGCGACGACCGCTTGAGGTTGGCCACCGAGTTGCGTGCCGATGTCGTGTGCGTGCTGATCTGATACTGGCGGCTGGGCAGGTTGATGCGCGAGTCGCACCCGTCGCGCGACGAGTACAGGCTGGTCCCGTCCGAGCCCGTCCGCGTGTGCATAAACGGCACCGACGGCGGCCGGCTGAGCTCCTGCTCCTTGCTCAGCTCGATCGGCTCAATGGTGCTCATCGTCACGACCGACGACTTGTTGCGCTGGTGCATCATCGGCTTGCCGCTGGCCTGCGACGCCCGCGACGTCAGGTTGTTTTCCAGCGGGTTCATGTCGGGCGGCATCATGGTGATCTGCCGGAACTTGACCGACAGCCAAAAGGCAACCGCCAGCGTCGCCAAGTGCAGAAACCCGCTCACGATCAGCGTGTAGTACAGCGCTGCCTTGAGGTACGGGTACGTGTCCTTGTTCGCCAGCAGCGTCGACCAGTCGCTGCTCTGGTTGCGCACGCACAAGGCTCCGTAGCAGTAAAAGGGCAGCACACAGAGGTCGGCAAAGGCCGAGAAGACCTGGTACGCTGCTGACGAGGCCGGCGAGCGAGCCCCGGCCGGCTTCGACATGTGGTAGACGCCGTACATGGTGTGGAAAATGACATAGCCGGCCTGGTTGGTCAGTGGACGGATAAAGGACGGGAAATAGATAGGGATATCGACCAGTGGACGAATGGACGAGTAGACAAGAGCGGGAAACTTACTGAAATACGCAACACCCACGCCGTCGTCGTCGACATGTGGCTGATGAGGATCGCCAGCACCAGCACGCCGATGCCGCCAATGAGCTCCAGCACGCGGAAGAACAGCTGCACCCCGCGCATCACCTTGATCATCGTCTTGGTTCGCTCGCTCAGTGTCCGGTACGATTTGCGGCCGCCGGCCAGGATCTCGTGGGTGCTGTTTGTCAGAACAGCCGATAAGACGCAACAGGGAATGACAACACCTACTCTGGATGACGGTTGAACTGCAGCAGCGGCCCATCCTGCTTCGGCTTGATGGGCTTGGCCTCCCAGCTCGCCCGTGTCACCGCTTTGGGGTCAAACGGCTTCTCCGGCAGGCGGCTGCTGCTCACGTCGAACTCGTAGAGGAACGGCTGGTGGACGCTGCCCGCCATGGTGTCGTGCAGCGATGCTGAGTGCGAGTAGTGTTGAGCTTGTCGGATCTATTCGTAGTGTTGAGATCTGTCGTTCAGAGGTCTCTGTCTGTCTTGCTCTCAAAGCAGAGAGACAGAGCTGTAGCCAATGTTGGAATGCGGCAAGAGATATGGCTGCGGACAGAGGCAGGATGGATGCAGGCACACTCATTGTTCAGGGGAAGACGGGAGAGCTAATGCACCCGTTGTCGGGTCGAGGATTGGCTGGACTGGGGAAGGGCTGGGATGATGTTGTTGGCGGGGCAACCGCGATGCGATACGAGTGTCGCTGGGGTCGCCAACTGAAACAGCGTCTCGCGACTTCCCAATCCGTCCAGGAATTATTAATTTCTGTCGCTACGGAGGGGGTATAGTAAGTATGAGTATTTATAGTATGTTCTTACTTGTGTTGTGACGCTCGTATCTTACTTACTTGTGTTGACACTCGTATTGCGCGTATTCGTACTGGTAGAAACTGCCCGCTGATTCAGCAGTGCCAATTTATCGCAACGCCTCGTTTTCGCCTGCAATCTCATCCTCCGCCATGCCACACCCACAATGCCCCCCATAGCGACCCGCTTCCGCCCTGGGTCGGGCTCGCCCTCTGGGGCCTGTCGTCACCTGCTGCCGCTCTGGCGGGCGTACAGCGCTGCCGCCGGCGCCAGCCCCGACCGGCCGCCCCTCCGCATGGCCGTCATCGGCTCCGGGCCGGCTGGCTTCTACACGGCGTACCGCGTCATGGCCAAGATGCCGGCCCGCGTGGACATGTACGAGGCGCTGCCGGTGCCCTATGGTCTCGTGCGCTTCGGCGTGGCTCCGGACCACCCCGAGGTGAAGAACTGCCAGGAAAAGTTTGACGAGGTGGCGCAGTCGCCCGACTTTCGCTTTGTGGGCAACGTGTCGGTGGGCGGCGGCCGGACGACCGGGGGCAGCGGCAGCGACAGCGGCAGCGTGCCGCTGGCGGTGCTGGCGCGCCACTACGACGCCGTCGTCTTTGCCTACGGCGCCTCGCGCGACCGCCTGCTGGGCCTACCGGGCGAGCAGCTGCGCGGCGTCTACGCGGCCCGGGACTTTGTCGGCTGGTACAACGGGCTGCCGGGCGGGCTGGAGACGAACGAGACCATGGCTGCCGACCTGGCCTCGGCCGAGTCCGCCGTCGTCATCGGCCAGGGAAACGTCGCCCTCGATGTCGCCCGCATGCTGCTCGAGGACGTCGCCGTGCTGCGCCGCACCGACATCAGCGACGCCGCCGTCGACGCCCTCGCCCTCGCCCGCCGCCGCATCCGCCGCGTCCACGTCGTCGGCCGCCGCGGGCCCATGCAGGCCGCCTTCACCATCAAGGAGGTGCGCGAGCTCATGAAGCTGCCGCGCGCCGGCTTCCACCCCGTCGACCCGGCCCTGCTCCCCCCCGACCTCAAGGCCCTGCCGCGCGCCCGTCGCCGCCTCATGGAGGTCGTGGCCAAGGGCTCCGCCGTGCCCGTCGACGACGCGCGGCCGTCGTGGTCGCTGGACTTTTGTCTGACCCCCAAGGCGTTCTCTTCGACTGACGACAGCCACGTCGCCACCGCCACCTTTGCCCGCACCCGTCTGGACGCCCCCTTTGACGCCCACGCCCACGCCGAGCCCACCGACGAGCTCGTCGACCTGCCGGCTCAGCTCGTCTTCCGCTCCATCGGCTACCGCTCCGAGGCCCTCGACGGCTTCGCCGACCTGGCCATCCCCTTTGACGACCGCCGCGGCGTCATCCGCAACGACGGCCGAGGCCGCGTCCTGCGCACCACCACTCCGGATGCCGCCGCTGCCGCCATCCCCGACGAACCCCTCCCCGGCTTCTACTGCGCCGGCTGGGTCAAGCGCGGGCCCACCGGCGTCATCGCCTCCACCATGGAGGACGCCTTCTCCACCGCCGACGCCATCGTCCACGACTGGCAGGCCCAGGCACCGTTTCTCAGCGGCACGTCCCGCCACGGCTGGGACGGCGTCTGCAGCGACGTCGACACCACCGGCGCCCGTGTCGTCTCGTGGGCCGACTGGCAGCGCATCGACAAGGCCGAGGTCGAGCGGGGCAAGGCGCTGGGCAAGCCGCGCAGCAAGTTTACGCGCACGGCCGACATGCTAGAGGTGCTGCAGTGATAGATCTGTAATCTCCATGATATCAATTATGTACGATTCCTGCTTTCTGTCCTACTTTTTGTTGGTCTGAGTTCTCCCTATGCACTCTTGAGCTTCTCCGTCAGTTCCGGCACCTTGTCAAACAGGTCGCCGACCAGCCCGACGTCGGCCACCTGGAAGATGGGCGCCTCGGCGTCCTTGTTGATGGCCGCAATGACCTTGCTGTCCTTCATGCCCGCCAGGTGCTGGATCGCGCCCGAGATGCCCACCGCCATGTACAGCTGGGGTGCCACCACCTTGCCCGTCTGGCCCACCTGCAGGCTGTTGTCCGCGTAGCCGCTGTCCACCGCCGCCCGCGACGCGCCCACGGCCGCCCCGATGGCGTCGGCCAGCGGCAGCATCACCTTGTCAAAGTCCTCCTTGGACTTGAGCCCGCGGCCGCCCGACACGACCCGCCCGGCCGTCGCCAGATCCGGCCGGTCCGACTTGGCCAGGTCCTCCGACACCCACGTCGTCGGCGCCTCCGCCTTGGGGTCGACGCCGGTTTCAATAGCGGCGGATCCGCCGCCAATATCCGCCGGCGCAAAGGCCGTGCCGCGCACCGTCAGCACCTTGACCGGGTCGCTCGACTCGACCGTCGCAATGGCGTTGCCCGCGTAGATGGGGCGCACAAACGTCTTGTCGCTCTCGATGCCCGTCACGTCCGAGATCTGCTGCACGTCGAGCAGCGCCGCCACGCGCGGCAGCAGGTTCTTGCCAAAGGCCGTGTGGCCGCCGACCACGTGCGTGTAGCCGCCGTTCTTGATGTTCTCGACGAGGAGGGGGGCGTAGTTTTCGGGGAGGCCCTGGTTGTCAGAGGACTACACTGTACACAAGGAGATCAATAGAGAGCTCACCTTTTCGTATGCCCCGTTCTCCACCGCCACCACCTTGTCCACGCCCTCCACCTTGGCCGCCTCCGCTGCTGCCGCCTGCACGCTGCCGCCCGCCACGAACGCGTGCACCGGCCCGCCCAGCTTCTTCGCCGCCGTCACCGCGCTCAGCGACCCCCGGCTCAGCTGTCCGTCGCGCTGCTCCAGAATCGCCAGCGACGACAGCAGCCGCGCCAGGCCTGCAGACCGGAGCTGCTGGCGGGCGAGGCCCGGCACCGCCCGTCGGACTGTGGACAGCATGGAGGCTGACAGAGGGCACAGAGATGGAAAGAAAAAAAAAGATGGAGAAGAAATCAATCGACGAATGCCAATTGATGAAAGGGTCGTTCTGCGGGCGTCGTCGTCCCTGGCGATGGTCCCTGTTCGTGGTCCTAAAGTTCTGAATGCGACAGAAAATTACCCGAAAACGGCGGAATTACACGCTTTCCACGCAAAGCTGTGCTGCTGTAGAGAGGCTGCCTGCCCGGCTGGAAGCGGCCCGAGGTATCTGGGGCACTGCGTTTTCGGAGGTCCCCCACCCCAGAGATGGAGTAGTAATACTCGTGCGCATTTCTGCCTGAGGCTCCAACTGTCACCTTCTGTCTCTGCCTCAGGCAACAACACTGCACGCCAGGCACCAATGTCCGGGTCGCGCTTCCAAGCTGTTCATTTTTTTTTGGTCCAAACGCGACAGCCCTTTAAATCAATCAATCGGAGCAGTCCCCCCTTTGATCGTTCAACGTCCACAGACCGGCGACGACCACCACCCTCCCTTATCCAGTCATCGTCTAGTCGCGAGCATTTCGTCTGCCGCGCTAACGACACGATCGTTGCCACCTTTTTTTGTGCCCTTTTTTTTCCGCCTGCTGCATCGTCTTGGGCCACTCGTTTTCTGACTCGACTCTTTGTCGCGACCTCATCTCGACCCTTCCTGTCCCTTCCCCCCCCTTGCGCACAACCAACGACTGTTTTCGTCTCTCCGCATCACTCCTCAACACAATGGAGGACGACGCGGGCAATTATGGCAGCCCCTCCAACGGCGCGACGCCGAACAGCAACCCCATCCTTGCCCAGCCCCCTCTAGAGGCTGGTGCTGTGGCAGAAGGTATGAGAGGGCGGATGGGAGGCCGCTATTTGGCATCGCTGCACAACTTGCTGACTTTTCTTTTCAAAATCTAGACGTCCAGATGGAAGATGGTGCGCCAGCAGACGCGTCGGCGACGGAACCTGTGATCAAGGAGGACAGCAGCACGCCGGCTCTGAGGGGCGTCTCAGAGAAGCCGACCGACACGCCCGACGCGACCGCCACGGGCGGCGAGGACGAGGAGATGGGCGATGCCGGCGGCCACGGCGGTGCGCACGGCGGCGAGGACGACGCCGAGAGAAAGCCCACGGTCAGCCACACGGCGGGCGACGACGACGCGGCGGTCGACGACAGCGTCGACGTGAGCGCGGCCAAGGACGCCGGCGGCGACGACTCGGGCGAGGCGGCGGGCGAGGACACGCCCGGCATCAACGGCACCAAGACCAAGGACAGCGTCGAGGACGCGGCGCGCGAGCACCTGATTGCGCAGACCCACGCCATCATCCTGCCCAGCTACAGCACCTGGTTTGACATGAACAAGATCCACAACATTGAGAGGAAAGCGCTGCCCGAGTTCTTCAACAACCGCAACCGCAGCAAGACGCCCCACGTCTACAAGGACTACCGCGACTTTATGATCAACACCTACCGCCTCAGCCCCGTCGAGTACTTGACTGTGACCGCCTGCCGCCGCAACCTGGCCGGCGACGTCTGCGCCATCATGCGCGTCCACGCCTTCCTCGAGCAGTGGGGGCTGATCAACTACCAGGTCGACTACGAGCAGCGCCCGTCTCACGTCGGCCCCCCCTTCACCGGCCACTTCAAGATCATTGCCGACACGCCCCGCGGCCTGCAGCCGTGGCAGCCGGCCGCCGACGCCGTCGTGCTGCAGGGCAAGAAGCTGCACGACACGGACGCGCGGGCGGCGGCGGGGCCGGTGCACAAATCGGAGCTCAACCTCGAGGTCGGCCGCAACATCTACGAGGCCAACGCGCGGGGCGCCAAGATCAACACCAACAAGACCGAGGCCAAGACGAACGGCGAGGCGCGCGCCGGTACTAATGGTGTGTCGGGTGGAACCGCAGCCCCAGCCCCAGCCGCAGGCGCAGGCGCTACAGCATCCGCACCCGCCAGCGAGGAGCTGACCAAGAAGCCCAGCATCAAGGTCAACTGCCACCTGTGCGGCATCGACTGCACGCGCATCTACTACCACAACCCGCAGGCCGAGGGCAACCCGCGGGCGCAGTACGACCTGTGCCCCAGCTGCTACGTGGAGGGCCGCATGGCGGGCAACCAGACGAGCGCGCAGTACCTGCGCATGGAGAACCCGACGTACTCGTCGGTGCTCGACCGCGACGCGCCCTGGAGCGACGCTGAGCTCGTGCGGCTGCTCGAGGCCATTGAGCGCTTCGACGACGACTGGGGCCAGGTGGCCGACCACGTGGGCACGCGCACGCGCGAGGAGTGCGTGCTGCAGTTCCTGCAGCTGGACATTGTGTCCAAGTACCTGGACTCGGAGGTCACCGAGAACGGGCCCGTGGGCCTGTCCATCCTGGGCGGCGGCGGCGGGCGTCTGCCCTTTAACCAGGCCGACAACCCGGTCATGTCGGTGGTGGGCTTCTTGGCGAGCCTGGCCGACCCAGCCAGCACGGCGGCGGCGGCCAACCGGTCGCTGGACGAGCTGAAGAAGGGGCTGCAGAAGAAGCTGGAGGCGGGCGGCGGCGGTGAGGAGGACGACAAGGCCGTGGCGCTCAAGGGCAAGGAAAAGGAGGGCGGGTCGGACGCCATGGAGGTGGACGGCGCGGCGGCGCGGCCGTCGACGACAGTGGCGACGACGACCACTACCACAACCACTACCACAACGACGACGACCACCACCACCATGGCCGAGGGCACGCGCGACCTGGCCAGCGTGCCGCTGGCGTCGATTGGCGCGCGGTCGGGCGGGCTGGCATCGCACGAGGAGCGCGAGATGAGCCGGCTGGTGTCGGCCGTGGTCAACACGACGCTGCAAAAGATGGAGCTCAAGCTCAAGTACTTTAACGAGATGGAGTCCATCCTGCAGGCGGAGCGCCGCGAGCTCGAGCGCGCGCGCCAGCAGCTGTTCCTCGACCGGCTGTCGTTTAAGCGCCGCGTGCGCGACGCCCAAGAGGGGCTCAAGGCGGCGGCCGCGGCCGCGGCGTCTGCTGCCGGTGGCCCCGGCAGTGCCGCCAACGCCGCCGGCATCGAGCAGGGCCTGCGCATGGCCCAGGACGCCCTCGTCGACGGCCAGCGCCTCACCGTGCAGGCGACGCCCGCGCCGGGCGGCGTGCAGCCGCTGAGCGCGGCCGGCCCCGTCCGCAGCGTGGAGCTGTAGAAGGCCGCTGGCGCTGACTGCTCTGTGTGCTGTGAGGTGGGACAGCCGGTTTGGAAGAACAACGGCGACACATTGGAGAGGGGGAGGGAAGGGCGGTCGAGAAATGGCGTTTCTCTGCGGGTTGGTATCTTAATTGTTTGGGTCCTTTTTTTGTCTTGTTTTTCCCACTTGTCTTTTTTTTTTTCCTTTTCTTTACTGCTTATTTTTTTTTTCTTTTTTTCGTTTTTCTCTTTTCTTTCCTTTGTTTCCTTGCCTTGTCCCCTTTCCCGCTTCCCTTTTTGCCCGAGAGATGCTCGAGCACACCGGACGGGGTCCCGTTGTTTGGGCTTGTATGACAAAAGAGTTTGTGAGATACAGCATCCATGTATTATCAATTCACGTATTATCGTCTATCGTCGTCTATTCGTCCATGACATCGTACTCATGGCTAGCTTCGGCTGCCGAGCAGACTGGAGGGATCAACCGAGTTAGCATGGTCGTATGATGGCATGTGTGGCTTGGGAGGGTCCCCTTCGCCCGCAAATGGCAGATGGGCAGTCTTTCCGCTTTGGGACAAAGGGGAATAAAGACCCAAGCCACCAGCGTGTCATGTGAAAGCAGCTTCCCCGGGTCCGCGAGACGAACTGTGGGACCAATCTGGGGGGAGGGTCAGATAGCCATGCGGGTTGTTATTTTTGTGTGTGTGGTTGTTTTTGGTGTGCCGCTGTACCTCGGCTCAATGGAAGACGAGAGCAGCACCGATGAGGGGCTGCAGCACGGGGAGGGCACCACGGGGTATTTTGCGTATGTATAGAGGAATATAGTCCATTGGCAATGGATTAACAATGAACGGACAATAGCACGAGTACGAGAACGCTCGTACGTGAAACGAGCTGGCCGGCCAGTGAAGAACGCGCGACCGGTCCCGGTTCGGCTGCTGCGTCTGCCATTCGTCGCCGGACCCGAGACTTTCCTTCGGGCTGGGGGGAAAGGCAAAAGAGGGCAAGACTGCCAGATTGGGGGGGGATTTGGGGGGGGAACCCTATGCAGGACCGCTGCCCCAGGCGCCAGGAAGAGCCGAGACGGCACCCCAAATTCCAGCAGTCCCCACCAATCCCACCGCGCCACTGGCTAGCCCGTGGCTCTTTCCCGAAAAGCACCTCGGCGAGTGCTGGGGGGGGGCAGAAAGGTGGTCCACTGGCGAGGCGCTCAAAACGGCAAGAGGTTCCAGAGCTGTTTCCCCCGTTGCCCCAGACGCAGCCAACCTGCCGGATAACAAGAAAAAAAAAAGAGAGGCAGACGCTGAAGAGATAAGCACCATCTACATTCCTCTCCTTTCTCTCTTTTCTCCTTCTCACCGGCCTCTTCCACACGTCCTCGCACACCACTGGGCATGTTTGCGGCCGTTGCACGCGCTGAGGCAAGGTCTTCCGTCCTCAGAGGTTGCAGCACAACCGCCCGTCTGCCCATAAGAGCGTTTGTGCGTGTTCTGCTCTGTTTTTGCTCCTGTTTCTGTTTCTGTTACTGTTTCTGTTACTGCTCCTAGTTCTGCTCCTTCTTCTGCTTGTGCTGACCTCCAGACCCGATTCACAATGGCTCCTCCCAAGAGAAACAACAGCTCTAAGCCCGTCCCCAAGGGTACGTGTTCTGCTCTTCCTCTCACCCGTCCGACCTGGCCGGCACTCCTTTTTCCCCCCCGCTGACCTCTAGGCTACGTCGAGGACAACTCCAAGGGCCCCACGCTGCGGTTCCAGGAGTCGCTGCCGAAGCTGCCGGTGCCCACGCTGGAGGAGACGGCAGCCCGCTATGTCAAGTCGCTGCGGGCGCTCTACCCGCCCGAGGACGTGGCCAAGAGCCAGGCGGCCGTCGACGAGTTCATCAAGCCCGGCGGCGTGGGCCAGCGGCTGCAGGCCAAGCTGCTGGCGCGCCGCGAGGACCCCAGCGTCAAGAACTGGCTCTACGAGTGGTGGAACGAGGGCGCCTACCTGGGCTACCGCGACCCGGTGGTGCCGTACGTGTCGTACTTTTACTCGCACCGCGACGACCGCCGCCGCCGCGACCCGGCCAAGCGGGCGGCCGCGCTGACGACGGCCGGCCTCGCCTTCAAGAAGCTGGTCAACGAGGGCACCCTCGAGCCCGAGTACATGAAGGGGCTGCCCATCTGCATGGACAGCTACAAGTACATGTTCAACTGCAGCCGCATCGCCGCCCGGCCCAGCGACTACGCCGAGACGTACGACCCGGCCACCCACAAGCATATTCTGGTTGTACGCAACAACCGCTTCTACAAGGTCGTCCACGAGGCCGGCGGCCGCCAGCTCAACACGAGCGAGCTCGAGGCCCAGTTCCGCCGCGTCTACGCCCTGGCCCAGGCCGCCGACAACGCCGCCACGGGACCCGCCCCGCCCGTCGGCTTCCTCACCACCGAGAACCGCGATGTGTGGGCCGACGCACGTGCCGCCCTGCTCGCCGCGAGCCCGGTCAATGCCGAGTCGCTGCGCACCATCGAGTCGGCCTCGTTTGTCGTGTGCCTCGACTCGGCCGCCCCCGTCACCTTTGAGGAGCGCGCCCACCAGTACTGGCACGGCAACGGCTCCAACCGCTGGTTCGACAAGCCGGTGCAGTTCATCGTCAACGACAACGGCACCTCGGGCTTCATGGGCGAGCACAGCATGATGGACGGCACGCCCACCCACCGGCTCAACGACTGGGTGTGCGCCGCCATTGTCAACAACAAGCTCGACTTTGACGACCCGACCGTGCGTTCTGACCTGCCCGAGCCGGCCGCCATCGAGTTCCGCCTGACCGAGCCGCTGACGAAGACGGTCGCCGCCGCCGGCGAGCACTTCGGCGACGTCATCGGCCGCCACGAGCTGTTTGTGCAGGCGTACCAGGGCTACGGCAAGGGCCTCATCAAGAAGTTCCGCTGCTCGCCCGACGCCTACGTGCAGATGGTCATCCAGCTGGCCTACTTCAAGATGTACGGCAAGAACCGGCCGACCTACGAGTCCGCCGCCACCCGGCGCTTCCAGCTGGGCCGCACCGAGACGTGCCGGACGGTGTCGGAGGCGTCGGTGGCCTTTTGCAAGGCCATGGGCGACGCCGAGCACGTCGACGAGGCCACGCGGCGCTCGCTGTTCCGGGCCGCCATAGCCTCGCACCTCGAGTACATCTCGGCCGCCTCGGACGGCAAGGGCGTCGACCGCCACCTGTTTGGCCTGCGCCAGCTGCTAGAGCCCGGCGAGCCGACGCCGGCCATCTACGCCGACCCGGCGTTTGCGTACTCGGGCAAGTGGTTCATCTCATCGAGCCAGCTGAGCTCCGAGTACTTTAACGGCTACGGCTGGAGCCAAGTGGTCGACGAGGGCTTTGGCATTGCGTACATGATCAACGAGAACAGGTGGGGCCCCCTTTTTTTTTTCTTTTTTTTTTCTTTCCAAGTTACTGACCAACAGCCTCAACTTCAACATCGTCTCCAAAGGCCTCGGCAGCGACCGCATGAGCTTCTACATCAACGAGGCGGCCGGCGACATCCGCGACCTGCTGCTGCCGGAGCTGGAGGCCAAGTCGAAGCTGTAGAGGAAGCTGTAGAGGAAAAGTTGGATCTTGGATGCCAGATAGAGCAGATAGACTTTATTACGGTACATACGAGAATACATGGGCCCAGTCCGACAGTTTACATCCAACGCTTGCTTCCAACATATGTTTGCATCCACACATCTGCGTCTCCCATCTCCCATGGCCACCACCACCCTTAGCCCGCGTGCGACACAATCTCGCTGACGAGCCCCTTGGCCGGGTCGACGTAGGAGCACATCTGCGAGGGCAGAGGCATCTCCTTGAAGTCGGCGTCGTCGTCGTCGTCCTGGTTGCCCGAGGCGGGCGGCAGGACGTTGAGGTTGATGCCGTCGGTCTTGCTGTGGAAGACGCGGGTGGCGGCGCTGTCGCGGCTGAGGTAGATCTGGGCGCCGTCGACCTGGTCGAGCATGACGGTGGGGATGGTGCCGAGGACCTGGAGCGCGAAATTGGTCGACTTGACCACGTCGACCGACGACACCAGCGACTCGACCACGAGCGACAGCCGGCTCGTGTTCTCAATCGTCACCGCGTTGGCCTTGCCGCGCACAATCACCGTCGTGGCCGCGCACTTGCTGATGAGGATCGAGTGGTTGAGCTCGGCCACGATCTCGAGCGGTCCCCCCGCCGCCGTCATCGCCTCCTTGTCGTAGTTTTCAATCGTCCACTTGTTGCCGTCCAGCTCCTTGCGCGCCGGCTTCTTGACCCGCATGCTCTCTGGCTTGGGCTTCTTGCTCGGCACCGGCGGGCTCTTGCCGCGGCCGTTGGCGTGGCTGCCGCTGCTGCCGCTCACGGTTGAACTCGCCCGCAGCGCCGGGTTCTTGTGCGTCATCTGCGACTTGTCCACCTTGCGCAGGCCCTTGGTCACGTCCGACCCGCGGTTGATCTCGGCAAACACGGCGCCCCGCGCTGCCTCTGCGCCACCACCCGCAGCTGCGCTTGGTGCCGGGGCAGCCTGCTCGTTGATCTGCAGCTTGGGCGGCGGGCCCGGCGGCGGCGGCGGCGGCGGAAGACCGCCGGTCGGAGGGGGCAGCGGCGGAGGCGGCAGACCACCAGCCGGAGGTGGCGGTGGCGGAGGGGGACCGCCAGCAGCAGCACCAGCAGCTTTCGGTGCCGCATGGATCGACTTGGCCACCTCTTGGGCCGGCTGGCCCTTGGCGTTCCAGACGATGCCGCGGGGGAACTGCTGCTTGACGTATTCGGTCAGGTCCTGGAAGACCTGGTAAAAGGCGCGCACCCACGCGACCTTGTCGGCGTCCCTGATGGTCGGTGTCAGCAGTGTCATCCTCTATCTTATCGTGGCGGAAGAGAGAGACTCACTTGTCCTTGAACTCCTTGATCACGCGGTTGCCAAAGAACTGGGCCGACCCCAGCGACTCCTCGACGTGCTTGTAGGGCCTGTTGTCGACGGTGACCCAGGCCAGCACCATGATGCCCTCGCTGACGCAGCTGAGCTGGTTGAAGTCGGGGGCGCCGCGGTTCGCGTCCTTGATGGTGCTGACGGCCTGCAGCGCCTCGGTGATGGGCTTGAGCAGGTCCTGGTACACGGCCATCTCGGAGCCCGTCATGTCGGGCTTCTTGGCCTTGGTGGTGATGAGCAGGAAAGTGCGCTGTGCCTGGAAGCCCTCGAGCACCTTGCCGGCCTGCTCGGCCACGAGCCCGCCGTGCTTGTTGCTGAGGGCCACGTACTTGGCCACGGCCGAGCCGAGAAACGCGTCAAACTCCTCGACCGACTCGGGCAGCTCTTCGGCAGGCGGTGCCGGAGGCGGAGGGGGGGCAGCAGGGGCGGCAGGTGCGGCAGGTGCAGCAGCAGCAGCCGCCGCCGCCGCCGGTGCCGCTGATCGGTCGGCTATCGCGTTGCTGGGATCGGACGAGGGAAGCTCGATGGTGGACGAGGCAATGTCCTCGAGACGTGCGGTGGCCGCCTCGAGCCTGGAGAAGTGATTAGCAGAGATGTCTGAAAACAATAAACAAAGGCCATCCTACCGCTTTATCAGCGTCGTCAGGTTGTGCATGTTGTTCGGCATGATGGCAAAGTCTCGATGGAGAGAAGCCAAGGAGGCAGAACCAAAAAGAAAGGACAGCTGAAGAGAAGGGCAGCTGAAAGGAGGCAGCTGAAAAAAAAAAGGGGTGCCCGGAAAAAGAATAAAAAAAAAAGGGAGCGACAGGTGAGAGGCACCGGTGAGGGAATGAAGACCAATCGGTAAATCGCTGCCTGGTCGTTGGTCGTGATGAGCTTCGGTCTGTTTGAAGTGCAACAATGCTGCAACGATGCGCAGCCAAGTTGTGCCGCCCCTGTTTTTCTGCTGTTTCCTCGCTTCCTCGCAGCCTGGAGCAGGAGCTCCCCCCCCCCCCAGGCGCTAGAGCCACCCCTGTGGGGCCACCCCTTCGGTGTAATGAACACGAATGCGACAACCCTGAAGAGTGTCGGCCCTTCAGGCAACAGCTGACGATTACATATGCACGCATCCCAGTTCCGTGGGACCACCACCACCACCGACCACTGGCCACAGACCCGTTGGGCTGAGCGACCCAACGCGTGGTCCGACGGGCTCCGGCAGGGGCAGGGCGCGTTTTGAAAGGGGGAGGGGGAACTCAGGAGGGAACTCTTCAAAACTCTGTTTTTTTTTTTTTTTCCTCTCCCCACTGCTCTCGTCGACGTTGCTCGTTCAACGCCCCCGATTTCTTAGCGATTGCCAATTCGGATTAGTGTGCGCTGGCTGGCTGGCCCGTCTCAGCGTACTCGTACAGCGTGTGTGACGAGCACGGGCACACATGTGACATTTGATAAGGGCGAAAAGCACTGTGAACGTCTGCGGAAGGCGCGCCCTGTCGATCACAGCCTTGCACAGAAAATTGTGACTCCATCACCAGTAGACAATCAGCGGCCATCAGAGAGAACCCTCAACAGCACCACCACCATGGCCGTGCCGCCGCTCGAGCTGAAAGACGGCGACGTGGGCGAGAGGCGGGAAGACGTGGCCGTGGACTTTGTGACGTTTGGCATGTTTATTATTGGTGGGTGACACGCGCACACACACACACTCTCTCTCTCCTCCAAAGCGTGTTCTGACGGGCAGACGACATCGACTACCTGCCTCCGCGGCCGCCGGTGCGCGACATTGTGGGCGGAGCGGGGGCGTTTGCGGCGCTGGGGGCGCGGCTGTTCTCGCCGCCGCCGCAGGCGTCGCGGACGGTGGGGTGGGTGGTGGACCAGGGGTCGGACTTCCCGGAGGCGATGACGGCGCTGATCGACAGCTGGCAGACGGCGGTGGTGATGCGGGCGGATGCGGGGCGGCTGACGACGCGGGGGTGGAACGGGTACGACACGGGGGAGCGGCGGGCGTTCCGGTACCTGACGCCGAAGCGGCGGCTGACGGTGGAGGACCTACCGGGACCGCTGCTGGCGGGGCGGGCGTTCCACATTATCAGCTCGGCGGCGCGGTGCCGGGACCTGGTGACGGACCTGCTGGCGGCGCGCAAGGCAGCGGCGGACGCGGCGGGGCGGCCGCGGCCGGCGAAGCCGGTGATTGTGTGGGAGCCGGTGCCGGACCGGTGCACGCCGGACGAGCTGCTCGAGTGCACGCACACGCTGCGGCTGGTGGACGTGTGCAGCCCCAACCACAGCGAGCTGGCGGCGTACATGGGCGACGCCGAGGGCGGGCTCGACCCGGCCACGGGCCAGCTCTCGCGCGCGGCCGTCGAGCGCGCCTGCGAGCAGCTGCTCGCGTCCATGCCGCTGCAGTCGTATGCGCTCGTCGTCCGCGCCGCCGAGCACGGCTGCTACCTCGCCACCAACGGCGGCCGCCGCCGCCGTCGCCGCCGCGCCGTCGCCCAGCCCAAGCGCGCCGCCCTGCTCACCATGACGGAGGACGAGCTCGCCGTGCCTTCCAGTGCGTCGTCGCCGCCGTCGGAGCTGGTTGGGGCTGGGCCTGGTACCACCACTGTTGCTGCTGCCGCCGCCGGCACGTCCATCCTCCCCCTCCGGCCGGCCCCCCCACACCCCCGACAGCCCCAGGCAAACGCCCTCCACGGCAGCCTGCGCCCCGACATGGACATGTTTGCCCTGCTCGCGGGCCTGCAGCAGGACGCCGACGGCGTGGTGCCGCTCTCGCGGGCCGGCGGCGACGACGACGAGGCCATTGAGATCGACCCGGGACTCGAGGTGTGGGTGCCGGCCGTGTTTGGGCCGGACAGCGGGCCGGACAGCACATCGGACAGCAGACCGCAGAACGGACAAGACGGGTCGGACACTCAGACCGCCGCGCCCAAAGCCTCCCCCGTCGTCGACCCCACCGGCGGCGGCAATGCCTTTATGGGCGGCCTGGCCGTGGCGCTGGCGCGCGGCAAGAGCCTCGAAGAGGCCGCCGCCTGGGGCAACGTGGCGGCCAGCTTTGCCATTGAGCAGGTGGGCGTGCCCGTGCTGGGCCACGACGCCGCCGGGCGCGAGACGTGGAACGGCGTGCGCGTCGAGGACCGCACGGCGGCGTACGAGGCGCGACTGCGGCAGAGGGGGGTGCTGTAGTGGGCAGTAGGTGCAGTAGGTGCTGCAGCAGGACTTCTTTGACTTTCGTTTATTCACATTAGACTATAGACTTGTAAGGCAGCATGGCTGAAAATGCAAAGCAAATGCCGTCGCCGTCGTTCCTTCCTCCTAGACAAAGATCCGCAAAGACAAGAAACACCTCTCTACAAAATACCCAAACGCCTCCCAATACGGCAGCCGCTCGGCGCTCAAATGCGGTACACCAGATTGCCGCCCGTGAACCTGTGCTGTTAGTCGGCCAGATCTCGGTCTTTCTCTCTCTCTCTCACACACTTGTCACTTACATAATCTGGTTGTCCTTGTCCATCTTCTCGAGCGCCTTGACGGCCTCGGCCCGGCCAAAGGCTTCGCCGCCGCCGCTGGCCAGCTTGGCGTTGACGGCGGTGACAATGGCGGCCACGTCGGCCGAGTCGTCGGCAAAGAGGTCAGACGACTGCAGCTGGCCGAGCATGCGGCGGAAGGTGGCGAGACGGGCGGCCGTGATGGGCGGTGTGGCAGTGGCGGCAGGAGCAGCAGTGGCAGCAGTGGCAGCAGCAATGCTAAGGCTGGCGGTGCCGCTAGCCAAGGCCTCGTCCTCGCCTTCGGCGTCTTGGTCGTTTTCGTTTTCGTTGTCGGTCTGCGACACCAGCCGCGACGCTGGCAGCGACGAGGCAAACGACACGCTAGACTGCGAAGGGCCAGTGCGAGCCGACCGTCGAGGCAGCGTCTGTTCGTTGTCGTCGTTGTCGTTGTCGTTGTCGTCGTCGTCGTCGTTGTCATCATCGTCATTGCCACGCCGCGCCCGCGTCGCCGCCCGCATCGCCCGCGAGCCGTTGGTCCGGCCCGACGCGTGGTTATCGTCGCTGTCGTCGTCGTCATCACTATCATCATCACTGTCGTCGCTCATCTCCTCCAACGCCCGCGTCTTTCGCTTCTTGCGCCGCGACTCGTCCTCGACCACCTCCTTGAACAGCGCAAAGCGCAGAATCGACTCGGCCGCCACGGCGTCGCGCTCCTCGACCCGGTGCGACAGCCGCGACTTGGCGTGGGCCGTGGCCAGCCGGATCAGCGTCTCCAGCGTGCGCACCGTCATCGGGCTCGTGCGCCGCTGGTTGCCCTCCATCTCGTCGTTGCGCAGGGCCACGTAGATGTCGGCGATGCGGTCCGACGCCTCCTGCGTCAGCACCGGCAGGATGCGCGTCTTGGCGTAGTGGATGTACTTTTTGAGAAAGGGGATGCTGAGGAGTTCTTTTTTGCTGCGGCGATTGTTGCCGCCGCCCACAGCACGCACGCCCGCGTGCAGCATGTCGTTGTGCTTCTCGTACACGTCGACGGGCCGCGCCGCCGCCGCCGCGTCCGCCTGGCTCTGCATGCCGACGCCCAGCGACTGCTGCCCCGTCTCGCGCACGGGCGCGCCCTCCTCGGTGCCCGGCTGGCGGTAGCGGTGCATGCGCAGCACGTGCTCGGAGATCTGGCGGTCGCGCGTGTCCTCAATGTCGTCAGTGACGACAAACAACAAATCAAAACGCGACAGCAGCGAGTCCGGCAGCGCAATGTTCTTGTGCGGGTCCTTGTGCGGGTCGTACTGGCCAAAGATGGGGTTGGCCGCGGCCACGACGCTGCAGCGGGCGTTGAGCGACGTGTGGATGCCGGCCTTGGCAATGGTGACCGTCTGCTGCTCCATGACCTCGTGGATGGCGACGCGGTCGATATCCGACATTTTGTCAAACTCGTCGATGCACACGACGCCGCGGTCCGCCATGACCATGGCGCCCGCCTCGAGCCGCCGCTCGCCCGTCTCCTTGTCCGTCGTCACCGCCGCCGTCAGGCCCACGCCCGACGACCCGCGGCCCGTCGTGGCAATGGCCAGCGGCGCCGTGTTGAGCACAAAGCGCAGCAGCTGCGACTTGGCCGTCGACGGGTCGCCGACCATGAGAATGTTAATGTCGCCGCGCAGGTGGGTGCCGTTGTCCAGGTTCTTCTCCATGCCGCCCAGCAGCATCAGCAGCACCGCCTTTTTGATGTAGTCGTGGCCAAAGATGCTGGGCGCCAGCGACTGCGACAGCAGCTCAAACAGGTTCTTCTTCTTGGCCACCCGGTTGATGTTGCGCAGGTCCAGGTCCGTCAGCTCCACCGCCGACACGCCGCCGCCCGCCTTGGACGACAGCAGCACCACGTTGTTGGCCAGCAGCAACGTCTTGAAGAGCGCGCTGCTGTGGTTGGCGTTGCGGTTGCCCAGCGTGCGGAACGTGCCCACAATCTGCACCCGGTCGCCCGGCTTGACCCGGTCCACCAGGTCGTCGTCCAGCATCACGTCGACGCCGCGCGGCAGCTGCCCCGCCGGCGCCCGCTCGGGCATCTCCTGGATCGAGATGGTCTGGTTGTCGCGGTACGTCGAGAAGCCGTACTCGGTCACCAGCGCGTTGCCCTTGTCGTCCTGCTGCGGGTAGGCGCTGCCCGTGGTGGCGCCGTTGGTCATGGTCTGGTCGCGGTACTCGCGGTAGTAAAACTTGTCCTCGGCCTCGCTGTGGTGCACGCTCTTGACAATCTTGGGGTGGATCAGCGAGCAGCGCGTCACGATGCCCTCGATCGACACCATCTGGTTCAGGTGCTGCGACGACAGCGTCCGCGGGTTGCACGCCTGCAGCCCAAAGCTGCCCGCCCACGCGCAGTAGTACGGCACCTCGTCGTCCGTCTGGTCCGGCCGCGCCGTCGCAATCGTCTTGACAATCTGCTTCAGCGCGTGGTTGAACGCCACCGTGTACTCGAATGGCTGCAGCAGCACGCCCTCGGCCATCTCCGCGCTGTGGTCCCGCACGTGGTCCAGGTTCACCACCAGCCGCCGCTGGTTCTTTTGCAGCATCGTCGTGATGGCGCTGCGGTAGCTGCGCACATTGGCGTCGGCTGGCGGCACGCGTTAGCATCGTCTCTCGTCTGGAAGACGACAGAAAGAGAGAACACAAAAACTAAAAAATAAAAAAACTCACTCGGGTCCAGGAATTCCTCCGCCTGGCGCACGCGGCTCCGCGCCGCATCGTCGCGAAGAAGGTAGCTGTCCATCTTGCTGGTGGTCTCGTATCGGCCGGGTGTGGTTGTCGACCAGGTGTGCTTTTGGCCAGAGAGGGCAGCAATGAAAAGATGGGTGAAGAGAGGGGAAAAAGCGACGCGTCCGAGCGCGTTTTCGCGTTAAGTGGTTTCCCCTTTTTTCGCGTAATTTAGTGTGTCCTCTTAAATGGCATGTACGTGCCCCGATATACACATATCCGTTAGCCGGCAGCTTGCACCAAAGTCAGTAACAACAGTGTACGAGTCCCGTCAACCCAATGTGATACAAAGGCAGGTCTACGAAAACTGCCCAAACATCTCTGCTCTCTGCCTCTGCCTCTGGGTCACCTCCACCGCGTGAGATCTCTGCGTACAGCTGCCAATGGCTACCGTTCCACTCGTCATGGACCGCTTGGCGTGCGTCGACGTAGTAAGCGACACTCAAAGTGGAAGCATCTTGCACTCTTGCATCCTTCCCAGGGTCACGTTCTCTCGGCTTGCTCGCCGGTCATGTCGTCTCGGGCCGAGTCTGATGCTGTAGGACAACGTCGCAGCCGACTTACAACGGCAGCCGGGCTGTCGTACGATGGACGACTTTTGTCGCAGGGAACTTCATGATGTCAAGATGATGGCTTTGGCATTGTGTTCTTGCTGCTCATTGCTTGCTTTGATTGCTGCTTGTGACACGCTGGTAATACAGCCTATCTATGGCCGGCGTGCTCGTCTTCTGCGTCGTCTTCCAGCAGCGCGGCTGCCACCCCGCCACAGCAACCGCATCTTCTATTTGCCGGATCTGACCCGTATCAGCCATTTTGGGGAGTGGGGGCCTTGGCCATGGGAAAGATAGCCTCCTCCTCCTCCTCCTGCGGCAGGATGGAATAGGTGATGAAGGCGAGGACCTTTCCTGCTGGTGCGCTAGGCGATCCGCTGCCCCGACGTTTGAGTCGGCGAGGGGAAGCACCAAAGACGAAGAGCTGCCGACGAAGCGGAGGTGGCATTCCTATTTCCTATTACCTTGCATCTGGTAAAAACAGGAAAAATGACTGTTCACATACGAGCAGATTGGCGTTCAATCACACAGCGTTCCCGTTTCCAGCCGGCTGCATATCATGTGCTCGCATCACTCAGCTGAGCAGCTGCACGGTCGGCTTTCGGAACTCATCAATGGAGGGGCCGTCGGACTTGCCGCCGGCGTTTGCAACCACGTATCTTGGGTAGTATCTTTTCTCTCGTTCGTATCTCGTACGTATCTTACATGGCGCAGAAATGCAAACCGTACGACGCCGGAAGCGGCGCTGCTTGTCTCCTCCTTTGAGAAGCTGACCTGATGACTTTTGCCGTCGCCATGTCGCAACCTCGCTCTCGCTCTCTCGTGCTCTGGTGCGGCCCGACAATCGGGATGCCGACATGTGCACGAGAGCTCCTCACGACCGTTGGAACATGCCCCCCCCCCCTGCTCTCACAACAAAGGAGAGAGAATACGCGTATGAGTACTCGTACATGGGAAGGGATGGGATGATACGACAAGGAAAGCAGGGGTGTCAGGGAACAACGGCGCTACGCCATGCAGGCCGGCCAACCGGGTTAGGTTGGGCAGCGTCCTTGGTCGTCCGTCCCATCACAGGCATGCAGTGGCGGCAATTCACGTGGGCGTTGTTCTGGTGGTACTGGTAGTGCTGCTGCTGCTGCTGTAATCGCTGTTGCGCGGTGATAATGTTGCTGCTGTAGTCGTCGTGCTGGTAATGACGTTGTTGCTATAGTCGTCGTTGTGCTGGTGATGCTGCTGCTGTGTTGATTGCCATTTCGCTGCTGTCGGTGCGGCTCCCGACATGCCTGTGCGTCCGCCGGCAGATAAAAAAACGGCCGCCAAACGTGTTGGTGTCACGCCGGTGAGGAGGCAAGCAAGGACCGGTCAAGGCTGGTGTGCCAGGACGGGGAGTCTGGAGGATCGTCTTTTTTCAGTGCTCGCAGACACAGCAGCTTCGTGCCATGGTCATTGTGGCACCAACGGCGCCTAGATATCACTTAGGGTGGATAGCAACCGCCGCCGTCCAACATTCTGGGGCTTTCTTATCGACTCCACCAGGCGCTCCGATCAGGGTGTCTGCGCGCTGGCAGACCAGAGCTCCGCTCATGGCCCGTCTTGCAAAAGTGGCAAAAGTGGCTCTCTCTCACTGGCATCTCACAAGTGACTCGTACTGGTCCCAGGCAGCTCCTGCCAAAACGGGAACGGGCCAGCTCCACATTGGTATAAATGGCTGTCCTCGCATGGTTCGAATGCGTCTGCCGTGTCAGTCATCATCCTGCCATCCTGTCATCCATCATCCTACCTTTCGACTTTCCCTGACCACACCATGACCAACACAGACTTGCAACCCAGCGTCAGCGCCCCCACATCGGCCGTGCTGCACCGCCAGCTGCGCCAGGACATGCCGACGGCGGTCCGCGGCGAGGGCAGCTACCTTGAGCTCGAGGGCGGCGAGCGCGTGTTGGACGCCTGTGGCGGGGCGGCGGTGCTGTGCATCGGCCACGGCGACGGGCGCGTGGTGGAGGCGGCCATGAAGCAGATGGCGGCGGTGGCGTACACGTCGACCATGTTCTTCACGAGCGGCGCCTGCGAGCAGCTGTGCCGCTGGCTGGTGGACTCGACGGGCGGCCACATGGGCCGGGCCTACATTGTGGGGTCCGGGTCGGAGGCCATGGAGGCGGCGCTCAAGCTGGCGCGCCAGTTCTTTTTGGAAAAGGCCGTGCCCGAGCCCGCCCGCACGCGCTTCATCGCCCGCCGCCAGTCGTACCACGGCATCACGCTGGGCGCGTTGTCGGTCGGCGGCCACCGCTTCCGCCGCGCGCCCTTTGCGCCGCTGCTGCTGCCCAACATCTCGCGCGTGTCGCCGTGCTATGCGTACCGCGGCCAGGCCACTGGCGAGTCCGACGCCGCGTACGTCGCCCGCCTGGCCGCCGAGCTGGACGCCGAGTTCCAGCGTGTCGGGCCCGAGACCGTGTGCGCCTTTGTGGCGGAGCCGGTCGTGGGGGCGGTCAGTACCTCTGGATCAGTCAATAGCCCTCCGTATCCGCGCTAACCTACCGCAGGCCCTCGGCTGCGTCCCCTCCGTGCCCGGATACTTCCAGGCCGTCCAGGCCGTCTGCCGCAAGCACGGCGCCCTGCTCATCCTCGACGAGGTCATGTGCGGCATGGGCCGCGTCGGCACGCTGCATGCGTGGCAGCAGGAGGGCGTGGTCCCAGACATCCAGACCATTGGCAAATGCCTCGGCGGCGGCTACCAGCCCATTGCCGCCGTGCTCGCCAGCCGCGGCGTGATTGACGTCCTCAGCCGAGGGACGGGGTGAGCCTCTCTTTTTTTTTTGTCCTTCTGCCCCTTCATCCGCCAACTCTGCAGGTCCTTCGTCCATGGCCACACCTACCAGGGCCACCCCGTCGCCTGTGCGGCGGCCATGGAAGTCCAGCGCATCGTCGAGGCGGAGGGTCTGGTGGCCAATGTGGCCAAGCTGAGCCCGGTCCTGGGCAGCCTGCTGGAGCAGCGCCTCGGCGGCCACGCCCACGTGGGAAACATCCGCGGCCGCGGCTTCTTCTGGGGCATCGAGTTTGTCGAGGACAAGGCCACGGCCCGCCCCTTCCCCGTCGACGACCACGTCGCCATGAAACTGGTCGAGCGGGGTCTCGGCGCGCCGTACCACATCGCCATCTACCCGTGCACGGGCACGGCCGACGGCATCAACGGCGACCACGTCATCCTGGCACCGCCATACAACCTGACGCGCAGCGACATCGACACGGTCGTCGACAAGGTGGCCCGGCTGGTCGAGGACTACTTTGCGGCCAAGTCGTCCGCGGACGGCTCATAAAGTGGAGGTCGGTGTTTGAAGGCGTACAATGACTGGTAGATAGCAGTTATCGGCCTGGAAACCAAATGACAGTTGATCTGTCTGTATTGCCAGCTGGAAACCGACAGCAGTTGATCTGTCCTGTTTTCCAGCTGGAAACCAAATAGCAGTTGGTCTGTCTGTATTACTCTGTCTGTATGCACAACAGAGCCAAGGTTATGCACGTGCCACAGCTCGGACCACTTTAATTCCGGTCACATCAAACCCCATTATGGCAGCTACAGTGGGTCCTCAGCTCAGGGCGGTGCAGCCACAGCAAGAACAAACCATCGCATGGCATCGTCAGGGTGTTCCTTCCGAACTCGACTGCCCTACTATCATCGCCATTGCCACGACTGTAACTGCCACAGCCACGGCTACTTACACTGCCACTGCAACTTCCACTTCCCCTGCCACCACAACCGCCGCCGCCGACACGTTGCTCCCGCATGATGGCCGTCGGACTGGCCACGGGCGGCGGGCTTGGCCGCCATGCCGCAGAGGAGGAGGCACGCGCTGAGGTGGACGTGCTGAACTCGCGGCTGGAGAAGACGTCGCAGCTGACCAAGAAGATCGAGGCCTGCCTCAACCGGCTGGACGCGACGGGGAAGAGCGTGCGCGATGTTGCGGGACCGCTCAACGGGGAGACGAAGCGGCTGCAGGTGATGGGACACAGTAGGTTGAGAGAGGCCAGAGGCCAGAGGCCAGAAACCGAATCACTGACCTGATCCAGACATCGACAACGTCATCGCCGCCATTGAGCGGCTGCGCCAGCCGGCCGACAGCAAGAACGAGGAGGAGCAGATCATCCGGGTGGGCCCCGAAAAGGCCGGGCTGCCGGTGTACCTGGCGTCGGTGAAGCGGCTGGACCGGTCGCTGGGCGAGATGAAGGTGTCCAACCTGCGGTCGACGCAGCAGACGATTGGAGACCTGCAGCGGCTGGTCAAGACGGGCAACATGCAGCTGGAAAACTACTTTGACAAGCTGCTGCGGGCGGAGACGCCGCGCGAGATCGAGCCGCTGCACTACGTGACCAAGAACAAGCCGTTCCCGGTGCTGTCGCAGGACACGACGGCGCGGCTGGGGCTGATCAACGCGCACGTGGCGGCGGCGTACCGGGGAGGAGCTGCCTCCGGAGCAGCTAGCCTGGCGTCGACGTCGATGCTGTCGGTGGCCAACGCGGCGTCGCCGTCGGCGACGCTGGACTCGCCGGTGGCCAAGATCTACGCCGACGTGCGCGGGCCGTACGTGGCGGGCACGCTCAAGAACCTGGCGGCGGCCAGCGTCAACACGGCCAAGAAGAAGAACGCCGACGCCATCTACCGGGCGGGCACCAACGGCATCGGCACGTACGCGCAGGCCATGCAGGGCCTGCTGCTGGCCGAGTACGACAACATCTGCAGCATCTTCTTGCGCGAGGACTGGGGCCCCGTCTTCCAGGCCGCCTGCCAGAACGCGCTGGCCGAGCTGGCACGCACGCTGCGCGAGCTCAACGCCCACATCAAGGCGCACCCGCACACCGACTGCTTCCTGGCCTACGAGATTGTCGAGATCGTGTCGGCGCTGTCGAGCCAGGTCGAGTCGCGCGCCGGCGCCGAGCTCAAGGCCCTGCTGGCCGCCGCCCTCAAGCCGGTGCGCGAGACCGCCAAGGCCTCGCTGGGCGAGCTGCTCGAGGACGCCAAGCGCCGCGTCGCCGCCCTGCCCTCGCTGTCGTCCGACGGCGCCCCCGTGCCCATTGTGTCCGAGACCATGAAGCGGCTGCAGACCATGGCCGAGTTCCTGCGCCCGCTGTCGAGCATCATGATCTCGCTGGGCGACGGAGGGTGGCGCCACGGGGCGGCGGGGCAGAGGAACAACAACAACGCGGCGGCGTCGCCGATCGAACCTTCCATCCCCAGCCTCGCCTCGTTCGACGTCAGCGCCGACGGCCGCGACATCTTTGTGCACTACTGCACGGACACGCTGGACGCGCTGCTGGGGGCGCTGGAGGCGCGGGCGCGGATGTCGCTGGGCGGGGGCAGCGGCGGCGGCGGCGGCGGCGGCGGCGGCGGCGGCAGCGGGCGCAAGGCGGTGGTGGGCGTGTTCCTGGCCAACAGCATCACCATCATGGAGCGCATGACGCGCGACTCGGAGCTGGCGCCGCTGCTGCAGGCGCGGCAGGCGGCAGTGCTGGAGCCGTGGCGCAAAAAGGCGGCGGCGCTGTACGCGGAGTCGTGCAAGGACGTGTCGATGCACCTGTTTGACGTCATCCACACGAGCCGACAGCGGCCGGCGTCGGGCGGCGGCGCCGTCGACTCGGCGTCGATCCTCAAGGCGCTCTCGTCCAAGGACAAGGAGAACATCAAGAGCAAGTTTGCCGCCTTCAACGGCTCCTTTGACGACATGGTCGCCCGCCACAAGCAGTACAGCATGGAGCGCGAGGTGCGCCAAATGTTTGCCCGCAACATCCAGCAGATGCTCGAGCCGCTCTACAACCGCTTCTGGGACCGCTACCACGACGTCGACAAGGGCAAGGGCAAGTACGTCAAGTACGACAAGGCCAGCATCTCGGCTGTGTTCTTGAGTCTGTACTAGGTTGTCGGATGGCATTTGTGAATTGAGTTTTGGATTTGGATTTGGATTTGGCTTTGGCTTTGGATTCGCTGTTCTTTGATTTCATAGCGATTGATACCAGGCGGACCACACAGGTCATTTCACGCCCTCGGACGCTTTCGGGCCAGAGCATGACGTTTTTGTGCGCTTCGCGGTCCATTTCAAGACGGTGATTACCCGCGTTGAATCCTGCGAGGAGCTCTGGCCTGCCATTCATGCAGACCGTCCGTGCTAAAGCCGCATCCTTCTGCACGTGACTTCCATCCGTGCCGAACGAGCCCTGCACGAGTACATAAACGGGCATAGGGCGCTTTGAGCTGTGCGAGTGCAGCTGCAGCGACGGTGAGACGGCAAGTGGAGCGCGAGCGCATTTTCTTTGTTCCCAGCAGATCGTCGACACACGCGAGACACAATGGCAAACAATGCGGCCAAGGTGACGCTCCACTGGTATGCAGGCCCTTGTTCCACATGCCAGCGGCACATGCTCACAGCGGCAGGCTCAACGGGTCTCGGTCGCAGCGGATTCTGTGGCTGCTGAGTGAGTCGAGAGTTCTATTGCCGGGTCCAGAGTGCTAATCCCCACCGCCAGCCGAGCTCGACGTGCCCTACGAGCTCAAGGTGTACCACCGCGGGGCCCTGAACCTGGCGCCGCCCGAGCTCAAGAAGCTGCACCCGCTGGGCAAGGCGCCGCTGGTGACGGTGGTGCCGCCGCCGAGTACCACGACGGCCGGTGGCCATGGCGACGCCAAACCCATCGTGCTGGCCGAGAGCCCGTTTATCATTGAGTACCTGTGTGCGCACTGGGGCGGCCAGGCCAAGGGGTTGGTGCCGGCCAAGTGGCGGGCGGGCCGCGAGGGCGCAGTGGGCGGCGAGACGGCGGCGTGGCTGCGGCACCAATACCTGCTGTACGAGTCGGAGGGCAGCTTCATGCCGTACCTGCTTGTGCAGATCCTGATGGGGGGTGGGTTTTCTTCGTCCTGTTCATGCTCACGTCCATTGCTCGCGTTCATGCTCACACTCACATCACAGGCCTCAAAGCAAACACGCCCTGGTTCCTCCGTCCCGTCACCAGCGCCATCGCCGACAAGGTCAACAGCATCGTCACCCTGCCCAACGTCCGCGACCACCTGCGCATGTTTGAGTCCTTTTTGGCCGCGCCGCCCGACGACGACGCCACCGACACCACCGACACTACCAACAACACCGGCGGCTACCTCTGCGGCGCCCGCCTCTCCGCCGCCGACATCCTCATGAGCTTCCCCCTGCTGGCCGCGCGCGACCACGTCCGCGAGCTGGGGCCCTGGGTGGGCGGCTCCGCCGACAAGGAGTTCCCGCTGACGTTTGCGTACCTGGCGCGGCTCGAGGCCGAGCCCGGGTACCGCAAGGCCGTGGCCAAGATTGAGGAGGTCGAGGGGTCGTACTCACTGCTGCCGGAGTGAGGGCGACGGCGGGCGGTAGGTGGTGTGGACGGTTGGATGGTGGAACGGTTGGGGGTTGAGACGGTCGGACGGTCAGACGGTTGGACGATTGACGGTTGGGGGTCGAGACGGTTGGACGGTTGAGGCGGTTGAGACGGTTGAGACGGTTGAGACGCAGTTGAACAGTGTACTGCATTGGCCTGTGCACCTCTCTTATCTTGCCCTGCATCTCGCAGCAGCGGTTCCCGCGTATTGTGATGGAACACCCCCCCTGTATTTTTCGCATTTTCACACAATTCTCCACTCCTGTCTGCTGCTGCTCCTGCTGCTCCTGCTGCTGCTGCCTGCTCGTACCGAGTACGAGCACGCTAGCTTGGTGCTGTGGGTGTTGCTGTGGGCGTGCTACAGTGCTGTCCATTGGCCGTCGGCTGGGTCCCCAACCGCGGCATGACGTCAGCAAGAGAAGCTGTCTGGCAGAAAGCACGAGTCATGCCCAAACTCGTACGAATTCGTACAAATACGCGTCGCCGGGGTGTCGGACTTTTACTGTCCGTTCAGCTCAGCCGCACCCAGCACCCACTGGGGGCTATTATTATTACGACGCGACGTATTCGCGCGGCTCCGTTTGGCTGGACGGAACTCGACTGTAAGCCCCGACTTGCCAAACGAGGCAGGCGCGGCCGGCCAGCGTGCCCCGTAGCACAGCGTTTCTTTCTTTCTCTCTCTCTTTTCTCTTTGTTTTTGTCCCTCCCCCGAGCAGCGTGGCTTCCCCGTTTGGCCTGTCACCCAAGCAGTCACCCGTTTTTGTGACCTAATGGCCCTTTCCCGCGTCTCCTCTGGTGTGCGTGGGTGGTCCCTTTAGGTGATGTCCCGTCTTTGTGTGTAAGATACTTTCCCGCTGGGTCTCCTTCCCATTTAGCTTCCTAAGCCGAAAAGACGCCACCACCCGCCCTGTGAGCCCACGAAAGAGTGAAAAAAAAAGAGAGAAAAAGGGCCCGTTTGACGGCGCAGCGTCTCTCCGGATCCGCCGGCCTAGGGTCTCGTGGTGTTTTTGCTTGGCCGGCCGCGCTTTTCCTAGCATATCGTCTCCGTCCTGAGCTCCTGTGTTCCTGTGTTCCTGTTTCTGCGTCTCCTCTGCTTCTGCTCCTCCTGCTCTCTGCTCCTCTTCTCTCGTCTCTCCTCACCACCCTATCACCATGTCTGCACGTCCTTAGACAGTATCGTTGCGCGTGTGTTCTCTCTTCTCTCACCTTCCTCTCTGCTGCCCCGTGCAGTTCACGCCAAACATGCCTGCTTCTGTGACGCCCGGCGGTGCGGCTGCCGTTCCGGCTGATGCTCCTGGTGCGCCACCCCATGCGCCAAGACCAGCGGCCGAGACGCCGGCCTTGGCACGGCCGCCTTCTGTTGCTGTTACTGCTGCTGCTGCTGCTGGCGACGAGGCGGCCTCGCCGTCTGGCGACGACTCGGACGACAGCATCTACGGCGACCGGGATGACGCGCAGTCGTTCATCGCACCGGCTATCAGCCCCATGGCCACGCGCCTGTCGTCGCCCAGGACGCCGGCGGCCGAAAAGGCCATGGCCATGGACGAGGCCGTGCGCAGCGGCGGCGCCGACGCGGGCTTCTTTGACGTGACGCCTATACCGCGAATGCCGGAGGCCCACGTGGCTGCTGCTGCTGCTGCTGCTGCTGCTGCTCCCAGCCGGATAACGCCTCTCAGCCGTCCCTCTACAGCAGCCACCCCCCTCCCGGCCGGCCCCCAGAGTGCCCCCCTCCGCTCGCAGACCCTCCGCGCCAGCATGCTGCAGGCGACGCGGCAGAGCCGGTCGTCGTCGGTCGGCTCGGACGCGCTCAGGCGGCTGTCCAAAGCCCTGCCGTCCATCTCGTTTCCCCACGCCAGCGCCTTCCTCAACAACCTGTCTCCGCCGTCCTTTTTCTCGACCCCGTCGTCGTCGCCGCTGTCACCCTCGTTCAAGACGACGCTGCAACCCGTGGCTCCAAGGAGCGGGCCGTCTGCGAGCCAGGCTGCCCCCGCGCGACCACGGCTGCCAGCCGTGCCATCCGTGCCTCCGCCTTCCTCTGCTCGCCACCCGCCCCGGGCTGCGTCCCGCAGCCCCGACACAGCCGCTGCAGCAGCTCGCCCACCCCACAAGCGCCCGCCGTCGGTGGTGTCCCGGCGGTCGCACGTGCTGCGGCGGTCGACGTCGGACGACTCGCTGCTGTACCACTCGCTGTCGCGGGTGTCGTCGCTGGGCGACAACGACAACTTTGACAGCGTGCGCGAGCAGGTCAACTCGCGTGTCAAGGCCATCATGGACAGCATCCCGGACCGGCCGTCGTTCAAGCTGCCGAGTGAGTCTGCCTCCTTTTTTGTCTTGGCTGCTCCCTCAGACTGTCGCTGACTAATAGGCTTCTTCCCCGACGCCAAGGCCACCGCCTCGGCCCTGCGCGAGCCGCCGCCGCAGTCGCCGCTGGACGCGGCGCTGGCGTCGCTGACGGGCGACATTGTCGTCATGGGCGGCTACCGCGGGTCGGTGCTGCGGTCGGCCGAGCCACCGCACCGCCAGCTGTGGGTGCCGGTCAAGGTGGGCCTCAACATCCGCAAGGTCAACCTCGAGGTCGGCCTGGACGCCCAGGCCGAGCGGGACATGGAGCAGCACATCTTCCCGTCGGGCATGCTGCAGAACATTGGGCCGGTCGACATCAGCCGGCGGCTGTTCAAAAAGCTGCGCGAGTGCGCCAACGCCCGCAGCGGCCGCCTGCGCGTCCACGACTACGGCTACGACTGGCGGCTCAGCCCGCACCTGCTGTCGCAGAAGCTGGTGGCCTTTCTCGAGACGCTGCCGTGCAACCGCGGCGACGGCAACACGCCGCCAGGCACCGTCGGCCGCGGCGCCACCGTCATCGCCCACAGCCTGGGTGGCCTCATCACGCGCCACGCCGTCAACCAGCGGCCGGACCTCTTTGCCGGCGTCATCTACGCCGGCGCCCCGCAGCGCTGCGTCAACATCCTGGGCCCGCTGCGCAACGGCGACGCTGTGCTGCTCAACGAAAAGGTGCTGACCGCCCAGGTCAACTTTTCCCTGCGCACCACCTTTGCCTTTCTGCCCGACGACGGCTTCTGCTTTGTCAATGCCAAGAACCCGGCCGAGGAATACCCCGTCGACTTTTTCGACGTCGACGACTGGCTGCGCTACAGGTGGTCGCCGTGCGTCAGCCCGCCGGCGCTGCCGCCGGGCAGCGGCAACCTGAAGCGCAGCAGCACGCTGGGCGCCCTGCTGGAGGACCTGTCGGGCAGTCTGTCGGGCAGTCTGTCGGGCAGCCTACCGCTGCGGAGCCGGAACAACAGCAGCAAGGAAGAAGGCGATTCGGCCCCCGGCCTGCCCGACGGCCTCACGGCCGACGTCTACGCCCGCAACCTGGCCTACCTGCGCCACACGCTGGCCGAGACGAAGCGCTTCCGCGCCGAGATGGCGCACCGGCCCGCCCACACGGCCGCCAACGCCTACCCGCCCGTGGCCGTCATCTACGGCAAGGGCATCCCCACCGTCTACGCCGCCCGCGTCGCCAGCCGCGCCGCCATTGCCTGCGCCGACGCCTACGACGACCTCGTCTTCCGCTCCGGCGACGGCGTCGTCCTCACCCGCGAGGCCATGGCCCCGCCCGGCTACGACGTCGTCCGCGGCGGTTATGTCAGCACCGACCGCGGCCACGTCAGCCTCCTCGGCGACCTGCCCGCCGTCGGCCGCGCCCTCGAGGCCATAGGCCGCGGCCGGAGAAAGGGCATCGGTCTGGGGGGCGTGGGCGTTGCCGTTCACGATGACGACGCGGTTGCCACTGCTGCTGAAGAGACCCTGCCGCTGGCGACCATCCCGACCGGACAGCCGGTGGGCACAGTGGAGGCCTGAGGAGAAAGAATGGAAAGGGAGGGGGGGCGGCCTCATGTCTAGACTACTCCTGTTCACACACAAAATTTTTAATATGGCGTATACCCTGACTAGTACAGTACTGTGTTCCTGAGCTGTCGTGTCTTTAGATGACAAGGTGATTAATAATGACAAATGCCCTACTCCTGCCGCTGCAGCGTCCGCATCTGCAGCAGCGTGCTGACCGGCGGCAGCGTGCACCGTCGGGATGCACTCCAGGGGGATTCGGCCGGGGCGTAGCACAGGGCCAGCTCGTCGGGGTAGCCGCAGAGGGCGGCGGGCTGGGGCGAGTCGGGCGGGTAGGCCGTCAAAGGACCGGTCGCAGAGGAACTGCCGGTCACAGTGCTGCTGGTCACAGTGCTACTGCTGCTGCTGCTGCTGAGCGCCTGGATCTTCCACCGCGGAGGCGTCCACCCGGGCGCGGCCGCCCGCACGCGCCGCATGGCTGCCTGGACCTGGCGGCCGAGACAGTCGGTGGCGTCGTCAAAGTCGCTGCCTCCTTCTGTCCCTTCTGCCCCTTCTGTCCCCCCCACCGGCACCAGCACCGCGTCCGCGCTGTACACGGGGTTCTCGTCACGCGGCACCAGCACGAGCTCGCGCAGCCGCGGCAGACGCGCGCGCAGCAGATGCAGCACCGCCGCCGCCGCCGCCGGCGACCCTTGCAGCACCGCCGCGTTGAGGGCCAGCCGGCGCACCGTCGCCAGCTCGCTGCTGTCGGCCAGCGCCAGCAGCGTGCGCAGCTGCGCCTCGGCGGCCATGTAGCCGTCGCGGGCGCCAAAGTAGAGGACGTCGCGGGTCGGGTCAAAGTAGACGTGGCCGTTCCCACAGTCGTGGTCGTTGCCCGCACGCCGTCCTCCCAGCCCAAACACCAGCGCATACCGCCGCCGCGCCTCGGCCCGCGACTCGCGGCACACGTGCAGGTTCGCCGGGATGGCCGCCGGGGACGTGCACCAGGGCGACGACGACGACGACGACGACGACAATAGCCGTGGATGCTTCGCACCACACCGCACAGACACCACCCGCGAGTCCGGCAGGTTGTACGCCCATATCTTGAGCCGCAGCTCGGGCGGCAGCTGAGGGAAGAGGTGCTATATGCAGGCAAAACGTTAGCCAGACTGCTCTGTGCTCTGTGGAAGAACAAATGACAAAGACGGTGAACGCGCACAAAGGTCTGGCACGGCGTCTCCATAGACATGCTGAAAGACTTGAATCGGTCGTCTGTCTGCCTGCCTGCCTGCTTGTCTGCTCTCGAGACGACGAGATCGGAAGGGCGAGCCGCAGGCATATATACCCGTTCGGCCAGGCCGGGACGCAGACGGCCAGCCTCAGATGGCAGCAGCAGCCCGAGACATGGATGGGGCCGCAATGCTGATGCTGCTTCAGCTCACGACCGGGTTGAGAGGGAAAAGAGGGTATTTGCAGCAGAGGGATACACAATAGGACGGACGGGCCACTGGGGAAAGTCGCCCTGCTGGCCGGAACGCTGGAGAGACGGAGCCGCAGCAGGGAGAGCAAGACAGGCACATCCTTGTCGAGACCGGGGGGGAAGAGAACGAAGGCATTTCCATATGTGCCACTTCCTCGGTCCATCACGTCTGATATTGATTTTCTCTCCCTCTCCCCCCCGTCCCGGAGCTTTGTCATCTCCCCGGAAAGACGAACAGCCACTTCTCCTTCTCCTCCTCCTCCTCCTCCCGAAGATTTTATCGTTCCAGTGACTTCTGTGGAGAGCGGAAACTGTCCGCGGGAATCCCGGACCCTCCACGACAGAGCCTTGCTCAGGTGTCTTCTCCCCCCCCCTCGTTCCCTTCCTCCGATATGCATGTGCCAGCCAGCAGGGTACTAGCCCGCCATGGCCCCGATGCAGCCACGAGTCGCCTAGTCAGGCGCGTTCGCCAACGGCGGCGACGGCAGAAAAAGGCAAGGAGTGGCCAAGGGGGGGGGGGGGGGGTACGCCGAATACGGGTACTGTGCAGAGGACGTCGGAAGCATGCTGATTGGTCTGTACACAGACAAGGGGGAGGGAGAGGGGAGGGTTCTGTTGGCCTGCAAAAGCAGACGTTCGGCTCATCCTGCCCTGGACGGCTCGGGCGAGCGAATATTGGGAAGCACAGGAAGAGCGTACAGGAAGAGTGCGTCCAGCCAGTTCAGCCAGTTCCGCTAGTTCAACCAGTTCAACCAGTTCAACCAGTTCAACCAGTCCAGTGTCCAGTGTCCAGCCAGTCCAGCTCGCGAGAGACGAAGCCGAAATGCCCTCGGCTCTCGATCCCAGGAGCCTGGGCAGCGGCACAGCGCTGCAGGGGTGGTCCCGGTGCCATGGAGACGACGCCCCCCCCTCGCACAAGTCTCGTTCCCGCCGCATCCCAGGTGCGCTGTCGTCTCGTTTTGTTGGTCGGGGCTTCATGCCGGCTTTGGATTTTTTGGGTCCTATCGGAAACCCGCAGAACTAGGGAGAGAGCGCGAATTTGCAAGTGTCCCGGCCAGTCACTGTTTCCATCCGCAGGGAAGGCGTGACGGGCCACTTCTGGTGGTGGAGAGACGACAAAGAAAGAGCGACCAGCGTGTGGTGACACAAACCCACACGGCACAAACCTCGCGGGGCTTCCAGGCTCAGCTTGTCGCCACCGGGTGTACTACTCGTACACAGTATTTTGCTCGTGTTGCGCTGCTGTGGACAGCCATCTGCCCTCTTCCAGCCAGAGCGTGCAGAATGCCGGCTCTCTGTCCCTTCCGCGATCACCCGTGTTTTCTTGTTTTTCAGAATGGCTTCTCAGCCTGTCAAGCCTGCCAACGCCACAGCAAGGATGACCACGGCGGCTGTTGGGGCGTTGGCTGTTGGGAGGGCGTGGGAAATTGACCTCGTGCTGCATTCATTTGTTTTGTTTGTCTGTTTATTCGTTCATCCGTTCATTCGCTCATTCACTCATCCGCTCATTTTCGTTCCCATGTCCAGGGCTGCGGGCCAGTCTGTGTGTGCCATTCCCGCCCGTCTGGACTCTTGGTGGCCATGCATTCCGTTGTCGGATTGGCCGTGCCTCTCAACATTTCTCAACAAAAGCGGGTGTATGTGGACATGGGGGGTGGCCGAGGAAGGGTATCACGGGGCTGCAGCATCCTTGCTGGCGTGCACAGTAAGCGAGAAAACCAGAGAGAAACGTGCTGCATGCCACCGAGAAGGCGAGATGGAGGGGGGGGGAGCTGTCTGGACAGCACAGGCAGCATGCTGAGGATGTCGTGTTCCGACACGCAGTCGCCGCGGCCACAGCAGCTCGGGGCGAACGGGGTGTCTCCGGGCGCGAAAGCACGCGTGAAGCCACCGCGGCAGCCACCGCGGCAGCCACGGCTGCAGCACAGAGTTTCCACCAGAGACCCTACTAGGCGGTCGCCGCCATCCGCTGACACAATTTCGTTGGGGAGGGCTGCGGTCGGTGTCAGGCGCACGAATAAGCCGTGCTCGGCATCAGATAATACAGCCAGAATGCACTCGCCCCCCCCCCCCCCAATCTGCCGTCAGCTAGCAGACAAGCTCCTCCTGCAAGCCGAGCTGACCATGCTCTCGACTTCCGGCACGTCTGCTTCCGTCCAGAACCCTCCAGAGTCCGTCTGCCAAACTGAGCCACATATTGCCAGAAATCCTATACTCGCATGGCGTGCGGCATGACCAAAGCATACGACGAGGGCCACGCAGCAGACTGAAGATAGAATACAGACTGAAGACAGAATACATGCCATTGGCCAATGTACACGAGGTGAAGGACGCGTAGAGACTTCTCCGGGCAGCCCCCAAAAGCCTTCTTTGTATTCTCACGACTACAGGAGAGACACGAGCCCGCAGGATGGACTGTTCGACTCCTCTTCTCGGGAGGCCGCTCCAGAGTCTGCAATGGCATCGACATTCCAAAAATAGAACGCAATGATCACGTGCCATGCGGTAGGAACAGGAGCGCACCGGGTTTCCCTATCTGCACGTCTCCGCTTCGGGTGCCGTCTCCCACGGAAATGCAGGAAATATTGCTCCGGTCGCTGGGATGCGGCCAAAATGAGACTGTGCCGTTTTTGCTTTTGTCGCCGGGCTGGGAATACAAATAGAAACACGGAGCGGCAGCAGGTTGGTGATGACAGGCGTGGGTGGAGACGAGAGAGAGGAAAGGGGTGCGGGAGGAGCTGAATTCTGCGTCCTGATTGGCCAACATCTCTGACATTATGCACGTCGAGCACGCACCTCTGCTCTGTTAACCGCTGTGCTTTAGGGGGGGGGAGTGCTGGCGGGCTGACATCGACCAACCCGCGGCCGCGGGGACGAACCCTCTCACCCTGCCGCCCGGCGCCCACGCTGCCGTTTCTGCAAATCTTTAAACCTGCCTGCTCTGTTCTGGCCCTGAAACGGGGACTGCCCACTTGTCTGCGCCCTGTGATTTGCGGATTTGCAAGCGCTCCGGGGACGATCGCCGTCCTGTCCTTCCCAGGATCCAGCTGGAGCACCGACGAGCGGCAGCGCGCGCGTCAACACCCTGCATAATGTATCCATGTATCTCGCATTTTACATTTTGGGGCGGACAGCAGTCGATGCCGCCGCGTGGTTGGCTGGCCGCCTCCCAGGCGGGGGTCCTCTTTGCGAGAATGCACCCCAGCAGCCCCCCCCACGACCATCCATCCGTGTGGCCAGTCCGGGTGGCCGGCGGCTACGAGTGTGAAGCCGGAAATATTACGTGCTAAACCCAGATGCCAAGCGGCATCGACATATGGGAAACGAGCCTCCTCTTGTTCCGAGTGGAAAGCTTATTTGTACGTGTCTGGCCCCCCCCCTTTCCGGCCCTCTTCCTCTTTCTCTCTCCTGGTCTTGCAAGTCTGCCTGTTTCCTTTTCTCTCTCTCTTTCTCTTCTTTCTCTCTCTTTACTTCTATTGTCGAGTCTTCTGTTCCTGGTGAACATTCGACCGTCTGTAATACGTGGTCTTGTCTTGTTGTTTTGTCGTCTACGCCTCCTCCCCCAAAATGACCTTCCACTGGGACACCAAGGGCACCGCTGCCTCGTCGGACACCGAGGCCGATTCCCACGACCTCTACCTGCAGAGACAGGTGCGCACGCTGCGCCGCATCGACGCCGTCCGCGCCGGCACCACGCTGCTGGCCCTGGTCATGGGCGTGGCCGTGCTGGGCATGTCGGCCCACAGCATCGACGTCTACAACCGCACGCACCCGAGCGGCAGCGAGGCCTGGCTGTCGCTGTGGCCCGACTCGGACGCCTTTGACTTCCGGCCCACCGTTGCCCTCGTCATCGGCGCCTGCATCGTCGTGCTGGCCAACCTGGCCGCTCTCACGAGCCACCAGTCTCTCGTACGTTTTTGGTCCTCGCTTCGCTCGTTTTGTTCTGCCTCGCTTTTTTCGCCTCGCTCGTGGTTTTGTCCTCACCCGTGTTCCCTTCTTGCTTACCTTCTCCCCAGCTCCGCCGCTCTCTCGGCCTCGTCCGCTACCCCCTCATGTTCTCTGCCCCCCTCGTCGGCCTCGTCGCCGCCGTCATCGCCATGGCCTTTTTCTACGCCGTCAACACCTCCGACACCCGCGACACCCTGCTCTCCTGGAGCTGCCGCTGGCGCGCCGTCGGCATGGACATCACCCCCCGCTTCGCCACGCTCTGTCGCACCAGCTGGGCCGGCGTCTACCTTTCCATCCTGCTCATCCCCGTCCAGGCCCTCGTGCTGGGCGCCGCCGGCTGGCAGCTGAAGCTCGAGCGCTACACGGCCGCCTATGCGCACGCGCGCAAGTCGCCGAGCCCCGTCATGGCCTAGAGGCGATAAAGCCTGGGCAAAGGAGCGAGGAGAGGGTGAGACAAATGCCAAGGGGAAAGTGACGAGAAGGGTAGGAGGGACAAGGGAAGAGGGACCAGGAACAGAGACAGGTTTCAGACAGACAAGGCCTGTACGAGTACGAGATGGATATGCGTGTCGCCCGTTCCTTCTGTTTTTGGCATCTTTTTGTAGGATGTGACCCATAGGAGTACTACGAGTACGACATATTTATTACTGTCTGGAACAGGACTTTTTTTTCTTTTATTTTCATTTTATTATTCTCTTCTTTTTCCTGTCTCTGCTGCGAGGGACCAGAACCTGCAACTAGTGACGTAACAGCGTCGTGAAGGAAGACCTGCCCTGCCGCCTGCCCAGGCCAGCCTAGCGCTTGCTTAAATCCTGCGCGAACAGCCGCCTGGGCCGACGGCACAGACACGCCAGGCCCTGTATCGCGCTCCCCTGCCCTGTGGAGAGCGGATAGTGAGTGGATAGTGGATAGTGGATATTGGAAAGTGGTAAGTGGACTGTGGAAAGGTGGAGAGTGGGCAGCCAAGTCGGTGGCCGCGCCACAATGTTCGGACCTGGAGGGGAATGGAGGGACTCCGTGCTCGTATTGTGCGGGCTCTCTCTTTCCTTCTTTTTCCCAAGTGTTTCCAGTGTTTCTCGTATTGCCAGTGCGGTGCCCAGACGCTACCAATACGCCGGCTGCGTTTGGCCCCGAACAGGCAAGGCGCCAGTCTGCCTGCATTGCCATCTGTCAGATCGAGACTGGCCCAGACAACAGATAGGAGAGAGAGGATCAGATGGGCACGTCCGCTCCTTTTTTCTTCTGGTCGAGTCGATTCTCTCTCCCCCCTCCGTCCAGATGGACGCACCGTCCCGTTCTTGTACGCCCAGAAGACGGGATGCAGTTACTCCTCCATACACGGGATGGGCATCCTCCATACATGGCATCCAACCAACGTATCTTACAAATAAAACCATTTCTCTGGCCAAGTTTTCCCGTTCGCATCCCTGCATACGTACGCTCCTACGTAAGATGGCCCCCTCACACGCTCTGCTCGTAGTTACACACGAGGCAGTGCGCCTGTGCTCGTATCCGCCTAGGCTGGCATGGGACCAAGGAAGAAAGGAAGGAAGGGAAGGGAGGATACGCTGATGGAACGCTGCTGCTGCCAAAACAGCCAAAAAAAAACCCTTATCTTTTGCCCCCAACAGCAACACCGCCGGACCCTGGCCTGCATGCACCTTGAGGAGGAAAGGTCGACTGACGTCTCGTAACCCGATAGCCATATTATTTGACGGCCCTGTCGCTCCTTTGTGCGCCCGTGCTGTCGCCGGTGCAGCGTGTGACCGTCTCGTCTTTCTTCGCCAGACGCACATAGCCGGTTGGGTCGAGTCGTGTGGCCTCGACTCTGTCTGTCCTCTTCGTTCTCTCCCACTTTCTTCTCTCTCTCCTTGCATTGTCTCATCCTGTGTCTCCTCTATCCACCGGACCGCAGTACTTTTCTGGCGAGGCGCTACTGCTGTCTCAGAGAAGCCAAATATTCCCAAACGCGAACGACTCACTAACACGAAGCGGGACTACTACGGAGCAATCAGAGTAAAATAAAAAAAGAAAAAAAAAGGAAAAAAAAAAGAAAGCAAACGCCTTTTGGTGACTCGCCTCGGACACTACAGAAGCTCGGGCAACGACGGGAGGCCTTTTCTACGTCTCCCAGCAGAAACAACACGACCAACGACAGCCAAACGAGCGAAACGAGGGAGCGAAACGAGACGATCACATTGCCAACAGCAGCAGCAGCAGGAGCAGCAGCACAGCCGACTAGGCAATTCCTCGATACACGATACTTGATACACTCGCCTGGGTTCCCAAGCCGTCAGTATGGTGCACACAGCAGCCGAGTGGACCCGGTCGCAGTCGACAGAGCCGGGCTGGCCGCTGGCCGGCCACCTCAGCGGGCTGGACGAATACGAGGCGGCCGTCCCCGGCAGAAGGGCGATAGAGAACATGGGCAGGCCAGCGACAGCCGATGCGTGCAGCCCGTCCTTTGAACGGGCTGAGTTTGTCCGCACGCCGACGCCGCCGCTGGTCGAGGGCGGCGACATTATGCGCGACATTACACGGCCACTGCCCGGAGACCCGGCGATGCTGCGGCGCACGCATCGCAAGTCGACGCCAGCACATGGTGATGGCGGCGGTGCAGTTGAGCGGACGACGACCACGGCGGCCGCACCCGAGGTGGCGCGGCGGCGCAGCCAGTACTTTGAGGACGTGTTCTCGGCACGGGACGGCAGCGCGACGCCGGCACAGGAGCGGGTGCGCAGCGAGGCGCCGGTGCTGGTCGAGGTGCGGACCAATGTGATTGTGGGCGACGAGTTCACAGTGGTGACGGACCTGGCGGCGGACCTGGCGCAGCGCTACCGGCGGCCGCTGTCGTCGGTGGCGGTGACGCTGCAGCACAGCGCCTGCGTGTGCTTTGGCGGCTCCTTTGACCCGGCCTACACCATGGTGGTCTATGCGCTGCCTGCCGACCTGCAGCCGGCCACCAACCGCCGCAACGCCGCCCTCATCCAGAAGCACATGGAGGCCTCCCTCGGCGTGCCCCCCTGCCGCGGCCTCTTGCGCTTCGTCCCCGTGCCCGAGGCCAACCTCGGCTACGGCGGCCGCACCGCCGCCGGGCTCGTCGACGACCTGATCAAGAACAACGCCAACGCGGCGGCAGACGACAGCCGAAGATCTGAGAGGCGAGCCGAGAGGAAGGCGGAGAGGAAGAAGGCTGAGCGGAAAGCGGAGAGGAAAGCCGAGCGTAAGATTGACCGGAGCGACTCTGTGTCCTCGCCGACACCTGCGCCGACCGAGCGCCCCGTCAGCATGAACCTCGGCCGCATGACGCGGCGGAAGCTGAGCGTCATGGTAGGTTTGCATGTCTCCCCGCTAGCCACTCACGCTGACGGCCAGTCCCTCTCCTCCTTTCGGGCACCCTCGGCCGCCGAGCTGACGCCGCCTACGAGCGCCGACGAGGCGTCGCTGCCCGTCATCCCCGAGCGGTCGCATAAGGGCAGTCTGTCGGAGAGGACGGAGACGTGTGACGAGCCGTGTGAGGCGATGATGAACGGAAATGAAAACGAAAATAATGCAGAAATGAACAACACACGGCACGCACGGCCAGAGCACCGCGCCCGCCGAGAGCGCGAGGAGAAACGGGCGTTTGCCGTCATGCAGATGCCGTCGCAGTCGGGGTCGGTGCCGGCGCTGGGCCGCGAGCCGACGCGGCGGGTGCACCGCACCAAGAGCTTCATGGTGTCGCTGTTTGGGCGGTCTGGGTAGGCAGGAGGAGGACAGGCAGGAAGACAGGAAGACCGGAAGACAGGAAGACCGGAAGACAGGAAGACCGGAAGACAGGCAGGCGGCAGGAAGACCAGGTAGACAGCGGGCAAACAGACTTGGGCTGCTGGCGGCGGCTCGCCTGTGTGGGACTTGGCAGAGCATGTGCAGCATGCATTAATGACAACCGAAGACAGAGGAATACAGCAGAGAATCAGGCTGCAGATGCGGTAATTGGAGCATGCATCATTGTGCTGTAATAGACCATGGCTAGCCTGCGTTTTAGCGCTGTAAATAGCGACAACGCGCCGCGCACACGCCAGAGCTCAGTGCCCCGCACAGGAGCTCATGTGGGGTGGGCTGGCTGCACCGCACCGCAGCCGCAGCCACAGCCGCCTAGCGCCTCTGAGCGACAAATCGCGAGATAACAATCGCGGGCCTTGTTCTCGTGCATCCGCCGCTTCTCACGCCCGCCACCACGACCCGCACAACCGCACAACCGCACAACCGCCCGACCGCCCGACCGCCCGACTGCCCGACCACACGCCTGCCCTGCCACCACCGTGACGACATTCTGCAGAGACGAGCACACAGCAGACCAATTGGACGCACGACACCGCCCTCTCGACACGCTCCGACAGACCCCAGCGGACCCCACGCCTTCGTCCCGTCTTCGCCTTCGTCCCGGCCTGCTGCTGGCCACTGCCCTCCCCTCTCTCTCTCCCGCCCTCCCCTGCCACCCTGCAGCCGGCTGCTGCCGCTTCGCTACGCCCTGCTCACCGTCCCATCTCACGCTCACGCCCGTCTCACACCTGCGAGCCACGCCACGCCAACGTCAGACCCGCACCCGGTGCTCGCCGGTCGCCATTAACCCCGTCACCTCTCTCCTGCTCTCGTCCACTCGTCCTCTCATCCTCTCGTCCTCCCCAGGGCTGGACCCTGGCCCGTCCTCTGGCCGCTTCTTTTGCCACCGGGTCATGCTGTGAAAGGGCGCAGCAGCCGTATTTCCGTATTCCTCACCGGCCTGTCGTCCACGACGACCCGTCTGACCAGAAGAGCACGTCATGGAGGTAAGAAACAGAATTCCTTTTCACTTGTCCCTCCCACACCCACATGCATCATGCCAGACGACCCGACGGGATGGCCAAGCAACACAGCGACGCAGCCGGGACCGACGGCACAGGCAGCACAGGCAGCACAGGCAGCACAGACAGCACAGGCAGCACAGAGAGTTTGGTCCAGAGCATGCAAGGAGGGACCGACCAGGGGCCAGACGACAGCCAACCGCTACTGCCAAGGCCCCAAGTGCCGTGGCTGCTGTGACTCTGTGACTCTGTGACTGCTGTGACTGCTGTGACGGTTGCGACTGCCGTGACTGCTGTGACTGCCGTGACTGCTGTGACTGTGATTCCAGCTATTACAGCACAAACAGCACAAATCCTCTCAGCTAGGCTGCTTTCAGCCGCTCCGCATCGGCCGCCTCGTTTTGCTTTTCCCTTGTCTTGTGCGACCGTTCTGTCGCCTCTTTCCCCAAACAGGTGGCTTGTCTGCCATGCGCACACCTTCTGACTCCTCTGGGCGTGCCGCCCTGTCTGTGCCGCCCTGGCACGTCTCGTGGCACTTCCGTCGGATTCCCCCGGCTCTCACCTCTTCACCCTTTCCTTCTCCATATCCAACACAAGGCTCGCAGTCGTCGACTCCCTCCTCTCTCTCTCTGTCTTCTCTACCACTTTCATTTCCCCTTTTCTCCTTTTCTAAAATGCCTCTCGCCTGCTTCCCGATCGCACAGTGGCACAATCCCAGCACATCCTTCCCCGTCCGCCTCGGTCCAACCTAGCCGTCGCAAACGGCCGCATCCCGGCGCAAGCTGGTGCGACCTCCTGCCCTGATCTCTGATCTCTGTTCTCTGTTCTCTGATCTGTATTACTCTCTCTACTGGATACACGCCGCTGTCGATAAAGGACGTCGTCCATGCCTCGTCTGTCGAGTTCTTCTAGACGCTGCTGCCTGTCTGCTTGATGCCTGATGCCTGTGCCTTTTGCTGTCCCGGTCGCGTGCCAGGCTTTCTTCGTCTTCCTCCATCTCCTATTGTCTCTGCCCGTGTCGCAGCAGCAGCAGCTGCCTCTCCTCTGCCACCTAGCCCATCATGCCTTTTACATTTCCCTCGCGCAGCGAATCGCCTCTTCTCCCTCCAGCCCCCTTTCATGTGCCTTCTCCAGTCTCTCCAGCAGCCTCCAAGATCTCCAGTCCCGCATCGCTAAACCTCGAACGCGTCTTTGAGCAGAACCGGCAGCGCATCCAGAAGCGAGACGGCAGCATCGCCGGCCTGCCTGCCAAGCAGCAGCAGCAGCAGCAGCAGCAGCAGCCAGACCCCATCCCGGCACCACCACCGCCCAAGGGCAAGCCGAGCTTGCTTCTTATGGGCCAGCGAGCGTAAGATATCCGATTCCTTGTTTTGGAGGGGGAGGAGGGGCAAAGGAGCTGCCCCCCAAATGGCCGGTGGCTCGATTGGGTGCTCATTGTCTCCTGATTCTGTTCCCGTTGCGCTGACCGGTGTGGCATTTTGTTTTGCCTATTCCTTCTTGCAGGAGCGGCAAGTCGTCCATATCGAGCGTGGTCTTCCACAAGCTGCCGCCCAACGAGACGCTGTTCCTCGAGTCGACGTCGCGGCTGCAAAAGGACTCGGTCAAGTCGTTTATGGACTTTCAGGTCTGGGACTTTCCCGGCCAGATCGACTACTTTGACACGGGCAACGTCGACATTAGCAAGATCCTCGGCGAGGTGGGCGCGCTGATCTGGGTCATCGACTCGCAGGACGACTACCTCGAGGCCGTCGCCCGTCTCAACAGCACCATCCTCAACGTGCAGCGCAACTACCCCCACGTCAATGTCGAGGTCTTCATCCACAAGGTCGACGGCCTGTCCGACGACTTCAAGATGGAGATCCACCGCGACATTATGATCCGCGTGCAGGACGAGCTGTCGGACCAGGGCTTTGAGAACGCGCCCGTGACCTTCCACCTGACGAGCATCTACGACCACAGCATCTTTGAGGCCTTTAGCAAGGTCATCCAGAAGCTGATCCCGCGGCTGGGCCAGCTCGAGGCCATGTTGACGTCGCTGTGCCGCACCTGCCGCTTCGAAAAGGCCTACTTGTTTGACGTGCTGAGCAAGATCTACATTGCCACCGACAGCACGCCCGCCGACATGGCCTCGTACGAGGTGTGCTCCGACTTTATCGACGGCATCATTGACATCACCGAGGTCTACGGCAGCTGGGCCCGCTCCGACGCCTACCACACTCGGCTCGAGGCCGCCCAGCACCAGCCGCTGGCCGACCAGGTCGCCTGTCCCTGGGCCGAGAGCTGCATCGTCCTTGCCGACGGCAGCAAGCCCATTCTGCTGCGCGAGGTCGACAACTACCTCGCCCTCGTCGCCGTCATGAAGGAGGGCTCCTACGACAAGATCCCCCTCATCAACATGAACGTCGACGTTGTCGTCAAGGGCCTCACTGAGTTTTTCGAGATTACCAAGCAGAAGAAGTAATTGTTGTCTTGTGTTCTTGTTCTTTTATTGCTGCGTGATCGTGACTAGAACAGCTTCTCTGGAAGCGCAAACACCCGGTACGTCGCCCCGTCGGCGTGCAGCAGACACACGCGCGCCGGCACCCCGTCCGCCACGCCGTCTGTCTTGCCGTCTGCTCGCCCACCGCTCGCACCCACCACCTCCATGCGCACCACCGCGCTGGCGCTGCGTCCGCTGTCCGTCGCAGCCGGCGGCGGCACGTCTGCTGCCCAGCATAGCCCGTCTTGCACTACCCTTCCTGGGTTGCTGCTGCTGCTGTCGCTGGTGCTGTGGTCCACCGGGATCGTGGGGACGGCTCTCCCCTCCTCGTAGTCTGCGTAGGCAAGCCTCGCCGAGTCTGTCGGGATGGCAAGCAGTCGCGGGGGACGGCCTGAAGGTCAGCGCTGCCAATGTAGCGAAACAGGACAACAATAAAAACCCACCTCTGATAGTCCACGTCCACAGGACCAGCACGAGGCTGGCGCCCAGGAAGCAAACGTCGGCCACGACGCCGTCGCCGTCCAGCGCCAGCACGCACGCCGAGGTGGACACGGCCGTGCTGACGGCGCCGGCTGTGGCAATGGCCGTGCGGAAGAGGTGGACTGCGGCATGTTAGCTGAGTGGTGTGTACACGCATACGCCACACCACGACAGAAGGACTCACGGTTGCGCGGCTGCTCGGCCGATGTGAGCGCCGTGAACACCTGCGCATCGGGGCTGGCGTCCTTGTCCTGTGGTTGTCAGATTTGAACAGCTGTCGTATACACACATAAACACCCACACCCACACACGTACCGTTTTCCGCACGACTGTCATGGCCACCTCGGCTGCCCGGACGGCCGACCCGACCGACAGCCGCGTCAGAGGCCCGACGTGGACCTGCTGCTGGCCTGATTCGGCAATGTCTTTGAGGACGCGGTCCGCATGTGTCGAGAACAGCTTGGTGAGGAACGCAAACTTGGGAAACGCCGTCATGTACGGCCGGCTCAGAGTAGTGTCTTGCAGAGTTTGTGCCTTGTTCTTCTCTTCCGCCGCCCTGCCCTCTGCCCGTGCTGCACCCTTTTTCTCGACAAGGCGCAGCAGGTCCGGCTCGACGGCTAGGTTGTCGATCTTGGCCATCTCCTGCTCGAGCAGACCCATGAGTTCGCCGCCGCCGTTGCCGCCGCTGCCACTGCTGCTGCTGCTTCTGTCTTCGACCGTCTTCCAGTCCGCCGCCCACGCGGCCTCGTCGGTCGGGCCAAAGTGGACGTCGAGCGGGCTGGCCAGGAGGTGGTTGGAGATGTAGTCCAGCACCGGCGTGGCGTTGATCTGGGGCACCTTGTCCCCCTGCTCCTCGGCCTGGGCCGGCAGGGCCAGACGCTCAATGAGCACCCGCAACCAGGCCGAAAAGGCCACAAACAGCTCGAGCTCGGCCGACACCCAGGCCATGGCGTTGTGCGACACCAGGATCAGGCACGACAGCATGTCCATAAGCCGCGAGATCTGCGCCGCCGTGAACCCGATACCGTCGGCCCGGTGGAACTCGGCCAGCCCGCGCAGCCGGCTCAGCGTCAGCGTCGCGCGGTCCAGCGCCGGCATCAGGTTGTCGTGCAGGAGATCGCGCAGGTTCTCCAGCCCGGAGACGACCGCCTTGGCCCAGCGCTTGTGACCCTGGATGGGTTAACAACTTGAAAAAAAAAAAGACAAGCAAGGACAGGTTTCGGCTCACCCGCTCGGCAATGGTCTCCACCAGCCACAGCTTCAGCGTCGGAGACATATGGCCGGTGACCACGGCCACACGCAGCGCATGGTCGATCTTGCTGTATCGCGGCTCCTTCTCGGCAAGGTCCTCCTGTATGCCGGCGAGAAAGCGGGCCGGCAGCTCGCGCGCCGCCTGCCACTCGCCCTGCATGTGCACCTGGGTCTGCCGGATGTAGCGCACGAGCTTCTGGAACGTGGTCGTCTTGAAGGCCAGCAGGGACAGGTTCAGCGGCGAGGAAAAGATAAAGGAAAAGTCCATGGGCGCCAGGTAGACGGCGGTCTCGTCTTGGTCCTTGTTGGCCAGCAGGAGCGCATGCGTCGAGCTGGCCGGATGCGAGGCGTGGCGGTGGAGCCGGAGCAGGGGCCGGTCGCCCTCATCGGCGGCGGAGGAGGAGGCGGCAGCGCCCCCGTTCCGCGGCACGCCCATCTTGAACACGCCCATGACAAACGTGTCGTAGATGCTCACGTGGATGGCCCCGTCGGCCGTGCCCAGCACCATGACGTGGATGGAGTCGCCGTCGCTCGGGTTGAGGGGCGGAAACATAAACTCGAGCGACGTTCTCGTGCTGAACACAAACATGTCGTCTCTGCCATTGTCAGATTGAATTGAAAGAAGCGCAGAGAGAAGAAGAAAAAAAAAAAAAAAAAAAACCCACCCGGAACCACCAGAGACCGGCAGAGGAGGCAGAGGCGGCAGGTCGTCCTCGACCTCCAAGAACATCAACGCCTGCGGCAGATTGGATATCCCGCTGCGCGCCCACTCTGAGGAGCTGTGCTGGAAACGGTCTTGCCATGCTTCCGGGCCACCAACCAGGTTCTTAGACCAGCTGATAAAGGTGACGGCAGACGGCGTCCCTTGCGAGAGGCGGATCTGGTGCACTGCCTTGGGACTCTCCAGCCCCGCCAGCCGCACCACGCCGTCGCTCCATGCGACGGCCAGATATTGGCCTGCCATTGTGAGGAGCGGGAACTCTGAGAGAGGGGAGGGAAGTGTGCTCACCATCGGCTTTCCAGGCCAGGGCTTGGACTTGCTTGTTCCGCTCCGTCAGCGTGGAGACGACCTCGCCTCCGCGCCGCCTGATGTGCACGGCATGGCCGCCGTCGACGGCCGCCGTCAGGTCCGCCGTCGGACATGTCGCCACGAGCCGGGGAGAGTCGGCCGGCGGGCTAAAGACGCTCTGGCTGAAGAGCTTCAGCTGTGCTGCTGCTGGCGCGTCCGCCATTGTGTGGGAGGACGGGGCGACCTGGGGTAGCCGCCGCCGTTTTGAGATCCGAAATGCGTACACCTGCTACCTTGTACGGGCACTACTTTGTTCTGGGCCATGCAAAGGGCATGGCTTTTGATTTTGGAGCCAGAGAACAGGTGCAATAGGAAAAAAAGCTGCCGTTTCTGGCAGCCATACGACGCGTTTTCCTGCAGCGGAAGTCGCGTGCATGCTGCTCGGCCCGTCCTGTCGCTATAAAATGGACAGTGCGGGTTATCTCCGGTGTAAAGCGGGGCACATTTTGTAGGGAAATTTTTGGTTTACAGGGCCTCTTCACAGTGTCTGTATAGTGTGAATTACGGCACCAGGCTGACACTCAGCCAATCAGACGTGGAGACGAGCCGGGCGTTTCTACCAATCAGTTCCGGTCCATTTCGAGAATCTGAACTTCGGCTTCGAGATCGAACCCTCCGACTGCTGTTGCAACAACCTCGTGTCTTCCGCAAAACCACCAATCAAGGGAGAGCAACCACAGAATACCGTCAAGATGGCTGGCCTCACTCACTTTAGTGCGCATGCGCCCCCCTCCTCCTCCCCCTCCTCCTCAATGGATCCGCGCGCGGTGAACAAGAAACCGCTTTTCTGCAAAATGAATTGAGCTGACCCGAACGATGTGCACTGCAGAGATGGACATGGACCCGGCGTTGGTCAAGCTGTCGAGTACGTTGCGAACGACCCTTTCGATGCTCCTGCCGGTGCTCCTGCCGCCGCGACACACGACGTGATGCCGCTGCATCCGGCAGTCGCTCCGACGGGCGGCGGAGAGCAATGCTTCCCCCCCCCCCTTCGTTGCGCATTCTAACCCAGCACAGACATGACCACGAACCGGTACAAGTACTTCCGGTGGACACCCAAGACGGCCATGTTCAGCTTTGTCTTTATCGGCGTGATCCCGGGGCTGTTTGGCATCCTGGCGTACACGACCGAGGTCAGTAGCAAATTCCCGCGGGGACGGCACCGCTCTTCTGCAGGCTAGCACGATGTAAGGATATAAGGCTGACATTTTTTTTCCGTGCAGGGCAAGTGGAATCTGCGGGCGAAGCGGAGGGGCGACGTTCTGTCCGAGTTTTAAGCTGTGGACATGGAGATGGGACCAAGGGTTATGACTGGATCGGGGGAAGAACAACAGCGAGCTGTACATACTACGGATATGGCGGGAGCAATAGAAACAGGTTCCCTATGAGACGAAGTGGCAGCAGAATCTGGACCGGAAGGGGGTCCACGTCAAGCAAGGTCTGCGTAAAATCATGTGTTTATCGAATGAACAGCAAAGCCCCGTACTTTGTCAAAATGCTATCCTACACAGTCGCTCCTGCCGTATGTTCCTCCACCTCGTAGATTGCCCTCTTTTCTCTTTCCTTTACCACCGCTCGTCCCGCTGCCGCTTGTCTCGCAGCCAGACCGGCGGCTCGCCGTCCGACGCAGGCACCTGCTCGCCGCGGCGCCACTCGCCCGAGGGCACGCCAAAGTCGCGTCCACGGCCTGGCGGTCCGCCCAAGTCGCCTCGGAAGTCGCCTCGGAAGTCGCCTCGGAAGTCGCCTCGAAAGTCGCCTCGATAGTCACCTCGAAAGTCACCTCGAAAGTCGCCGCCTCGGAAACCGCCGCCGCCGCCGCCGCCGCCTCCAAAGCCACCGCCACGCTTCGGCCGTCGGAAGCCATTGTCGCGCCGTCCGCGTCCGCCACCGCCGGGTGGTGGCCGCGCCGGAGGGCGGCCCTCGCCGATACCCAGACCGCGACCGCTGCGAGCCTGCGACGCTGGGGCGACAGAGCCGTCGGGCAGCGGCGGCAGGACGGCGCAGGAGATGTAGTCGCCGACGACGAAGCGGACGTCGGCCAGGGTCTTGTGGGCGTCGCCGGCCGCGGCGGCAGTAGCAGTAGCTGTGTCGTCATCATCGCCGTCGTCACCGCCACCAATCACGACGCTGCCCAGGTCCTTGACGACGAATCGAACCGGCCCTATCGGCCCTCCTCGATCGGGTCCGACATCGCTGTCGATGCCGCCGCCCGTGCCGCCGCCGCCGCCGCCGCCACCACGCTCCACCGCTGCGCGGGTGTCGGCAAAGACGACCCGGAATGCGATGCGCGTGCCGATGGCCGGCGTCGGCAGGATAGGGGGGTCCGCTGCGGCCAGGTGGTGGGCAAGCTCGGCGAGGCTGCAGGTGGGAAACGTGTAGACAGAGAGGAACGGCGGCAGACGGCTGGGGAAGAACTCGTCGGGCCTGTGAATCTGTTAGCTTAGTTTTGGGAGGGTACAGATGAGCACGACGCCCCGTGTCCGGCCCTGACCTGTGAAAGGCTCCCGTGCGATAGAAGAGCTTCAGCAAGAACGGACAGGTCGTGCGGCCTTCCAAGCTGGTGGTGGCCATTCTGAGGTCTTGCTATGTCGGTTGTTTTGTCTTCTTTTTTTTTCTCTCCCTCTCTGGCCGTCTATGGCGTCGTGGCTATCTCGGGTCCATGCTGCATCACGGTGCGCGTGGTCGGCCGTTATCGCAGAGGGTGGAGGTCGAACTCTTTTCGATCTGCGACGAGAAGCAAAGCTGTCGATCTACGAGTAAAAGATACAAAGAACAGGGCTTGGAAAAGCGGGGCCCTTTGAGCGACAGCACAGACGCGGCGGAAGGAGCACCTGCTGGACCTGCAGTTTTAGTGGACCAGTAGCGCTGAACGAGGCTTTTGCTCTCGACCACCACCACAGCGACCTCGACCACGACGACCATTGACGCCTGCCTTTTGCAGAGGCTACGGCAGACGAGACCAGATACGACACACCATTTGAGACCACCCCATCGCGACAGCTTTCGCCAGTCGAAGCCGGGCAGCGGCCCATCCTCGCCACCATGGATTTTGCCGCTCTGATGTCGGCGCAGATTGCGAAGAAGAAGGGCAGCACAAAGACGGAAGCCAAAGACAGCTCCGGCGCAGCAGCAGCAGCAGCGGCAGCGGCACCTGCCACAAAAAAATACGTCCGCAACGGCGAGGCCGAGGAGCAGCGCAAGGCCGCCTACCTCGCAGCACAAAAGGAGCGCGAGGCCGAGCGCGCGGCCAAGGCAGCGGCCAAGCGCCAGCGCGAGGAGGACGTGGCCGAAGACAGCCGCCGCCGCGAGGAGAAGCGGCGGCGGCTGGCCGAGGAGTCGCGGCGGCGGCGCGAGGAGCGTGAGGCCGAGGAGGAGCGCGCGCGGCGGAAACGGCTGGGGCTGCCGGCGTTGCCCTCGAACGAAGACCCAAAAGAAGAAGACAAAAAGGCCGACGACGCCGATGCGAAGTCGTCCGACGACATGCCGGACGACGCGCTGCGGACGGGCCTGCGGGAGCTGGGCCAGCCGGCGGCGCTGTTTGGCGAGACGCACGGCGGGCGGCTGCGGCGGTACCGGCAGCTGACGGCGGCGGCGGCGTGGGCCTTGTCTGTGGGGGGCAGCAGCAATAATGGCCCCAACGGACCCCAGCTGCCCGTGCCGAGCACGCTGGTGCCCGTGCCCGAGGTCGACATGAAGGTGCCGGCGGCGACGGCCATCCCGGCGGCCGGCGACACGGCCGGGCGGCAGTACCTGGCGCGGCAGCTGGCGAGCTACTTTAACTTGGTGCTGCGCGAGTGGCAGCGGGCGCTGGCCGAGGCGACGCCCTCGGCGGCCGAGGAGACGGACGCCAGCCGCGCGGCGCGCTCCGTCATGGAGCAGAGCCGCACGGCTATCCGGCCGCTCTTCCGCCGCCTCGAGGAGGGCGACATGGACGACAAGATCCTCGCCGCCATTGTCGAGATTGTCCACGCCGCCCAGGCCCGCCGCTACGTCGAGGCCAACGACGCCTACCTGCGCCTCAGCATCGGCAAGGCCGCCTGGCCCATCGGCGTCATCATGGTCGGCATCCACGAGCGCAGCGCCCGCGAAAAGCTCCACGGCGGCGACAAGGGCAGCGTCATGACCGACGACATCACCCGCAAGTACGTCCAGAGCATCAAGCGCTGCCTCACCTTTGCCCAGGTGCGCTGGCCGCCCGACGACGCGAGCCAGCTGATGGGGTGAGGAGGAAGGAGTTTACCGTGGGGATGCCAGGAAGATGCGTTTAGCAAGATATCCAAAAGAAGACATACTCTGATTTACGTAATCATTACCGGCTCTATTCGCAAAGCGCTCTCTATTCATGTTCTGTCATGCGCCCGGTTCTCGACTGCTGGCTGCTGGCTGCGGCTGACGGAGTAACCTGCCCTCCCTTCATTCCACCGTACGGCTCTCGAACCAATTCTCCGTCATCCCGGGGACGCCTGCACGGTCCCGCCGAGACGTGCCCTTAACGTCCAGCTCGGCTGCCATGAGATTCATCCTGCGCACGCGGTCGATCGCCTCCTGGTTGAATCTGGTAATGGTATCCAGGCCCTCTTTTTGCATCCTGGCACGCGGGTTCTCCCTAGCCTTGACGACCAGCTGCAGATGTTAGATAGGACACACACACACACACACACACACAAAAAAAAAAAAACACACCTTGTTGATCGAGTCGATGCGGGCATTCAGCAGACCGGCGCGGATCATAGTCACGAGCTCCTCCTCGATCGACTCGCCCGCCTCGCAAAAGGCCGCGTTCATGCTGTCGAGCGTCACGCACGAAAAGGGAATTAGGTACTGGGTGATGCACTTGCTGCGGATCTGCTCGTAGAGGCCCTGCACATGCTTGTGCAGGAACAGGTCCAGCATGTAGTCGGCCCGGTACGACGTCAGGATGGCCAGACACGCCGTGTAGCGCCCGTTGACAAACTGCGAGATGGCCCGGCGGATGTGCGGCTCCAGCTCCAGGAACGGCCGGAACCCAGAGTTCTCCAGCACCCGGCTCTGCAGCTCCGCCCGGTTCATCGTCGCCAGCGCCAGCAGCCCGCCGTACACCGCCACGTCGTTGGTCGTCAGCAGCCCGCCCGTCAAGTCGCCCACCGCCGCCGCGCCGTCCACGCTGAGGAACTGCTGCGCCGCCGCCTCGTACTTGCTCTGGCCCATCATCGCCAGCCCGCTCATCGCGTGCAGGTACGGCTTGATCGCCTGCTCCTGCTCCGAGCCCTGGATCCCCGAAATCTTGTTCAGCTGCGCCTGCGCCGACCCCCACTCCCGCCGCAGCACCGACACCCGCACCACGTGCTTGCCCACGTCCGTAATGTGCTTCGCCGTGCTCACGTCCGGCCGCATGCGGTTGTACGACTCGGCCGCCGCGTGCAGATCGCCCGTCGCCTCCAGGTGCTTGCCCAGCTCCTCGTGGCCCATCTACGTCGTGTGTTAGTCGGAGACCGGGAGACCAGCTGTCTGCGGAGCCGAACCAGCCGCCGCAACACACTCACCCGTATGCTCTCCTTGACCAGGTTGTTCTTGTACGACTTGAGCTCGTGCTCGAGCCGCTTCGTCTCCACCTTGTTGGCCATCTCCGTCTTGCTGACCCATGTCTTGTCGAACTGTGCCTCGGGCGAGTCGGGCGCCGCCGTTCTAAGGTAGCCCCAGACCTCCCGGTACCGGCTCACGTCCTTGCCGTTCTTGGCCAGCGTGAGAGCCGCCTTGAGTGCCTCGAGGCACAGAGGCGCAGAGCATTGTCCGATGAGGAGGAGACGGTCGAATCTTGTGACGCCTGCCAGCAGTTGACCGTTAAGCCGGATGTTCCACAGCAGCAGCATCTCATTCCGGGGGGGGGGGGACTAACGGCTGTAGTTCTGTATGTAGGACTCCAAATCAAACTTGGGTGCTTCTGCAGGCGGCAAAGAATGGGCACGTGGTCAGCATCCTGAGTTTGTGACAAGTCTTCGCCTGCTGGCTGCTGGGTATTCACCTTTGACGATGACACAGCCTTGGTTGGCCATCGTCGAGAGGAATGCCTCCACGTCTTCTCGGGAGGACGTCATGACGACGAAAGCTTCGGCGCTCTTTTTGTCCGTATCTCCAGCTTGTTCTTGTATTCCACCTCCCAGGCAAGAAGGCCGACCGAAACAAGCGGAGCTAGCTTGACCTGGAAGCCGGTATCACAACCCCCCGGTGCAGGAGCTTCGCAGGAAAACGTTGTCAAAACGAAGCGGAGCTGGCGGTGATCGGCCGTAGCGGCAGGGCTGCCAGCCGATACGTCTGTTGCGGTGGATCAGGCTATCGGTCGGGGAGACGGACGACGATTCGCCGGGAGCGTTGGAAGGAACGTGGGAAGTTTGGTGAGGCGGAGATTCAAGGTGACGAGATGGGCAGCTTGCACTCTGAGCTCATTTGTCGTATCGCTGCTGCGTGCGGGGGTGGGTTGCTATGGGAAGCTGGCGCTCGACTCTGCTTCGTTGCCTTCTCTGCTGTGCTTTGAGGCAGCATGTTGCCAACCCCTCTTTCCCGTAGCTCTGTGGGGAAGGCCAATCATGGGTTCCGGTTCGCTTAGTAATCAACACGGGCAAAGGCTCGCACGAGCACAAGCCTACAAAGAGAGAAGTCTCGTCTTATCGGTGCAGCCGCCTCTACGAATGACAGCCTGGTTTATCAAGTGTCATTTCCTTCTTTTGGTACCGGTTCCCTGTCTGAATAACCACCTCCTTGTCTGTCCGGCAGTGGGGAAGGGACTCTGTGGACCCAGTGTTTGTCCCTTTCATCATGACAAGGTTCGTGTCCGCTTGTTCGTAAAGAGAGAGTGGACTTGCTATAAATATGGTCGCTCTTTTTCTACTCGCACAGAAGGCCACGCGTTACGAGTAGATGCAAACACGACGATCCCTATTTGCTGGCTGAAGGCGGTGGGCAGCACGCAAGATACGCTCCGCATCCTGTCATGGGCAAGGCAGAGTTGGGTGCTCGGTCTCCGAGGTTGTCTGTGGGCTTTACTCCGAGTGAAATGCCATACACCTTCTTCCTGATAGGCCCCTTTACGACGAGCACGTTTCTTGCCCACACATATGCATGATATTTGACACACAGCGTCATCCTGCCTTTCCAAGGAGAGAAATGCCGAACCTCACATGCCCTAGCTTTAGATCTTGACGTGCCTTTCCGTGCCGGCCGTCCTATGCTAGCCAGGACAACGCTGCTGACGCCACCGTGTCGCCGCCGTTGCTGCTTCCTCCCCTGTTGAATACCCCATACGCGGGGACGAGAGGATTAACCTTTTTTTGCAGCTCGCTGATCCTCGCGGCCAAGCTTTTTTACCAGGTACAAATATGTTTCTTGGCATGCTCACGACGTCATGATCGTGGCCATGATATTTAGGGAAAATGTGACCCCTACCTCATTCTACCTCCTATTTTATGTTTTGTTTGTGCGCTTTCGAGAGGGATGTCCGCGCGGCACGCCTTCATCTGCCACCGTGCCCGTTTTAAAAGCGGTCGGGATTGTGACACGGTCGGCGGAAGAAGAAAGAATAGCTGCCGCGACCAGCCACGTTGTGAACGTCATGCGTTTCGCGCTTGGACCACCTGAGACCTGCGGAGGAGTCCCCTGAAAACCGATCCTCGGGGAGGGCAGCTCGCTCGGGACACAACCCCCCCCCCATCCCCTCTTCCCAGTTCGCATCCTGGCGAGTCCGGAGTATGGAGTATCGTGTTCTCGGCTCGTTCTCGGAATGTTCTCTCCTCAGCTGACAGACGGCCAAGAAGACCCCAGTCAGGAGACAAGCCAGCTTCCCAAGCTTCAAGAGGGTGTGCTCCGCCCGAAGCCACATGTCACTGCAGCTTGCGGGCACCCCTCCCTGCCATATTTGGACAAACCGCGGCTAGCTCCTACCCACTGTAAAAGAATTGCCCACGCTCCGGTGGAGTAGCATTGCAAGCTAGGGAGTCTGGCTGCAGGGCTCCTCCAAACTCGAACCGCAGCTGTTAACTCCGTAATCATACTCGTATTCCAGCCACGTCGTCATTGTATCTCATCTTACCAAGGCTCTCTGGTCGACCCCATTGCCATGGAGCCAGACGCGTCAGCGGGAAGCTGGCTGCGAGAGCTTAGCATAATGCGAGACGCAACAAGTGTTACAAAGTGCTATAAAACGCACTCTTGGCCGAGAGAGTGGCCGCCCATACGGGTGCAGAACTGGCTATTTTAGGAAGGGGCAGAGCCTTCTTCGGGGGTACGAGCGTTGACCCAAGCGGAAATAAGACGCGTTTTTAGACTTCTTTTCGTTTCCGCCACATACTTCCAGAAACGAGAAAAACAGGCCCTGCTCTACATAGTATTTTCTCCTGTCCCCCTCGTCCCAAGCCCACACACCCCCCCCCCCGTCACATCCAGTCCGCATCCCACCCAAGGGCTATTCAACGGACACGTTACTCTTGGATCGCTGCTGTCTCGCTCCTTTCGCCCTCCACCATCCGTCAGTCGCACGCAAGAGCCACAATCCTTCAGCCTTCTGCAGTTTGCGGGGTCTGCCTCAGCGGTCGTCACCGGTCTGCTTACCTGCGTCCCTGCGTCCCTGCTTCCCTGCTTCCCTGCTTCCATGCTTCCATGCTTCCATGCTTCCATGCTTCCATGCTTCCATGCTTCCATGCTTCCATGCTTCCCACAACTGCCCTTCTGTCGATCTGTGCCTGTTTCTCGCCCGATCCTCGTGGACAAGCTTTCATTCTGGGACCCCTCTCCGTTCCACGGCTCGCGTTCCTGCGACTCGGTGCCCCCTGTCCACATATGTACCTACGTTAAGTCGTTAGTCACCCTCACCCGGTCCACACCCCTTTCTCGTGTTTCTTTGCAGCATCGGGTCCTCCTCTCCTGCTTCTCTCCTTTCCAGCACTCGGACGACTCACCTATTTCTGCCGTCCCTACTCGTACGAGCAGGGGTTCGTCCGCCTGGGCATACCCGCGCGTGCCTCACACAACCTCTCGCCTGTATGCCTTTTTGACGTCTCTCCCGCTATATTTCCCACGGCTGTCTCTCTCCCTCGCGGTGCGGTAATCAGATAATCTATCAGCTGTATCCTCCGGAAGGACGCCAGGCCACCGACTCAGCTAGCCGGCCGCCACTTCTCCACCCATTCCACATATGCATGTCTACTTTAATCCCTCTTGTTTATCGCTTTGCCCCGACCGACCATCCCAAAATCTGATTCTGTCTTTGTCGATGCTCAAGAGACGTCTGAAAAAAACCTTATCTCTCCACCTCGTGTCGTCTCATCTTCTGCATATTACCACCCCCTCTTTAGCGCTCGCCCACGCGCTGTCTCGTGCCTCGATTCTTTCTGCGGCATCACAGGGCCTCGCAACGGAAGGCCCGACTGCGAGCACGCTGTCCCATGTAAGATGCCTGATGGGCCCACCCGTTGCAGAAGCTACTCCGTGGCTAGTCACCAATTTTGTTGGTAATCAGCATCTAATCTCTTGGCAGTCAAGCAGACGAGAGCCGTGTTTCCGTTGTCCAGTCGAGGTCGCTGTGCTTGCTTCCCTCTGCCTCCCAACGCCTCACACATAGCCTAAAAAAGGGGAGAACGCCAGATTTTCTTATTATTTTGCCTTCATCGCCGTTCCCGAAGGAGCATCCCGTGACAGGGTCTTTATCGCGTTTCTTGTTTTTCTTGTTCTCTTGGAAAGTTGTCGCCACCTTACCTTATTTTTTTTTCTTTCTCTCTCTGAAAGCGGAGCCCTCTGTCATTCACCCGCGCCATTTCATTTCGCCGTCCTCAGCCGCCGGCGTCGGCCTTGCCCACGTTTTTCATTGCGCACCAGACGCACCAGAAACGCACGTCATCTGTCAGACGGGCCCCGCGTCGCAAAGCATCATCGGCACGCGGCTCCGGCGTCCTATCATGACCGCCATGGTCATTGAGCTGCTGTCTAGGTCGGGTTCCATTTTTGAGCAGTAGATCTGCGGTCTGCGGTCTGCGGTCTACGGTCTACGGTCTGCCGTCCTCGGTCCTCGGTCTGCGGTCTGCGGTTTGCGGTCGACACACGGCTCGCGACGGCTTGTGCTCCTGCGTCCTCCTGCCATCCGGCCTTTCGGATCGATTGATCCTAGCCGGCCTGCAGCAAATCATTGACTGCCACCGCTCGTCGGTTCCGATTGTTGTGGCCTTCATCTCCCCTGCGTCGCTTTGGGGAGCGACCCGGCATGGACAACCACAAACCATCACCGGCTGGGAGAACGGTCCCCTTCTTCTCAGCCGTCAATTCTCATTCACCATTGCCCAAGGTAGCAACCAGCGACGCCCCGTCTGGCGCTGTGGAATCCGCACCGTCACCCACCATGTCGGACGACGACGACGGCGCCATGTCGTCCAAAAGCTGGGAAGCACGCGACGACATTCCATCACCGTCGGGGAGCGTCCGGTCCCTGAGCATGACAGGCCCAGGCGATGCCGACGAGCCCGCTTCGGCGACGGGCGTGTCTGGCCCCAACGGAGTGCCTCTTGTTCCGACGCCTGTCCGGAAACGCCGACGTGTGACTCGGGCCTGCGACGAATGCCGTCGAAAAAAAATAAAGTGTGACGGCAAGCAGCCGTGCACCCACTGCTCTGTCTACAGCTACGGTAATTCCGGTCCATATGTTGCTTGTGCACCTGACGCACCTTGACCGCTGACAAGGGGGATACAGAATGCACGTATGACAAGCCGTCTAACCGACGCAGAAACCCGGCACCGCAGTACGTAGAAGCCCTGGAAAGCAAGCTGCAACGCGCAGAGATGCTTCTTCGCAGATTCATGCCGGATGTCGACTTCAACGACCCGACGCTGGATCCTATGGTGCAGCAGGAATTTAAGAACCGCGAACGCGCACGAGCGCAAGCTGCCAAGCTGAAGATTGAACAACAGCAGCTGCAGCAGCCGCAACAGCAGCCGCAGCAACAGCAACAGCAACAGAAGCAGTCGCTGCAGCAACAAACAGACCAGCAGCTGCGGCCGTCACCACCATCACAGCAGCTGCAAAAACACCAGGACCTTCTAGTCAAGCAAAAGCCACACGTGGTAGAAGACCAGGCTGAGGACTCCGACGGCGAGCATCTCCGGTCCATGATTGAGACCATTGGCCAGCTTGACCTCTCCGAAGAAGGCGAGTGGAACTTCCATGGCATCTCTTCGGGGTCCGTGTGGCTGGGTCGCATGAAGCAGCACCTCCACAGCCTGCTGGGTCGGGATTTTGCAGTGCCGTTTCTGGGCCGGCCGCCACGCCCACAGGGGGGCGTCTTGACTCTCGACTCGTCTCCGTCGGCCGGCGATTCGCCCTGGGATTCGTCTATGCCGCACTTTTACAACCTGCCGCCGAAGGAGCACGCCCACATGCTCTGCGACTTGGCTCTGAACTGCGCCACCTGCCTGTTTCGCTTTGTGCACATCCCCTCGTTTTTCGAGATCTTTGAGAGGCTGTACGATCGTAACCCCGAGATGCTCGGACCAGAGGACCACCGCGCCCTGAGCCTGCTGTACGCCATGATGGCCATTGGCTGCATGTATAGCATCTCTCAAGAGGACGATTCTCGCCCGAGTAATTACAAGGAGGCCATCGAGGAGGGGTAAGTTCGCTGGTTCATACATCCAGTTCGCTGCTGCTCCTCTCTCCGCGTGCTGACATTGTTTTTTAGGCTAAAGTATTACTCCACGGCGAGGCTTCTCCTGCAAGATATCACGGGCTGCCGTGACTTGACGTCTCTTCAGGCGTTTCTCTTCTTGATCCTGTTCCTCCAGTCCACGTCGAACCTCACCACCTGCTACTCGTTTATTGGCATTGCGCTGCGCGCCGCTCTGCGCATGGGTCTGCACCGGAACCTGCCCCACGGCGAGCTGAATCCCATCGAGCACGAAAGCCGCCGCCGCGTCTTCTATGTCATCCGACAGATGGACACGTATGTATCGGCCATTCTGGGGTTTCCGCTCCTTCTTCGCGACGAAGACATCGACCAGCCGATGCCGACCGAGGTGGACGACGAGTACATTACCAAGGACGCCATCCTGACGCCTCCACCGGGAACGCCGTCCTATTTCCAGGCGTGCAATGCCTTTACGCGCTTGATGACCATCACGGCCAAGGTCATCAAGTACATTTATCCCCTCAAAAGTCTCCAGGACTGCGTGACGGACGGCAAATCCGCCAACACGACCTACATGATCAGCTACGCAAACATCAAGGAGATCGAACTTGCGCTTCATGAGTGGTACGAGCAGCTGCCTATCTACTGGCGGCCTAGCTCAGACGGCCCTATCGAAGTGATTCGGTATGATATTTTCAGGGCGTCGTGGCCCCCGAGGTTTGCTGCCTGCACATGCGCTAACTGCTGTCCTCTCTAGGGTTCGGACTCTATTACGTTTTTCCTATGCCCATGTGCAGATGATGGTGTACCGACCGTTCTTGCACTACGCGTCGCCGAGGCTGTCAGCCGGCAAGAACATTGACGAGCGGTATTACGCTTGTGCCGCCGCTGCTATCAGCATCTCCCGGAACATTGTTCACATCGGTACAGAGATGCGAAAGCAGGACGTCTTGGTCGGTCCTTACTGGTTTCTGTTATACACAGAATTCTTCGCGATCCTGTCCCTGGTCTTCTATTGCTTGGAGAACCCGGGTAAGGCAGGGACGTCGGAAATCATGGCCGATGCCGTCTGTGGTAAAAATGTCATCTCGAGCCTTGCTTACTGGAGCATGGCATCCGATCGCGTAACAACTGCTCTTACCGTACGTTTTCCCTCCTCACCCTGCATGGGCATCCGGTGCCAGCTAACAATCATCCACAAACAGACGGTATTCAATCAGCTGCCGGACCAGATGAAGAATGGCGAATCGCTATCAGCACCCCCCACGAAAAAGCGAACAGCGCCAGACCCCAAGCTACCACAAGCTACCACAGCAGGTGTGCCGCCGGCAGCACCGATTCAAGCAGTGCGGCAGTCCGAACAGCTCAGCCAGGCGGCAGTTTTGGACCAGCTGAGGCAGATTCCGCAGCACTGCATACCGCTCAACATCCAACGGCAATTGCAGCAGCAGCAACAGCAGCAGCAACAGCAACAACAACGGCAGCAGCAGCAGCAGCAGCAGCAGCAGCAACAACAGCAAAATGGGCACTCGGTGCAGCCTTACGCAGCGAATTATCACGATCTGTTACCGCTGGATATCCCCACCGGCGCAAACAGTTCTGAATCGAGTGAGGCTCCCTCCATCAGTCACCGGTCGGCGGCCAGCTATGCGTCTCAACATACGTCAGCTGCAGATGTAGCTAGCAGTGGACCTACGCCGGTGGCTCCGACGACCTCGGAGGCGGAATCAGGACCGTCGCATGCCAATCCGCTGTACAGGTTGGATGCCATGATGTTTCCATCGGGCGACCCATTTGCTTACCCCAGCCAGCCTCTTATGCATTTTGGGATGCAGAGCCTCGGCTTGAGCGAGGCTGGCAGCGGCGATGGCGAGGGCGAAAGACAGTCGTCGGCGCATCCTGGCCCTAGTGACCAGGGAGCGGAGGTGCTTCCGTTCTACCAGCCAAACATATACGGAGATATCGAGGGTCAGCTCCTCGGATCTGTGCCGTCGTATATGATACCGCAAAATGGCGGCTCGGGGTTGAACCTGCCCTCGGAATTCTACAGCACATCGAGCATGCTACCTCTGCAGCAGCAGGTCCAGCTGCATACGACACAACAGCAGCAGCAGCAGCAACAACAACATCAGCAGGCAGCCCATGCTCAGCAGCGCCAGCAGCGCCAGCCGCCGCCGCCGCAGCAGCAGCAGCCGCAGGACCAACGGCAGTTTGACGATTTATTTGCGGACAGCAACTTCCCGGACATCTTCTCAAGTCCGTACCATCAGATGCAGATGTGAGCCAACGAGTCAAGAGGGGCGGTTTTTTGCCGGCATGTTATGATTAGCAGAGCATCTTTGGGGCACGCATTCTGTTTTCGGATATTATGTATTCTTACTACGGATGAGGCGTATTCTTTTTGGGATGGCGGCGGCCGAGTGGGCAATGGCGCTCTGCGGGATGACTTGGATACCACAAAGGCATTATTGTTATGCGTAAGATAACTATGGCGATTCTGGTTTATTTTGTGGCTCCCCTGTTTTACCAGGGCCACAGCATCAAAAGTGATTGCAGGGGAAGGGGGGGAGGTGGGGGGGCCGGGAGTGTACTCGTAAGGATTTAGGCGGTATTGTAGGCCAGGTTTTACGAACAAATTTTTGGGGGACAAATATCTGCGTCTTTGCGTCTTTTTCTTCTGGTTTGCATTTTGGTATTAACGGTGGCAGAGGTTGAGAACAGTGCCGTCAATTTTCCGCTGTATCATTGCCTTTAAGATCCCGCCAGAGCAACGGGCTAACATCAAATGATACAATCTCTTGTAGTATAGTGGATAGTATACGGGCTTGTCACGCCCGGGACCCGGGTTCAATTCCCGGCGAGAGAGCTTTCATTTCTTTTTTTGTTCATTTTTTTAACGGCCACAATTTTAATGAATTGGTGGTTTGAGTCTTTTTGACGGAGTAAAGGAATAAAGAAAAATAAATGAAACATGCTGCCGAGAGAGAGAAAAGAATCCAACGACACCGCATCCTTGTGTGTTTTTCATCCGTGTTTTTCTTTTTTTTTTTTTTTTTTTTTTTTGGCAAATGCAAAGTCTATCATTCCGAGGACGGACAAAAAGAGAAGGAGCGAAGCGCATGTGCCTTATCACGCTAGTTGTGGGCCTTGATAAGGAAGCTCTACGCGGTTTCGGGTAGGCAGCTCGGACGCTGGAGTAGGAGCTCAGTTTCATTTCCCCTGCTGGAGTTGGCTGTCGTCAACCTCTCCTCTCTCTCCCCCACATTCTCTCTCAAACATCATTCTTCACTTTCGCCAGCCCTGTCGTTTTTGCCGATTAGCCCTCCGAACTTTTCTGCTTGCCATTTTCCGACCGCCTGCTGCAGCCGTTCTGTCCCTTCTGATCGCCTCAATCTCCACGATCGACGCAACCCTCTTTTGCCCGAGCTCCTCTGAGAAGCCTAGTGTCGCAGAGCCAACGACCGAAAGCGAGAGAGACAAGATGGGTCTCGGCGACAACAGACAGGACGCCGTGTCCGCCGGGGAGATGTCTGTCGAGCACGACTTTGTTCTCGTGGAAGAATTTGATGCGCTGTACGTAGCAGTGCCGCCTCGGAAGCTGGTCGAGGACCTGGATGGGCCTCCTCCCCAGCGCATGCGTCCTTGGGGGGCTTGTCGTCTAACTCGCCACAGGTCCGTCGAAGTGAAGCTGGAGTCGACGCCAACTGTTGCTGCTGCTGCTGCTGCCGAGCCGTCACCTGCTGCGCCTCCCCTGGAGCACAAGTACCCTGGTAGGTTGGCTCGCTATCGGCGAACGGCAGCCATTCGGTTGACTGGCTGACTGACTGACATGCTCGCAGCCAAGACGCATGCGCACAAGGTCGCCGACTACCTCGGCCTCAAAGACGGCCTCATCTACCTCCCCGGGCTGCCTGAGCCGCTGTACGAGGACTCGGACATGGGCCCTGCCTTCCGCCAGAGGCGATAGTAAGCGTGTCCCGGCTCTCTCCTCTTCCCGGCCAGGTGACGGACTGACTGACTCGGACAACAGCTTCTACTACCTCGGCGGCATCAACTTTGAGGGCTGCGCCGTCACCTACGACATTGCGCAGGACTACCTTGTTCTCTGGGTGCCATACATCGACCCGCGCCAGGTGCTGTGGTACGGCACAGGCCCCGACCCGGAGGAGTGCAAGGCCCAGATCGACGTCGACGACGTGCGCTACATCTCAGGTGTCGACGGCTATCTGCACAAGCGGCTCCGCATTGACAGCGGCGGCATCACCATCGGCGCCTCCGTAGGCAGCTCGTTCTGTCACGACCGGCGGGCGTCGCCGTCGCTGTCGCTGACGCAGTCGCTGCCGCCGACGACGCTGTATGTGCTGCACCCGGACCAGACGCCGGCCTGGCTGCAGGGCGAGGGGGCACCGCTCGTGCACGTGGACAGCAAGAAGCTGCAGCCGGCCATGGACGACGCGCGCGTGATCAAGACGCCGTACGAGATCGCCATGATCCGGCACGCCAACGACATCAGCTCGTCGGCCCACCGGGCGGTGCTGCGCCAGCTCAAGGGCATGCGCAACGAGCGCGAGATCGAGGCGACGTTCCGCGAGCACTGCCTGGCCGTGTTCGGCACCAAGCGGCAGGCTTATGCGGTCATTGCCGGCTCGGGCGCCAACGCGAGCACACTGCACTACGGCGCCAACGACGAGCCGCTGGCCGGCCGCCAGCTGGTGTGTCTGGATGCCGGCGCCGAGTGGCAGCTGTACGCGTCGGACGTGACGCGCACCTTTCCCCTCTCGGGCGTCTTCACGCCCGAGGCCGAGGCCATCTACGAGGCTGTCTTCCGCATGCAGACCGAGGTCATTGAGCGCTTCGAGCCGGGCATCGCCTTTGCCACCCTGCACCTGCACGCGGCTCTCGTCGCCGTCCAGGAGCTGCTGGGCCTCGGCATTCTGCGCGGCGGCACCGACCGCCAGATCCTAGCCGCCGGAACCGTCTCGGCCTTTTTCCCCCACGGCCTCGGCCACCACGTCGGCCTCGAGGTCCACGACGTGCTCTCCCCCGAGTTGATGATCCGGAACGCTGCGGCCGACCGCGCCCGTGAACGGCGGACGGGCGGCGGCAGCAGCCGCCTCCACCACCACGACGCAGCCGCCAGGCTCATGGCTGGCAAACGGCAGCTGATCATGCCGGACGCGTACGCATCGCTGATGCGTGAAGCGGAGGCGGAGGCCGCAGGCAAGACGACGACGACAACGACGATGACTGCCACGGCATCATCCTCGTCTGGAAGACAGCCACGGCGGCTGCTCGAGCCGGGCATGATCATCACAGTAGAGCCGGGCATGTGAGTATTTTTTTTCTTTTTTTTCCCCTCCTTTTTCTGCCTTCTTCCCAGACTAACGTGGACAGCTACTTCTGCCGGCCCTACATTGAGGCCTTTTTCCTGTCGGACCCGGCGCACGCACAGTACATTGACGCCGACGTACTGGAGCAGTACTACGACGTTGGCGGTGTGCGTATCGAGGACTGCATCCTGGTGACGAAGGCGGGCCACGAGAACCTGACCACGGCACCCAAGGGCAAGGAGGCGCTGCGCATCATCAACGGCCAGTGAGATGCTGTGGATGGTTTCCAGCTGTTTTTGTTTTCATACTGTTTTGGCACTGTTTTGACACTGTTTTACACTGCTCTTGACATATTTGTACTGTTTTTTGTGATATACTGTACAACAATACCAAAGTCCGTTCACGGACAACTCGATTTTCGTCTTCGTTTTCGCTCACTTGTTCTCATGCCTCGTCCTCGCGGATATGCTTAGACGTCACCCACAGACGACAACCCCCCATGCAGAAAAAAAAAAGACATCCCAGCGCCAGATCCCCGCCGGTTTCCAACAAACCGACTGGGGGCAATACAAACTCGACAGATTACAAGAACAGGGGAAAAAAAAATAAAGACACCAAACCGCACGCTGACATGCACACACACACATAAGAACCCCGTCCCCCTCACTCACAGTCATTCGTTACAGGTACTTCTTTGGCGAGGCCGCCTTGCGCCGCTTATAGACGAAGAAGGAGCCCACCAGGAAGAGCTGCCCTGCCACGATGACGAGGATGAGCCGCGTGTGGCCCGGGTACCGCAGCTCGTCGGCGAGGCGGTCGTGGTGGCCGGCGAGGCCGCCTGTCATCTGCTGGACCAGCGACTTTTCCGCATTGGCCACCGATTGCCGCAGCTCTCGGTTCAGCGACTTCATGTCGCGCTGTATCTGCTCGAGCTTCTGCTCGATGCGGTCGAGCTTGTCGATGCGGTCGAGCTTATCCAGCTTATCCAGCTTGTCAAGCTTTTCCAGCTTTTCCAGCTTGTCGAGCTTCTCCTCCAGCTTCTCCAGCCGGTCCAGCCGGTCCAGCCGGTCCAGCCGCCCCAGCAGGCCCCGCAGCTCGCCCAGCTGCGTCGACGTCTCCTCGTGCCGCTGCTCCCCCGTCATCATCGCCGCCGACACCTGCCGCAGCACCGTCGACAGGTGGTGGTTGACGCTCTGGATGCGGTTGTGCAGGTCCGCAAACTGCTCCTTGGAGCTGACGATGCTGTCGGGGTTCGTGTCCGGCAGCTCCTCATCTGCCGGCGCGTTCTCGGCCAGGCCGGTGCGCACCAGCGTAATCTGCGGCTGCTCACCGGCTGGAGGCTGGGCCTGCTGCTGCTGCTGCGGCGGCGGCGGCGGCGGCGACGACGGCTCGCTGTCGGGCACCGTCATCACCACCATCTTGAAGATCTCGGCCGAGTCCGGCACGTCGGCCGAAGCGGCCGTGATGCCGAAGCGGTAGCCCGCCGGCTGGATCGCCACCTGGTCGCTGGAGAAGCACGGCGTGCCGTCGACGGAGACGCTGAACTCGCGGTCCGTCTGCTGGATCTTGATCTGCGACGGCCGCCCCAGGTTGCGGTAGGCAAACGCGCACTGGCCAAACGCCAGCCCGTCAATGCCCGTGAGCGCCTTGAAGTCCTTGCTGCCGTCGTTGAGGTAGCCGCGCAGCGAGCCGCTGCTGCTGCTGCTGCCGCTGCTGCTGCCGCCGCTGCCCGACGTCCCGGACGTGTCCACCACCAGCACCAGGCCTTCAAACTGCCCCACCGTGTACACGCTGCTCATGCCCACCGCCTGCGGCCCCTCCTTGGCCAGCCAGATGTTGAGGTTGCCGCCGCCGCGCTCGGGCCCGCTGACCCGGAAGTCCACGTCCAGCATCCAGTGCGCCAGGTCCAGCGGCTTCGAGGCCCACACGGCGCCGCGCTGGCCGCCAGGAGCCGGCGCGCCCGGCGTCAGGATCAACTTGTTCGAGAGGATCTCGGGCTTGTGCGGGCTGCCCTGCAGCTCAAAGTTCGGGATGTTGGTAGCATGTTGTGGTGCTATTCTGGAAAGAAGAGGCAAGCCCCTGTCAGCATGTGCACATCCACCGTGTCCATTTCTTTCTCCCCTCTGGCCATGCCTGCTTGCTTACCTGCCCTCAAAGCCAAAGCTCAGCTCGCTCATGAGAATCTGGGCATGTGCAGTGCCCGCCAAGAGGGCCCAGGAGAGGGGCCCTGTCGAAAGACGCATGGCAGCGGTGGGTTGTTTTGGAAGGAAGACCTTGCTTGGTCTTTCAGGTCGTCAAGTCGCGTGGTCAAGGTAAGGGGGGGACGGCGGGGGGGGAGGGAAGGGAGGAGGAGTCGCCGATTCAGGGTCGTGTTGCGGGTCGAGCTCCGAATTTGAGGACAGCTTGCAGCAGGGCTGGAAATTGGAAAACCGTCCAAACTCAAGGCTGTCTCTGAATGCAGGTCCGGGAGGGGGGGTCTGTTTAAATTATAGTCGGCTGCAGTGTCGGTCCCAATGCAATCGCTCCCGCTGGGACACGCTGAAGATTTGCGGCGCAATGGCAGTGGAGAGGGAGGTGTCGGCTTGTGACTGAGGAGCTTCTTCTAGCCCGCGTTCCAGAAGATGACAGGTGTGGGTTTTTTACAGGAGCGCTGCAGGGCAGTTCCGATCCTGCCTGCAACAGATGTTCGCCGACAGCGCAAAAAAGGAGGCAAACTACCCCTAAATTTAGTGTCCGAGCTGCACCGCGCGCGGCTCCTGAGTCCCAATCTGCAACGCGCCTTCTGCAACTTCCCAGCTGGGGCAACATCACAGACTCCTTGCCGCAAGAAGAATAGCGCCCCCCCCTTGTCGGTTAGGGGGTAATACGAATATTTGTTTTGTGCTACTCGTATCTTAACAATTACGAGCACTATATTACCATGTAGGTAAACAGCGCTTTGTGGCTGGTGCAGTTTGCGCCACGTGTTTGCAGACAGCTTGTTGTCGTGGCGTCGTTGTTACCAGGGTGGAGTGCTAAAACCGTTGCCGAAGCTCTAAAAAAACGTGCCCAAAAAGACAAGCGACAGCATCCGCTTCCATCCGCTCCGGCCAGGCGACGACGAGACACACCAGCGGCAGCCCATGCGACATGCCTCAATGGCGGCCGACGGATATCCCTCGATTGCGCAGTGCGCGCTAGTGGCGTCAGCCTTCAAGATTCTCTTGTTCCCGGCATAGTGAGTAGCTCGTGAGCTTGAGCTTTCCCCTTTGCCTCTCTTCTCCCAGTTCATACTTGTCCTGACCACCGCTTCCCCCCCTAGCAAATCCACCGACTTCGAAGTCCACCGCAACTGGCTCGCCATCACCCACAGCCTGCCGCTATGGGACTGGTACTACGAGGCCACGTCCGAATGGACGCTCGACTACCCTCCGTTCTTTGCGTACTTTGAGTGGGTCCTCTCGCAGGTGGCTGCTCTCGTCGACCCGGCCATGGTGCAGGTGCGCAACCTCGACTACGCCAGCTGGCAGACGGTCTACTTCCAGCGCACGTCGGTCCTCGTGACCGAGCTCTTCCTCGTGTTTGCGCTGCAGAAATACATCGACTCCTGCCACGGACACGCCGCCAAGCGTGCGGCCCAGGCCGTCGCCATCTCGGTGCTCCTGTCGCCCGGCCTCCTGATCATCGACCACATCCACTTCCAGTACAACGGCCTCATGTACGGCATCCTCGTCTACTCGCTCGTGCTGGCCAAGAAGAGCAGCTCGCTGCTGGCCAGCGGCCTGGTCTTTGCCGCCCTGCTCTGCCTCAAGCACATATACGCGTACCTGGCGCCGGCCTACGTCGTCTTTCTGCTGCGCGCCTACTGCCTGTCGCCCAAGTCTGTCTTCCGCATCCAGTTCTTCCACTGCGTGAAGCTTGGCGCCGGCATCGCCATCATCCTCGGCCTGGCTTTTGGGCCGTTTGCCCTCGAGGGCCAGATCCCGCAGATCCTCAGCCGCCTGTTCCCCTTTGCCCGCGGCCTGTGCCACGCGTACTGGGCGCCGAACGTGTGGGCCATGTACTCGTTCACGGACCGTGTCCTGATTCACAGTATGTTTTCCGTGTGCTTCCTGCTTCCATCTGCTCGCCTGCATTTCACCGCTGACCGCGCAGTCGCCCCTCGCTTGGGATGGGCCGTCAAGTCGGAGGCTGTCAACAGCGTGACCCGGGGTCTGGTCGGAGATACGGCCTTTGCCGTGCTGCCCGATGTCAGCCCGCGGACGTGCTTCTCGCTCACGCTGCTCTTCCAGGTGCTGCCGCTGCTCAAGCTCTTTGCGCGGCCCACCTGGGACAACTTTGTCGGCGCCGTCACCCTGTGCGGCTATGCGTCCTTCCTCTTTGGCTGGCACGTGCACGAAAAGGCCATTCTGCTGGTCATCATTCCGTTCAGCCTGCTGGCGCTCAAGGACCGGCGCTACCTGAGCGCCTTCCGGCCGCTGGCCGTGGCCGGCCACGTGTCTCTGTTTCCGCTCCTGTTCACGGCGGCCGAGTTCCCCATCAAGACGGTCTACACGGTCTTCTGGCTGGTGCTGTTCCTCATGGCCTTTGACAGCCTCGCGCCCGCCGCGGCACGGGCGCGCTTCTTCCTCTTTGACCGCTTCAGCACCCTGTACATTGCCATCAGCATTCCGCTGATCCTGTACTGCTCGCTAGTGCACCCGCTCGCGCTCGGCGCGCGGTACGAGTATCTGCCGCTCATGTTTACCAGCTCCTATTCCGCCATCGGCGTGGTCGGCAGCTGGGTCGGTTTCCTCGTCGTTTATTTCGCCTCGTAGACTCTTTTGTTTTTTTATCTAGACAGCTATTCCACAATAATACGGGTTGAAAAAAAAAAGATGAAAAGCTGAAAGGCAGAACGGCACAAAACAAAAACCAAAAAAACTAGGTGAGCAAGGCTGCCAGCAGGAAACACGCGGTACCGTGGTGGGCGCCTGCGATCTGCGGCGGCGAGTCCGGCGGCCATGGGTGCAGCAGGCGATGCAAGGTCCAGCGTGCAGTTTGGGTGCGGCCGGCTGGGCGGTGTTCTGCTGGGCCCCTCCGCCCTGTCGTGGAAGGTGGTGTCTGCCGCGAAAACTAGAGGTGAAGTCGGTCTGTGGCTGATTGCACGTGATGCGACTAGCCGGTTGGGGCTAGCACCCTGTGGCACACAAGCTGGGCAAGCCACATTTTACTTGTTCTGGATCCCAAAGCGGGCTTGTTGGCCTGCACAATGCAAGGCTGAAGAAATCTCATGCTACGCTCTGTCTGGTAAGGCATCTTACGCCATATAAATAAATTAATTGGGGGGGGGCCCCCCCCCCCCCGACAGCTCCCCTCGAAATGGGCACACACCGAGAGGACCTAACAAGCCGCGTCAGGTAATAGCGCGCAGATGTGAGATGGGCCAGACAGCGAAACAAAAATAAAATAAAATAAAGTAAAAAATTCTTTTTTATGACAACAAGACAGGAAACTGTACTCAAACGACTGCAGCGAACTGATGCATGCAATTTTATTTGCGCTCACCGAGGTATGTAAATGAGTGCACGTGGCAGCGTTGCCTCTGAGTCCGGGGGGGGGGGGGGATGAGGCGCGCGGGCTCGGGAGCGAGGGAAGACAACAGAGTGCGCAGAAAAAGCGTGCAGTGCAGAGCGACGCAGACAGAGATGCGGATCGGCTTCTCCAGCTTCTCCAGCGCAGGGTTTTGGACGTTGGTTGGTGAGAGGTGGTGCGGAGAGAACATGGTGATGTGATGCCCGATTTCTGGGGCCATTTTCGGCAGACGCTGGCTACCCGCCATGACGTCGTGCGTCAAAACGCATGGAGCGAGGCCACGCCGGCCAGAAAACCAGCCAAATTCCACGTTCGAGTACTCAATCGACAGCCCGGCGCGCGGGGAGCAGAATGAGTACAAAAACACAGTGCGCGGGCAGCGTCATCGCGGTCGGGTGCGGACAGAACGAGCCACGGCCAGGGGGGTGCAGAGGTGGGGATGGTTCGCGAGCGACGGTCTACAAGGTTCGTGTCCTGGGCAAGGCGGTTTCCCCGGCATGGCCCTCGCAATCCGCTCCTCGCCCCGCGTCTCTAGCCAGCTGCATCGCAAATACAGGTATGCGCGGCCATTTTGCACGCCCGGCATCGAGGCCTGGTTCCCTGGCCTGTCGGGCGAAAACGAACGAGGGGATGGAAAGAGGAGAGCAGGCAGGAGCGATGGATGAGGGAGGGAAGAGAGACAGCCAGCGCCAGATGGTGGGGGACCCACACCGCGGGAACGGTACCTTGCGCGCGTTGGTGTGGTTTGCCCTTGTGTTTTTTTTTATTTTAATTGTCTAACAGCTGCTTGGTACCTGGTCGCCCTCCTTCCGCCGCCGCCGCCTCCCGCCGACCTGCTCTTCATATTTTTTTTCGCTACCCAGTCTCACTCCTCGCCCACCCTCTCTCCCTCCCTCCCTCTCTCTCTCTCCCTATTACTTCCACGCCTCCACCACACGCTCACCACACGCCCACCACACGCACCACACGCCCACGCTTCCACCCTCCCTACCCGCCTCGACGTCTCGGCAGACACCGCCGTCCAACGCAGCTGTTCAGCTCTTTCCCGTTTCGTCCTTTTTCGATATCATCGTACGGTCTATATCGTAATCCCGCCTGAGCCCGTCCTCCTTCTCCTCCTCCTCAGCCACGACCACCACCACACCCAGGCCGCCCACCACACCGCGCGCTCTCCTTTTCCCTTCGCGCCTCTTACCGATCCACATTTATCCATCAACTGCCGCTTCTGCTTCGCTTCTTTTGTTGTTCTTCTGCCGCCGACGCCCGCGTCTGTTCGTGTAAGTGAAGCCTCTCCTCTCTCCTGTCTTCCTTCTCCTTGTCCTTCTTCCTGTCTCCCTTGCTCTCCTGCTCTCCTGCTCGTTCCTTTGTGTCTTTCTCCCATTTTTTTCCTTCTCCTTGCCTTTGTCTCTTCCTATTACTACATTATCCCCCCCCCTCCCTCCCTCCCCTGTCTCCGAGCGTCTCCTCCTCCTGTGCCTCATCCCCCGTCCTTCGCCACAAATCCACGACGCACCACTCCCTCGGTCTAACCCCCCCCCCCCCCTCCCCACTAATGCCACGTCCCAAACAACAACCTTCTTAGATAATTCCGCCTCCACAATAGCAATAGTCCAGCACCGTCCCATCTACCACCGCCTCTCTCACACGCTCAACCTATATGTACACACGCCTCCGTTTCTCCTCCCCCAACCCACAATCAAAACTCTTCCTCCTCCCACCCAAAACTTTCTTCTTCCCTTGTTCCGCCTCACCCACCACATCCTCACCACCACCCTCCCCGCGGTCATCCTCGTCTGCATTCAGCACACAATCAGCCGCCTCCCCCCCTCGATTTGGCCGTCGCGTCCAGTTTTAATTCAATTGCTCCGAAGTCGCACCCAGCTGCTGCCGCCCAGACTAACACCCGTATAAAGCAATCAGCAAGCATTAGCAAATTCCCAAATAAACAGACGTTCGCTGGGCGTGCACAGCCAGGCCCGCCGCCGTTTTGCCGTGGCTCTTGCCGACACTTGTTCGCAATGGTGAGACTGCCCCGTCGACATGGACGTGTCGCGTCGAGCCTGCTTCTGCCTCGCCCGCCTGTTCGTTTTCACATGCTTACTCTCTGCTGCAGGTGCTGTTTAAGCGCAAGCCGGTCCAGTTCCGGCCTCCGCCGGCCGGACTGAAGGACGATAACGAGGTATGTTCTCATGTGGTCTTGTGCTCTTGTGCTCTTGTGCTCTTCCGGCCGCTCCATTGGGCGACATGCTGACCTCGTTTCTTTTGTCTGTGCAGATATGGTATATCAGGAAGACGGGCGAGATCTTCACCACTTACGACGAGTATTTGTCAAGGTTAGTTCTTGTCCTGCGTCTTTAGGTGCTCCTTTTTCACCGCGTCGTGGGCACGCCAAGCTGACAGGACATGCAGAATGGACTTTTACAAGCAGGTACGATTTTTGTCGCCAACACGAGAAGGACGCGAACTGACCTGATGCAGAGACGCTTCAACTGCCAAATCACGGGCCACTCCAATCTCTCCTTCTTCGAAGCATTAGAAAGCGAGGTTTGTGCTCACCCCTTCCCCCTCTTACCTTCCTTCCCCAGCTGTTGCGCATCACCTGCTGACGCGTTCCCCTGCCAGCGCGCCGGTGCCGCCGAGGTCGACCAAGCCTTTCCCGAAGCTCTCAAGGGCCACGTTCTGCGCCGCGTCCAATTCCAGACGGTGTCGCGAATCGACACGCTGGTCGACCAGATCTACGACGAGTTCAAGGCGGACTACCACCCCGGCGAGGCGGTCACCGTCGTCCTCTACGACAGCGAGCGGCTTCACGGCGTCGTCCGCGACAAGACGAGATACGGCAGCAAGGTCCTTCCCGACGGCACGCTCACGCCGCCGTATACGCGCTACATTGTCAGTCTGGACGGCCGGCCGGGTGAAGAGGCCGTTGTGGAGGAGTCCAACATCTTCCGCGACCGCAAGGTCTTTACAAAATCGGTCCTCCGATCGTTCATTAAGAAGACGGTGACGAGAGAGGCCTGGACGGGCGCGCCGTGGCTGGTCAAGCACGACGTGGCGGAGCAGTACCACATCGACACGCGCGTGCCGTCCCATCTGCTGTACAACACCAAGATGATGGAGCGGAAGCAGATGCTGGCCCAGAAGCGCCTGTCGCAGTCGTCCCACGACGTCAGCAGCCTCCTCAACAGCAGCCCGAGCAGCCCAGAAGGCCTGCCGAGCAGCAGCGGCGGCGGTCTGCGCCTGCCCGAGCTGAAGCCTGCGCCCAAGAGCCACAAGGCCAAGCACATCCAGCTGGCCCAGCAGCAGCGGATTCAAGGCCAGCAGGGCCCGCAGGACCAGCAAGGGTCATACCCGAACGGGGCGCCGTCCAAGGCCCGGCCCAACGGCTTCGCCCACCACGGCGAGCCGGGCCAGTTCATGCACCTCCCGCTTCCGAACAACCCCTTCCAGTTCTCGCTGTCGATGCGCAACCAAGCCCTCACGCCTCCCTCCCACGCCATGCCCGAGGCTCCCCCCCAGCCGCCCCCGCCGCCCCCGCCGAAATACCCGATAGAGGACCTACAGCTGGAGCCGACCGGCACGACGCGTCCGGCTCTCCGGTTCCTCTGCAGTGATACCCCGGTCGACGTGGACCCCAAGTCGCTACCGCCCGTCGCCAGCAAAATCCAGATGAAGTCTGTCGGGCCGCTGCTGGAGACCTGGGACACTCTGAACGTGTACTGCGAGGTCTTCAAGCTCGACTCCTTCACCTTTGACGATTTTATCGAGGCCCTGTCGTCGGCCAGCGACGAGACGCCCGTGCAGCTGTTTGACGAGATCCACTGTGCCGTTCTCAAGACGCTCGTCCAGTCGCAGGCCGACGGCGGCGAGGTGCAGATTCGGCTGCCGGAGCTCGACGACGGAGGCGACGAAGAGGACGCAGACGAGGAGGAGGAAGAGCCCGAGCCCGAGCCCGAGCCAAAACCGACAGCGCGTGCCACGCGGAGCAGCGTGGCCAAGCTGGAGGCGGAGCGGCTGGCCGCCGAGGCGGCCGCCGCCGAGAAGGAAAGGGAAAAGGAGGATGAACCGGCGATTGTGCACCGCGCCGAGGACGTGCTCGCTGACTACGACTGGGTGGAGCACCTGCGCAAGCGGGACTTCAAGGACGACGGTTGGCAGCTGATGATGATCGGCCTGCTGTACCAGCTGTCCAAGGACCCGCGACGCACCGCCGCCTGCGAGGCGCTGCTGGCCCAGATGGTGCCGCCGGACGTCGAGGCGACACCGGAGACGGTGCGCCAGCACTACTCGGCGCTGGACATCAACTTCCGCGTGCAGGCGCTCCAGATCATCTGCATGCTGACCGTCGAGACCAAGGCCGTGCGCGGCTTTATGGAAGACTGCAGCGAGCAGATGACCAAGTACCGCAAAGAGAAGATTGAATGGCAGCGGAAGAGGAAGCAGACGTGAGTTGTCTTGTGCTTTTGTGTCTTGTGTAGAGCTTCTCTAACTGCTAACCTCCCCAGAATTGAGGATCTCAAGCCGCTGAACGAGCAGCGCAAAATCCTCCTGCCCGACAACCTGCCGCCTTCTCCGCCTCTCGAGCCGAGCAAGTCTGATGCCGACGTCAAGATGAGCGACGCCGAGGACCTGTCATCCCACGCCAACGACGACACGGAAGACGACGATCCCAAGGCACAAGCGCGGAGCCGCAGCCTGCGCCGGGCCGACGACCGGGCAGCGCAGCGCCGGCGCAAGCGGGAGCAGGAGCAGGAGCGCAAGCGCGAGGCAGAGGCGGCGGCCAAGGTGCCCAAGCAGTCGAAGCAGTTCATCAAGCTGCTGCGGGACATTGAGAAGAAGGAGGCCGAGATCAAGAGCTGCGAGGATGAGATCGCCACGCTGGATAACGACCTGCGCGAGGCCGACTGCCCGCGCACGCGCGTGCTGGGCAAAGACCGCTTCTGGAACCGGTACTACTGGTTCGAGCGCAACGGCATGCCATACGGCGGCCTGCCCACGAGCTCGACGGCCGAGGCGAGCTACGCCAACGGCTGCATCTGGGTGCAGGGGCCGGACGAGCTGGAGCGCGTGGGCTACATTGACATGGCGGCCGAGCACCAGAACGAGTACAAGGCCAAGTTTGACATGACGGTCCCGGAGCGCAAGAAGCGCGAAGAGGGCGCCACCAGCGTCTTCCACGCCGGGCAGTGGGGCTACTTTTCCGAGCCGGCCGAGCTGGACGACCTCATCAACTGGCTGGACCCGCGCGGCTTCAACGAGATGAAGCTGCGCAAGGAGCTGGTCACCTACCGCGGCAAGATCATTGCCAACATGGAGAGCCGCAAGAAGTACGTGTCGGCCGGTGGCGACGGAGAAGGCGGCAACAACAACGAGGGCAGCGATGAGGAGAACGCCGCAGCCGAGAAGAAGGCGGCAGCCGAGAAGGCGGCGGCAGAAAAGGCCGAGAGGGCCTCCAAGCGCATGAGCATGCGCACGCGCGGTGGCGCCGTGGCCACCCCGGAGCCGACCCCCCCGCCGCTGCGCTGCGTGCATTGGGTCAACGGCATGGCCATGGAGGACCTGGGCCACATTCACAGCCAAGAGCCGCCGCCGGCACGGTCACGCAAGCACGGCCGCAGAAAGGAAGCGGCAGCGGCCGCAGCCGAGACTGAACGTCCCCGCAAGAAGACGCGTCAAGGCACGCGATACCACTTTTGAGGTCAGCCGCCGCTGCTGACCTACTTTTCTTATCTCTTTTTTTTTTCTCGTCTTCCTCTCGTTAGTGGATGGGGGGCGTTTTGTATTTCAGGTTCTTGTCTATACCCGGTCTTTCTGTCGCTTCCATTTTCAGAATATTTCTTGTTTTACTTTTTTTTTTTTTGGAGGGAGGGGGATATCTTTGGGAGTGCCGTGAAGAAGAAGCAAAGATCGTGGAGAGGATGGACCGGGCAAAGGGCAACATATCTGTGTCCCAATATTGAGTGGAACAAGGCGCGACAAAGCGGCAGAAAAAAAATGTATACAATACTTTCGGCCACAGCATCGAAACACGGCTTGCTGCATGGTCCTTGTTTCTTTTTTGGTTCTTTCCTTCTTTCCTTTCTTCCGTTCTTTTTCTTCCTTTTTCCTCCACTTTGGTATGGCGTTTTGGCGGAGGACGGCAGGCAGGACACAGGGGTAGGCAGGAGGGGGGAGCGAGTCTTGAGCAGGGAAGGCCTGGCAGGCTGGACAAGGGGGGGGGGGGGCGGCGGGCTATATTATTATTACCTGGTTTTGCATCATTACCAATAGACTTAGACGGCCAAACGGGGAACATACAAAAAAGCAAACGAGCCACGGGGGCTTTTCTATTCTTTCTTGGAGGCGCTTTTTTTTTCAAAGCATTTGCAGTTCAATATACAACAGCATTTTTGGAGGCTTGCGAGATGGTCGAGTGGCGTCGGCTGTCCTGGCGGATGCGTGCATGACTTGTCTGGCGGAAGCGGAGAGAGAACGGGAGCAGAGCAGATCCAGAGCAAAACCAAAACAAATCCAGAACAGATCCAGGCGGGCCAATGGCCAGCCACCACGCGACGAACCCTCCCCCAAAGGCTGGCCGCATCTGCACGGCACCGGCTGTGTGGGCGTATCAGAGAAGAAAGAAGGGGGACAAAAAGAAAATAAAAATGTGAGGCGGACATGGCGAGGGGGTCAACAGCACAGCGTGCAGAGTGCAGATGGGGCTTGTCTGCTGTTGAACGGGACGGGAGCCAGTCCATTTTCCAGACCAGTCCGACCGGTCACCAGTCCTCTCTCTCTCTGCATGCAGCCGATGAAGCAGGCGGTCAGGACAGCAAACACAGGAGAGAGTATGGCCGCATGTCGTATGCTGTATGCCGTATGTTGTATACCGCATGCCATCGTCATCGCCTGCTGCTGCTGTTCCGGTTCCCGGGCTGCCAGATGATGCAGTCCAGTCAGCTTGTTCGGAAGGCATCGCGACCCCCATCTGACAATGTTTCTGGCAATGTTTCTGGCAATGTTACTGGCAATGTTTCTAACAATGTTCGCTGGCGGACGTTCCTGCAGAATCCCGGCAAAAAAAAATACCAAACGGCCCCTCCTCGTGTGTGTCTCGGCTGCTGCTCGCCGGTCGTGCCTGCTGTTTCTGTGTGTTCTTTGGGTTGTCTCTTTTTGTTTTCCTTCATTCCCCCTCTTTGCCTCCCTTCTCTCTCTTTCTCTTCTTTCTTTTCGCCCCTCTCGTTCGCCCTCGTCTCGGAGTGTTGTTGGTGCAGTGGCGTTTTTCTTTTTTGGTTCTCTCTATCTTGTAGTGCTCCCATGTCGGTAACCCAGGATTTTTCGCGCGTGTCTTTCCCGGAACATTGTCTGCATTCACACATGTTCTTGTTTGTTTGTCAAAGAGCTTTTTTCTTCTTCTTATCCTTTCTTTTTTTTTTCACAGAGCAAGCAGCGGCCCGTTCACCGCCAGATTCAGAGTGTCTCTGTTGTCTGCCCGCCCTTTCCTACCATTGACTGCTGGTTATTGTCTGTTCTGGCAGTTGTCTGGTTCTGCGTCTTCTCTTTGGAAATATATATTCTCCTTTGATATCAACAGAAGCATTGCTCCTTTTTCTTATAGTCCGCCCGTGCTTTGCAAAAACACAGTATAATTTCCAGTTCCAGTTCACTTTGTCACTGCATTCTATCTGGCTTTTCAAGCAGATGCCAGAAGGCCGAGAGGAGAAAGAAAAGAAAGGGAAAAAAAGCAAAAGAAAGGAGAAGGAACATCACGGGAAAGTCATCCAGTGACGAGGGGAGGGAGTGAACCCTCCTCTGCAATGAAAGTCATGGACCGCCGCGTTCACCATGGCCAGCAGCAGCTGCCGCCCGTCTCTTCAGGCCGCGCGGCACCGGAGACTTGGGACGACGCAGGCCTTGCCACCTCGACGTCGCATGACATACGGCGTCACTACCAGCAACGACAGCCGCAAGCGTCTAACTTGAATCATATATATAACTACAACCCGCTACCACCGCCGCCGCCCCTGCCGGTTCAGCCACTGACCCCTCAACAACAGCAGCAGCAGCAGCAGCAGCAGCAGCAGCCGCACTCTCTGCACCCTTTGCACACACATAGATACCAACACAGTAACAACTATACCTTCCAGCAGCAGCAACAGTTGGGGCGGCAGCAGGTTGGGAACAGCCGAAACGCAGACGTCTATCACCAGCCGCCGCCATATTTTCACAGCCGAAACAGCGTTCAGCCTGCAAGTGGCCGGGCTGCCCCGGTGCACCCTCTTCAGAGAGGAGACAACAGCGCTGGTTTCGCGGCAGTCACGATGGACGCCACGGCTTCCGCGTCCACCGAGTCTGCTCACAGAGGCACGAGCGGCAACGAGGATTCCGGGAACCACAACCACAGCCACGGCACATTTCCTCAGCCTTCCTCGCCACCGTGCCCTTCTTCTGGGGCGACTGCCGTGGGCGTGGGCGGCAGAGATCCTCTCCCGCCCTACGCCCCTGGTCCTGCTGCTCTTCTCGGAATCATGCCGCCTGCCGGGACAGCTCCTGCTGCTGCTCCGCAGAGCGGCTTCTACGCTTACTGCCTCTACCGGGGCAGTGGATACTACACGCGTCTGATTCCCGCTGACGTGTTGACGCTGGACACTTGTTTTCCGCCGTTTCAGTCAGGATGCGAGGGCATGGTTGTGTTACAGGATCCACTGGCTTCGTTGATGCCGCCGGGAATCGCTACAAATGGGTCTGGCACATCTCTGGCGCCGCCGTTTATGCCCCAGGTAGCCAGCCCTTCCCTCCTTTTCCCTGCATTGCTCGTCTTGCTAACACCTGTACTTCCCAGCAGCCTCCGAGGCCTGACCCGCACCCTATGCCTATGGCTCCCATGACCCAGCGGCCGCCTAGGAAGAATAAGGTCTATTGCGACAAGTGGGTTCACGAAGGCATATGCGCCTTCACCCAGCAGGGCTGCAAATTCAAGCACGAGATGCCCCACGACAGCGCCACACAGAGGTCTCTCGGACTGTTCCACGGGTACCCGACCTGGTACAAGAGGCTGCAGAGTGATATGGCTGTCCAAGGTTTATCGGCGAATGAAATTTTGCCTGTGACGGCAACCTCGGCCGGCCCGTCACGTCACCAGCGCCCCATGCAGAGCGGAGGAGGCTGGCAGTCGGGAGCGGGTAGCGGATCGTGGCGACAACAGCCGGATGCCAATGTCGGCAGCACTGACAATGCAGGCATTCTCGAGCAGCTGGTCTCTTCGATCGACATTGGCAGCGGGAACGCCGCAGAGCGTCTGCTTCGTGAACAGCAAGAGAAACAGCGTTACCACCCCGATGGCTTCCCTTCTGCCACAGGTGCGTCATCTCCCAGGCCACATTTCTGACATGTCATGAACAAGCAGGTGCTGACTGCCCAGAAGCCTTTCAACAGCATCCGCGTCCGAACCACTCCAGCGGAGAGGCCGAGTCCACATCGCAGAGCATGGGGCCCAGTTATGGGCCCATTGCGCCTCCATTGCGCAGAGCACCTTCTGCGTTTCACCAACAGCTCCCCGCGGAGGTGACGGGGCCGGCATCGGGGAGCCGCAACAAGTGCCAGACGCCGAGACCAGGCGGTGGGAACTGACGACGCATCTGCCAGATAGGAGTCACAGAGCTTGAAAAACGAAGAAGCAAAACGACAGGAAAGAAGAGAGAACAGAGCGGATGAAAGGTGCCTGCATTATCCGTTATAGTTTGGGGAGACAGCGTTTAGAAGGAAGAAGGCGTCGGCCTGCCAAAATCAAAGTTTTTTCGTGTTATCCCGCGCTGGATTATAATGCGATACCTTAATATATCAGATTGACTGCATTTTGTGTGTGCGAGTTCGCCAGAGCGAATGCTCATTACAGTGACCACATAGGGAGGTTGAGCTGACCCAGGGTCACTCTAACATACAAAACTCACACAGCCGCACTGTGGCTGAGAGCTTTATCAGCCACACGTGCTCTCTGCGGGGCAGCTCCCAGCGTGTATCAACGACCAGCGGCCACAGCTGCCTGCTGACAAGTTCGTTGGCTGCCTTTGGCCTTTTTCCCAAGACAGCTCAACCGCACGAACGAGGACAAACGACCTCGCCGAGGCACCCCCTTCTGAAGACTGCGCGGCCACTTTCGTCGCTGTCACCGAACTCTGCGCTGGCGATCGGTCGCACGAGATTCGGCCAAGTCAGTCAGCCTTTCCCGCAGCCGCCAGGCCTCGCCTCGCTCTCGCAGCTCTTTTTCTCTCTCCCGCTCTCTCGCCTTCCAAAACTCCCCGTGTACTGCTCTCCGCCATGGATCACTGTGCGTCCGTGCTGCTGCGCTTCCCGCCCAGCGGGGAAGCGCCGGGGTCGCTGTCCGACGACGTCTTTGACCAGAAGATCAAGATCCACATTGGCCGCGTCCAGAAGCTGTTCAAGGACTCACCCGGGCTCGTGGCCGCCCACTCGATTGAGCTGCTCAATGTATGGTCCTCTACTGTCTCTTTCTTTGTCCTCTCCTTCTGGCTAACAGCTCAGTGCTTAAACCCCGCCATCCACACGTATTCGTACCTCACCCTCCTCGACTCGGTCCTGCCGGCCGACGCCTCTCTCTACGACTCTGTCGAGCCAGTCGTGGCCGACAAGGTGCTCTCTCTCCTCGCGACCTTTGACACGCGCCAGGTCCGCTACGCTGGCTCAGCCTTTACACATCTCTTTACGGCCGCAGGCTCAGGCCGGATCATCCCGGTAGGTGACGAGTGACGTGGATGAGGACAGACTGGAGAGCGAGTATTATTGCTGACAACCAGCCCTCGGTGGCGGTGCCGCTGCTCGCAGGCGCTCTCGAGACGCTCAGCCCGACGGGCAGCATGCTGACGTCGAACCACCTCACGCTGGCCAAGCTTGCGTACCACACCGGACACGCGGCGGCGGCGCTGCCGGTGCTGGGCAAGGACATTGTGTTTTACCCGGGCATGACGACGACCTACCACGAGCCGCAGCAGCTGTGCAGCCTGAGCCTGGCGCCGCCGTCGTACATTTCCAAGGACACGGGGCTGACGCTGCCGCTGCGGAGCACGCAGGTGCTCGAGTTTGACCACCTGGTGGGCCTGCTGCACTGCGCGGTGCGCGACTGGGCGGCGGCGCACGCGGCGTTTGCGCGGGTGGTGGCGTGTCCGACGCGCGAAAACGGCGTGTCCAAGATCATGGCTGAGGCGCACAAGAAGTGGATCCTGACGGGCTTGCTGGTGCACGGGCAGGTGGCGGCCGTGCCGCCGATGACGGCGGCGTATGCGCGCAAGGTGTGCACGACGATCAACAAGCTCTACCTGCAGATCGCGGACCACTTTGCCGACGCCGACGCCGAGGGCGGGCTCATGGCCGAGGTGGCGCTGGGGGCGGCGGCGGCCGCGTTTGGCAGCGACGGCACCGCCGGGCTCGTGCAGGCCGTGCTGGCCGCACACCCCAAGTGGCAGATTGCCCAGCTGCGCAGCGTCTACACCAAAGTGCCGCTGTCGGCCGTGCGCACGGCCATTGCGCGCAGCCCGCCGTCGGCGCGGGCGACGAGCGACGCCGAGATCGAGGCGCTGCTGCAGGACATGATCGACTCGGGGATGATCCGGGCGGCGATCCGGCGAGGGGGGGCACCTACAACGACGGCGGCATCCACAACGACGGCGGCACCCACAGAAGCTGCGGCGGCGACGACGACGACGACCACATCCGCAGCGGCACCAACATCAGAACCAACAAAACCCACAGAAGCACCCGCTGCCTCTTCCTCACCACCACAACCATCAGCCACCACCACCACCACCTACCTCGAATTCCTGCCCGAGGTCGAGGAGCTGGCCGAGGCCGAGTTTGCCGAGGCCATGGTGGCAGCGGCGGCGCGCATGTGTGCGCTGCGGCCGCTGTACAAGACGACAGACGAGCACCTGAGCCTGAACCGCGACTTTATCCGGCAGATGATCCACGAGCAGAAGAACAAGGACGCCAAGGAGCGGGAAGGTGGGCTGGGCGGCGGCGGGGCCGGCATGACGGCGTCGATGATGTACGGAGACGACCTGGAGGACGAGGACCTGATGACGGAGATTGGGGGATAGGTAGGGATAGAGGAGTTTAGTGAAACTGGTGAGAGAACGAGACAACGACGAGAATAGAGGTCAGGACATCTCGACGTCACGAATGCGGTAGATTCATTATTTTTTTGCCCAACTAAAACACCGTTACATAATCCTTTGTCGCCCAACACGACAGCGAAACGTCGGGAGCACCATGCCAAGACAAACGCAAAAAAGAAACACGGAAAACAGAAGCACTACAGCTGGAACTGCTTGATGAGCTCGGCCAGCTTGTGGCCCTCGCTCTTGAAGTCGATGGGGTTGGCGCCGACGATTTGGTAGCGGATTCTGGAGTGGTCAGTGGGAGGATGGAAGGAGGGAGCAAAGAGAGAGAGACCCACCTCTGGGCGTCGCCAAAGGTGTCGAGCTTGGCGCGGACGCGGAAGCTGTACTTGCGGCAGTTTGCCTTTTCAAACTCGGCGGCAAAGGCGGCGTCGTCGCCGTCGTCGCGCAGGGCGGTGAGCTCGTCGGCGGAGCGGCCGCCCATGACGAGGCGGCCGACCTCGTCAAAGCCGGTGAGCCAGAGCTGGCCGGTGTGGTCGTTGACGTTGAGCATCATGGTGTAGCGGTAGAGCGGCGAGGGGTGGTTGACGTCGCACTTTTCGCAGCGCCAGGTGCCGTCGCCGTTGTTGACCACCTTTTTGCTGCAGCCGTCGGAGCGGCAGGCCGGGTAGGCAAACGTCTCCTGCTTGATAAAGACAATGGTGGCCTTGAGCGTAAAGTAGGCGGCGTCGTCCATGCCCAAGTTTTCGTCGCGCACCTGGGCAATCGTCTTGAGCTGCTCGGGGCGGCCAGACGTGCCGCCTGCACCGCCCAGACTGTTGTGGGAGGCAAAGTGCTCGCTCCGCCCCGCCGCGTCGTACCAGCCTTTGAGGTGGTGCGCCTCGGTAATGTCCGGGTCGACGGCCATGAGCCCCGACTGCAGCAGCGACAGGGAGCGCCCGCCAAAGTCGCCGACGCGCACGCCCTTGAAGGCGATGACGCTCTCGGGCATGGCGTCGAAGGCGACGGCGGTCTTGCCCCAGATGGTGGTGCGCACGGCGTAGTTGCTGTCGTCGACCAGGGTCAGCTCGCGCTTCTCGTAGGGCTTGCCCGAGCTCTTGGACGTGATGGTCGACACCTCGCCGACGTCCTTGAGGATGCCAATGACGTCGACGGTCGCGTCCTTTTCCACCTGCTGCAGCCCCGCCAGCGTGCAGAAGCTGAAGCGCAGCTGCGGCACGCTGCTCTGGTCCTCGGCCTTTTCGATGAGCGTGTCGCGCTCAAAGGCCAGCTCGTAGTCGTTGGGCAGGTTGGAGAACTGCTTCTTAGCCATGTTGACGCGGCACGGGCTCGAAATGTAGTACACGCTGCCCTCCTGCAGCAGGTCGTAGTACTGGTCGCACTGCTCGTTGAAGCCCGTCGCCTTGATCTCGCCGCTCTCGTCCAGCAGGTTGACGCTGAACAGCTTGCCTTCGCCGCTGGCCTTGTGCCACGTCCGGATGTCCGACTTGGTCGTCACCCGCGCCTTGATCGTCCACTTGTGCGAGTACGGCGACAGGCTCTCGATGGGGTAGATGTTGGGGTGGGCGCTGTTCGTGTTGTTGACAGCAGGGGTCACCGCCTTCTGCACCACCGGCTTCTTCTCCTCCGTCTTGCCGTAGAAGCTCGTCCCGCTGGTCGCCGTGGTGACCGCCGGCGCCGCCGCCGCGTGGCTGTCAAACGGCACGGGCTCGCCGATCTTGTCGTGCTGGCCGAGCGACTCGATGACCTCGAGGTCGAGGATGATGAGGATGCTGGGAGGTCAGCGGGAACAGACAGAGAGAGACACAGAACAGAGACAAACAGAACCCACTTCTTCCCCTTGACCGCGTTCGCCTGGTACGCCTTGACCCGCACAATGCACCCGCGCACCAGCTTGCCGTCGTGCACCACGTGGTTGGCCTGCGTCGCCAGCATCGTCTGCACGTAGTGGTCCACGTCGCTCAGCACCACCCGGTACCGCTCGCCGCCCGTGCCGCCCGCCCCGTTCTGCGCCCCCAGCGGCTTCACCTGCAGACATTGGAACACGGGCACGGGGAAGCGCGCCTTGGCCGCTTCGGCGTCGGTGAAGATGGTCCTGCACATGTCAGCCATCATGACCACCATCACAGAAAGAATCACAGAAAGATTATCCCAGACGCCACACTCACGCCAACGCTCCCTGCGTCACCTGTCTTGCTGCTGCATCAGCCATCGCGATGATATCTCTGTGTGTATGTATGTGCGTGTGCGTGTCTTCAGATTTGAGCTTTCCGCTCGGAACGTTGCCTGTCTGAATCGCACAGGTCGCGGTGGGCAAAGCGGGCAAATTTCTGTGATGGTCGCTAAAGGGAAAAACGCGTCTTGGGCGCGTCGACGTGTTTAATGGGATTAAGTGGCGGACAAGGCTGGGGCGGGGTATTGGGCGTTAGGCAGCCTAGGTGGCGCGCATTATGTAATCATACGACTGTCTCTGCGGAATGCCGATGGATGTGACCAGTGGCAGTTTCACTGCCGGCTTAAATGAAAGTTTCAACGTCCAGAATGGCTGTGCAGGCTGGGATGAAGCCTTGAATGGAGCCTTGAATGGAGTCTTGGATGGAGTCTTGGATGGAACTTGGGACCTTGGACTGGTCACCTATCCTGACTTGGTCTGCCGCTGTGTTCGCTCCGTCCGAGAGCGGTCAGAGAACGTACTCTTGCACAGATTCACTCTATATGTCTTACTTTGCACCGCAAAGACAGGTCCAACAAAGCCGGACCGACGTGATCCATGGCCACAGCGGTGCGCAGTCGCACGTCGAGCAGTCCACGTCGAGCACAGTCCAAACACAGTGTATACACAAACACGCACTATACGCTGTTTCATCCTACAATTGCACCCCGTCTACGGACACATGATCCTGTGCGGAGGAAACCGCCGAGACAGCTTCCTATCCTCCACCCCGCGACACTCTGCTCTTTTGTTTTGTGCAGAACCGTCCTCATTCATACCACGCCAGAACGCCAGAACGCCCATGGCCGACGCCGACCTTGCGACGAGATCGCCCGAGAACGACGCCATGGAGGATGCTGCTCCAGCTTCGACAGCAGCAGCAGCGAGTCCGGCTCCAGCTGCGTCCGCGTCTGCATCGGCAGCCCCGGCCACGTCCATGGCACCCATTGGCAAGACTGGCCTCAGCGAGCACTGCGTGTGCGACCGGCCGACGCGTGAGTAGAGTGGAGAGAGTGAGCCGGGAGAATCGACGAGAGCCTGCAGAGGGTCGACGAGGCAGGTCCAAGTCTGTCGACGAAAGAAGAGTCTGACAGCTCCAGCGGCGGGACGCCAGCCGACGGGCGAGGTCCGGAAGCTGGATGACGTCGATGTGCGTGCGTCGACAAGCGGCCTTTTGTCATTGTGGTGTCCCTGAAAGCTGACCGGCGGACCCGCCCATCTCGTCGTCCCCCCCCCCTCTCGGTTCAGGTCTACATTGCCAAGCCTAAAATGTACCCGCAGACGCCCGCACGGCTGCTGCTGCTGCTCACGGGCGGTACGGGCATGCGCTCGACCAACAACCAGATCCAGGCGGACCTGTACGCGGACGCGGGCTACGTGGTGGTGATGCCGGACCTGTTTGGCGGCGACGTGGCGCCCAACTCGGCGCAGGCGGACGAGGCGGGCGAGGCCAGCGTGACGGGCGAGGCCAACCCAGACGAGGGCGGCGGCAGCTTCCTCGACCTGTTCAAGACCAAGGCGGCCGAGACGGTCAAGAGCTTCATGATCGACATGTGGCTGGCGCGGCACACCGAGGCCAAGGTGGTGCCCATTGTCGAGGCGGTGCTGTCGGCCGCCCGCGACGAGTTTGCCGACGCCGTGGCCAGCGGCGGCGGCGTCTACGCGGCCGGCTACTGCTTTGGCGGGCGGTACGTGCTGCTGCTGGCAGCCGAGGGGCGGCTGCAGCCATCAGGAGGACCAACTGACCTCGAGTCCGCCACGGCCACCCCCCAGCCGCCCCTGATCAAGGCCGGCGCCGTCGCCCACGCCACGCTCGTGTCCCCCGACGACTTCCAGGGCGTGCAGGCGCCGCTGAGCCTCGTGTGCGTCGAAAACGACCCCATGTTCCCCGACGCGGTGCGCACGGCCGGCGAGGACTACCTCGCGGGCAACAACATTGAGCACGAGGTGCAGGTGTACCCGGGCGTGCCGCATGGTGAGTCCGCCATACCTCTGCAAACAGACAGACGTAGCCCTGCTAACAAACAGGCTTTGCCGTCGTCGGCGATTACGAGGACGAGACCATCCGGACGGCGCAGACGACGGCGTTTGAGCAGATGCTGCAGTGGCTGCAGGCGCACTGAGGCGGTGATGGGTGATTGGAGGATGATGGATCGGCCGAGGAATTGTGCTTTCGCCTGTTTTTCTTTCTATTTCTGAGATTCGTAACACTGCCTCTTGGCTTAACGGTGCCCAAGTCCAAGTTGACCGACGCAGGGTAATGGCCGCCTCTACTCCCCTTCATTCATCATCCACCGTGCAGATGATCTTGCCCATGGACACGTCCGCCTCCATGTACTCGTGGGCTTGGCGGATCTGCGTCCAGGGAAAGACGCGGTCGACAAACACGCGGAGCCGGCGGCGGTCGGGGGCGAACTCGGGCAGCACGGCGGCCAGGCGGTCGCGCAGGCGGCCCTGGTAGGCGACGTCGCGGCTGCGCAGCGAGCTGCCTTCAATGCGCAGCCGCTTGCGCAGGATGGCGCTGATGTCGACGCCGGCCGGCAGCACGGCGCCGCTGAGCAGGGCCAGACACACGATACGGCCGTCCAGCGCGGCCACGTCGAGGTTCTGCTGGAAGTAGGCGGCGCCAACGTAGTCGACGACGAGGTCGATGCCGTTGTTGCCGCTGCTGCCGTTACTGCTGCTGCTGCTGCTGCCGCCGTGCTCTTTCACCGCTCGCGTCACGGCTGCTCCCCACGCCGGCTGCGTCTTGTAGTTAAAGGCCGCCGTCGCGCCCAGCTCGTCGACCGCAAATGCGCACTTGGCGTCTGAGCCCGCCGTCGCGAACACGGCCGACGCCCCCGCCAGGCGGGCCAGCTGGATGCCGGCGATGCTGACGCCAGACGCGGCCGCGTGCCACAGGGCCGTAGGGCCGCCTTTGTCGCCCTTGTCGCCTTTGTCAGTGTCCCGCCCAAACTCCCCCACCTCGTGCAGCGCCTGCAGCGCCGTCATCCACGTCTCCGGCAGCCCCGCCGCCTCGTGCCAGCTGAGGTACGCCGGTTTGTGCACCAGCGTCCGCGTCGATACCGCCACGTACTCGGCGTACGCGCCGCCGTACGCCAGCCCGAACACGGCATCACCGACCGCAAAGGCATCATCGTCACCGTCGTCGTCGCCGCTATCACCGCCGCCGATCGACTCAACTACGCCGCTGAACTCGACCCCCATGGTCGCCGGCGCCTGCGGCGGCACCGGGTAGTGGCCCTCGCGCTGCAGCAAGTCCATGCGATTGAGCCCAAACGCCTTGATCCGGACTACTGCCTGGCCGGTCGCCGCTGTCGACTTGGGCGTGCGGTCGTTGATAAAGAGGGCGTCGGCACCCCCCTTGCCGCCGCAGATGTCTGCCGAGTGTCAGCTGGGAGTGGACGTTGGACATTTGGCCATTCGACCTTTGGCTCTGTCCAGGTCCAGTTGACCCGTCGCCTACCAACTGCTCGCATATATGCCATGGTGAAAAAAAAAGTCAGTCCAGAATCTTCTCGCTACCCTGTCCGATCAGCACGGCTGGCAGACAGAATCGACATTCAGATATTCATCCGGTTCGCGGGCGCTCCACCATTTGACATTCTGCACAAAATCGGAGGTAAACCCTCATTGGTTTGTCATCGCTTTTTCTTGGTAATCGACGTCCGCATCGGCGCTTGCTTTGGGAACACCGCCGGCCGTGCCTTCTAAAAGCAGCTGCAACCGAGTCCGAGCAGCTTAGCCTTGCTATGCGTGCATCTTCTCTCTCGATTCGGTCATCGGCCACCCGCTGCCATTCCGTCACGTCACTCGATCGATCACGTAGGTCAGGAAAGGACGAGAAACTGCTCGTTGGAAGGCACTGCTCGTTGGAAGACGATCGATGTTGTTGTTGATGTTATTGTTGTGAAGGGGGGCTCGCCAGGTCAATAAACAATCTCGCTGGCCGAAGTCTAGAGACAATTGCATTCCTGTCCCGCAAAAGAGACACTGTTGGAGAGTTCGAGAACTTGTCGCTCGTGACGCGGAGATGGGGCTGTGACAAGACAGGTCTCGGGCAGGAGGTCTCACCTGAGGTCTCGGAGCTCAGACTTGAACAAGAGATTCATGGAAGACGAGGAATGGCCGCGCAAGAAACGCGACACAACAGCAGAGAGGCAGGAGACAAGGCGAGCACGCCTTCGCACGCCTTTGCCAAGAACACGTCTGCCCAGCTCTCTGGCACATGCGCACGCGACAGCGGTGAGAGTCCAAAATTTTTTTTTTTTTTAAAAAAAAAAAAAAAAAAACGGGTAATACTACGAGTACGTATCTTACATACGAGTACAAAATTGTGTGCGATGCATGCGTACTCGTATGCTGTGTGCCGTGAGCCGTGCGGTGGAGGCCACAACGCGTCTGCGATAATACCGAATAGGAGCTGGTGGATTTGATCTGACGCGTGAAAAGTAACGGGCATCAAAACAAACGAGACCGAAAGAGGACCGAGCAAGACAAAATGAGACCCAGAACGGGGCCAAAATGGAACCAGCAGGGAAAGCCAGCAGGGAATCAACAAGGAATCAGGAAGGAACGAACCAACAGGGAACCAGCAGGGGAGCCATAAGGGGAACCATAAGGGGAAACTAGCAGTGAGACCAGAGTCGCTATGCAAGACCAGCCGAGACCAAAAAAAGAAACAATAAGACAAGACAGCAAGGGGGGCAGAGAGACAAGAAAGAAAAAAGCTTGGCTCTGTTTTTTGCGGCAGCGACCCTTTCAGCGCGACCCGCAGTCTCACACCACGGGCACGGTAGAGATGGCGTCTGGGCCAGCGGCGGAGGCGAGAACTGGAGTTTGGACGGCGGGAAGTGCGAGGCGACCGGAGACGACATGACCGGCATCGACAGATGGGGAAAAGCGGCCAGGAAATTGCGCTGCTCGTATCGCATTCCCCCCCCTTCTGTGTGATTTCTGTGTGATTCCGGGCAACCAACGTCGGACTGGTGTTGGGGACGCGCGCGAATAAGGTTTACAGTGCGCGGCGCATACCACACAGGAGAGAAAAGACCGGGGGGGAGAGAAGAATGAGAGCTAAGGGGGGGGTGGAAGAATCTAACCTGCATGACGGGAAATGAGGTCCTGTCGAACGGCGCAGCCGGGAAGCTTGGCGGTGGGTGAGCTACGACGTTACGGACAAGGCAGGAGGACACAAGATAGAGTAGGAGCATGCCGGGAGGAGCAAGGACGGAACAGGAAAAAAGAGGCCATAGGCGAAATGAGCGTATGCCGTTTTTTTGCAGGGGGTTGTCATCATTGAGGAGACGGTCCTGGTTGCAGTAGGGCAGACGGAAATGGAAAAGATGCACAAATACGAGGTTGAAATTGGCCGATCTGGAGAAACAAAGGTAAAATACGTGACGGCCATGGGCGCGCGCAGATGGAGCGGATGGAGCAGAATGGAGCAGAATGGAGCAGAATGGAGCAGAATGGAGCAGAATGGAGCAGAATGGAGCAGAATGGAGCAGAATGGAGCAGAATGGAGCAGAAATGGAAGCGAATGGAGTCCATGGAGTCGCAAAGGGTCAAAGAGAGGCCATGGCGGCTGTGAGACGCATGACGGCAACAGCGGTGGGCGGTGGGCAGTGACAGACTGACGATAGACGACAGGCGACAGACGACAGGCGACAGGGCGACGGGGCGAACGGGGCGACAGGCGACAGCCGAGCTCCTTTCTCCTTTGGGCTCGTATCTGCATAGAGACGCCTCCTGCAAATACTCGCTGCGGTCAGAGAAACTCATGCTTTGCGGGTGGAGCTCGGTAGCCGAAATCACAGCGACATTCGGTTTGGGTTGTGCGTGTGTGTTGTGTTTTTTTTTTTTTTTCTGTTTTTTCCCCTCTCTTTCTACCGTCTCTCTGCGAGCGCGTGCCACGTCCAGCTTCAAACCGCCGTTGCTTTCTGGCCAGCTCTGTTTTTCCCTCAGCGGCGTCCGCACCTCATTTCCGCGCCCCGCTAAACCCCCCCGGCACGTCGCGCGTGGCCTGGCTGGCGCCCAGCGCAAGCTGCCTGAACTGTGTGTCTAGACTGTGCCTGAACGGCGCCAAAACTGTGCCTGAACTGGACCGAAACTGTGCAAACTGTGCCTGCATTCGGTGCCTGATTGCACTCGCACCGCGTTAGCGCCGGCTAGCGCATTCGTACCTTGCAGACGGCCCCCCGACGGGTAAATAGTCGTCAGGGACCGTTTTCTAGGCGTCCCCCTATTGCGAGTACACTATTGTATCTTACCTCGGAGTAATTCCTGCCCTGTACGAGATAGGGCGGCGCGCCCGCCGCCATTTGTCCACCCAATGCGCTCCTATTACTCACGGTGCCCTGTAAGATAACGCCTACGCCTACGGCGCACGTACCGACCCAACACGAGCTCGCCAATTTCCAAAGTTCTGCCAGCGCGTTTTGCATGTCAGATAGGAGTTATGTGTACAATTGTTATTACGATATGTCTCTGCTCTTTTTCTATTCGTCCGCTGCCCCCTTTTTCCATCCGCCGTCGCCTCCGCTAGCACACTTGCCCTTCCCTCCAATCTGCTGACTGCGCCGTCGTTTCTGCATCACTGTCTCCCGCCGTCACCTCTGCTTCCGCCGTGGCCACCACCTGCTGCCAGGTACCGTCCCGAGTGACCTCCCGGATGCGTCACTCAGCTCTCGGCAGGCAGCACGTGCACACAAATGTCATTCTGTCATTCTTTAATCTCGTATTGTCCTCAGAATGCGGTGTACATAAGACGAACGCTCGTATTACATGTCGGTACCGAGTTGCCCACCCACCGTCTGCCGGATCACCGCTTGACAACGGGATCTAACACGGCGGCAGCCACTGCACATGCCGTGTCAACTAAGACGGCCGTCGAGCCTGGTTCTAGTCACCCTACCACGTTGAGACGAGGCACGCAGGCGGGAAAGACTCTGGACTCTCTGGACTCTCTCTGCCCGTCTCGTAATTGTACAGTACAGCACAGTGCGCCGGACCGGTGGAGCGTAATAAAACCGCCTAAAAAAAAGCAACGAAAAAACGCAATACAAATAGTACTTCCATTAGCAAACGCCCCTATCCACCCCTGCCTGTCCACCTCACATGCAATGGCCACCCCCTATCCTAGTCCGCCTATGGCAAGTGATTGCTGAAATAACACCAGGCACATTGTGGGGCCATGATCCGATCTGGACCAGTCGGCGCTTGCCATCTCCTTTCCCAAGAACGTCGTATCTTACACAGTCCTGCTAGACCGTCTCCATCCCATCTCGCATCGGCCAAGGTACGAGCGCACCACACAGGCACACACACACATACCCACACCCACACCCCCCCCGGCTAGGCCATGCCTCTCCTACCCCTGCCGGCTGCCGCCGCCACACACACCACGCGCAAACACGGCCGCTCCATTCCTGTATATAAGTCCATCCTCTCGAGGTCCTGTCCATCTGCTCCGTTCTCTTCTTCTTTCTTTTCTCCTCACCCACACTCACTATCACAATCCAACCCTGACTTCTACAGTCAATTTCACTCGTTAATACAATCCCAACCCGCCCACCCCCCAATCTACAACCAACTTTCGTCTTTTCGACAACCCAACAACCGTCACAATGAAGTACACTGCTGCTCTCCTTGCTCTGGCCGGTGCCGTCTCGGCTGGCAACGTCACCTACACGACCGAGGTCGTCACGGCTCTGACCACCTACTGCCCGGAGGCCACCACCCTGACGCACAACGGCGTGACCTACACTGTCACCGAGGCCACCACCCTGACCATCACTGACTGCCCGTGCACCATCTCCAAGTCGGTGACGACCTCTGCGTACGTTTCCTGCAGCACCTCGGCGTATGAAATTACTATTCTCTTTTGCTCCTGTCTCCTGCTAACACTCAACAGCGTCTCCACGACCCCGGCTACCACCATTGCCACCGTCGCCACGACCCCGGCTGTCGTCGGCACCGCCGGCACCACCGCTGCCTCGGTCTACAACGCCACCTCGACCTACATTGCCCCCAAGAGCTCGGGCACCGGCGTCGTCTCGTCGGCTTCGTCCACTGCTACCACGGCCGTCACTGCCGGTGCCGGCAAGACCGCTGCCTTCTCGGGCGCCGGTCTGCTGGCCGCCCTCGGTGTCGCTGCTCTTCTGTAAATGTGCGGCATCTAGCGTCCACAACCGATCCAACAACCTCCGACAATCTTCTTTTTTTGTGTCGGAAAAAAGCCTATGGGAACTTTTTATAATTAATGCTGTGTGGAGCCGGTCTGTTTTCTCGTCTTTTTCTCCGAATTAAAGACCAAGCGAGCTTTTTTAATATGATTTTTTCCTATTTCATTTTATCAGGGTTGTCTTGGTTTTTGAGGCCGAAAGAAAAAAGTGAAAGCGGTACTGCGCGAAGATTACCCCTCTGCACAACATCAGAAAGTTCTTGACAAAGAAAATACGAATCCTATATATATTTCCCCCACATTGTGTTCTGCCATTTTTCACCCATTTAATGACCTTGGAGCGTTTCCTTTCTACCTTGACGTCTTCATGTTCTTGTTGCGGCTTGATACCAAAAGGGACTATTTACGGTTGATAGATTTCTCTTCTGCGCGCTTTCTGCATCTTCTCGGGGTATGTGTTTGGTGAGAGAAGTGGTGGTGCAGAGCTTTTTTATTTTTCTGGATTAATATACGGGTGTTCCCTTCTAAGGGATCCGAATTGGAAACTTCAAAAACCCTTTGTCTCTGCTGCTTTGTTCCTGCCCTTCATGTCTTTCCCGAGAGTTGTGTGGTGTCTTTCTATTTTTCATAGATCTTTTTGTCGGGCGTGTTTATGGTCTCTGGAAAACTTCCAGTCTGCCTTTCCTGTATTCTTAGCTATTACATGAAAGCGGACTGCTGGGAGAACAGTTTTGGTCCGGCATAAGACTTTTTTTCTCTACACATATTTCCTCTTGATGCTGCTGAGCTCTCTGCGGTACATTACACTCTTGTTGTCCGACGCTTTTGTCTATGGAATATGCTTTTAAGGTTGGGCTATATTGGGGCCGAGGGTATCGTAAGGTGCGGTGAGGATCTCCGGATTCCCGGATAGGTCGTGTGCCAGTGCAGTCTGGATGAACATGCACAGTCACGCAAAATACGGGTACTTTGTAGGCGGCTGTGTGGGCAGTGAGACCACTGCGAATGGGCCACGACATGTGCTGTTCGGCTGCCACGCCGCCGGTGGTGCGTTCAGACGACTCGACAACGAGCCAACACGACACGGCACATGCAGATGGGCCCTGGTTGCCCACATGAACAGCAGAGCAGACAACAAGGGAAGCAAATCAAGGAAACAATGCAAGGAACACAACCCCGGACCCCGTCAGCTGTCAGCCCGTCACACGCCCCAGAAGTCATCACGTCCGGCGAAACGCCTGACCCATCTGGATAATGGCTCATTTCCTCTCTCTCTCTCTGTCCGGTCGCAACGCTGTCTTTTTTTTTTTTCCCTTCTCAAGGCACTGGGAGATTACGTACCCTCCATCAGATCAGGGCATCCTGGCAAAAAGGGGAGGGTGGAGTGGAGACGTCTTTTTTTCTGGGAAAGAGAGACATTCAGAGTCGTACTCGTACTCGTGCTTTTTTTTCGCCGCTTCTGTGGGCTTCCACGTCTTCGATGTACGAGTACAGGCATTCGTCACGGGCGGAAGGAATCCTTCTCAGGGAGAGAGACATTTCTTTGTTCATGGAGCGGGAAAAGGCGTTCCATTGTTTTTTTTTTTTTTTCCCCCTCTGCCACCTGCGTGCGTGTGCTGTCGAAAAAAAGCAAACAGCCAGACGGCCCGGCCGTTTCACCATTTCGCCTTCCTGGGGCTGGACATTCCAGCGCGAGAAGCGGGATAAAAGAAAAAAGGAACAACGCCATTGGCTTCTTCTTTTTGTGCACAGCCCAGGCGCCATCTCATAAAATCTTATTACAGCAGATATTATTGCACAGTACGAGGATGTGCACGTTGCATGCACAAAAAAGAAGCACAACGGCAGCGGAATGCTGCGCTAATGCAGGAACCCAAGAAGACAACAACAACAGCAGCAGCAGCAGCAGCGGGGAGGGGTGGCGAGAGAGAGAGGAAAGCGCGCGATTTTTTTTTGGTCCTTGCATCTCACCTCCCAATCAGCCCAGACCGAGCAACGTTGTCGGGCTTGATTTGTCCGCCCGGTTCCCATCAGCCAACCACAAAGCCGCAATCTCCCCTTCTCACTGTTTTTCTTTTTCGCTTTCGTTGTTTGTTGTTTGTAGTTTGTACAAATAATTGTACACTGTGCTTGGCGGCATTTGCCCATACTGTAGTTGCGGCCTTCCGAATGCGGGAATAGCAGTTTCCTTTTTCAGGTTTCCCAGTTAATGCCCAGTTTTGTTTGGTTCTTCTCTGAATCCTCCAAAGTTGGATCGCCGGGCATATAATTACTCGTAGTATTATTCGTCCGAGTATACGAGAATGTACAAATGGTGGTGATCCGGACCCCAGCCACCGGTAACGTTCCAACCAGGGAAAAGGGCAAGAGCAGCAGCAACCCCGGGCAGCGGCACCTCTATTTTTGACAGGATCGAATATAAAGCTGTTTTTAATGATGTGCAATATGCATCCATGCCAGCGCCTGGGGCGGGAAATGGTCCAGACCGTTGGTGAAACACGGCCATGTTGGGGGGGAAGTGTAGTTGGGCGGCGGCAGGCAGCGCAGGGGAATGTGGAAAGACGCGTAGACGTGCTCGTGGCGGCCGTACGAGTATTGTATTGTACAGTCTCCTCGTCCCGTGAGGGAGAGCTGACGCAGGGAGCAGCGGGCAGTCCCCATTCTCTCGCAGCGAGTTCATGACGTGCTGGGCTGCTTACGAAAGCGGTTGCGAGTGCGAGTGCGCGTCCGTTTGTCTGCAGGGTGCTTGCTGGACATGCATCCCAGCAGGCGGGTAGACGCAGGGGTCGGCTTTGCCAGTACGTGTTCGTAACGAGGATGACGAGGATGGCGAGGATGGCAAGTGTCGTTCGTACTCGCAGCGTGCCGGATGCCGTGCATGCTTGCGGGTCGCGGCAGGCACGAACACCCATGGAGCGAAGCCGAGCCGTGGCAGGAGACGGGAGCTAGACGACAGTAGTGGGAGGAGGCGAGTCGTCTGCAGCGCTTGGCTGGCCAAGCTACGGCTTCTCAGTCAGGAATGCTCTTTGCTACTCCGTACGGAAGATTTATGTATCTTCAAAATACTCACAGGTAACCTCCTGCAGCTCAGTCATGAGCAGTCATGAGCAGTCATGAGCAGTCATGAAGCCAGTCATGAAGCCAGTCGTACGCATCACAGCCTAGAGCGGGCGTGTGCCATAGAACCATGGATGCCGCCCTGCAGCCCTACGGTGCTATGCAATCGCATCGTACCGACAGTTGTTCCGCCGCCCGCTGGATGAACGCCGTCTCCCGAGGCCTCGGCTTCTGGACAGACGCCGCCTTTCTCCCCGCACGCTTGTCACGTGATATCAACATTGGCCTCTCTCTCCAAGGCTGACGAGCTCGCACAGAGCGCACGACGTGCGGACAGCTTTGGAGAGGGAAGGGGGTCATGAGGGGAGGCGTCTCCAAGAATGTATTGTTTCAAATACCTCGGCATGCGTGGCGACGCCTGACGGACTCGGTCGTCTGGAGTTGGAGACTGCAATGTTGTGGTGCCAAGTGAGCGCAGACAAGGCAGCTTATTCACGAGTTGGGGTTCCGGGGAAACGGGGAAAAAGCGGGGGAAAGACAAGAGCAGAGTTGGGGGAGACGGTGAGCTGGCAGAAGACAGCAGTCCGTTCGACCGTGGGAGCGAGCGTAGGCGGTCGTAGCCGAGAGAGAGAGAGAGATCGACAGGCAGATAGACAGGCAGATAGAAGCAAAAGAAACGACAGAAGAGGAAAGTGCTACAGACGATATCGCCGACGTTGTGAGACCTCAGCCTTGATTTTGTTTTTTTACACACACACTCTCTCTCTCCTTCCCTTTCCCCTCCTCTTTCCCCTCCTCTTTCCCCTCCTCTCTCCCTCATTCTGACATCATTTATCCTCTTCTATTATCCTCTTATCCTCATCCTTTTTCTACTACCCGCCACCATCCACGCACTATGCTCCCCCAGGACGAGGTGCAGCGGCACTCGCTGGAGGACCCCGAGTCGTTCTGGGGCCACCAGGCGGAGCACCTGCACTGGCACCGGAAGCCGGACGCGGCGCTGCGGCGGACGACCAAGACGCTGGCGAGCGGGGCCGACGTGGAGGGCGGCAGCGGCGGGGCCAGCCACGAGCACTGGGCGTGGTTCCCGGGGGGCCAGATCTCGACGTGCTACAACTGCGTGGACCGACACGTGCTGGCGGGCCGGGGCGACCAGGCGGCGATCCTGTACGACAGCCCGGTGACGCAGACGAAGCGGCGGATCACGTATGCGGAGCTGCTGGCCGAGGTGGCGACGACGGCGGCGGTGCTGCGGGAGCGGGGCGTGGGCAAGGGCGACGTGGTGCTGGTGTACAGTGGGTGATTTGTCTTTTGTCTCTGTTCCCTTCCTCCCTTTCATCCAGCTGACGACCGACCCCAGTGCCCATGATCCCTGCCGCCCTCGTCGGCATCCTGGCGGTCAACCGGCTCGGTGCCATCCACACGGTGGTCTTTGGCGGATTTGCGGCCAACGCGCTGGCGCAGCGCATCGAGGACGCCCGGCCGGTGGCGGTGCTGACGGCGTCGTGCGGCATCGACGGCACCAAGCCGCCCATGGCGTACCGGCCGCTGGTGGAGGAGGCCATGGCGCTGTCGGCGTGGAAGCCGCCGCAGGTGCTGGTGTGGCAGCGGGCGGAGCTGGGGTGGGGGTCCGGCCTCTCTGGCCTCTCCAGCACCTCCGACACCTCCGACACCTCCTCCCCCACCTTCGCCTGCTGGCAGACTCTGCTGACCGACGCCAAGCGCCGCGGGGCCACGGCAGAGTGCGTGCCGGTCGCGTCCAGCGACGGCATCTACATCATCTACACAAGCGGCACGACGGGCAAGCCCAAGGGCGTGTTCCGCGAGGCGGGCGGCCACGCGGTGGGCCTGCACCTGACCATCAGCTACCTGTTCAACATCCACGGCGCCGGCGACGTCATGGCCTGCTTCAGCGACATTGGCTGGGTCGTCTCGCATAGCTACACCCTGTACGGGCCGCTGCTGACGGGCGCGGCCAGCGTGCTATACGAGGGCAAGCCGGTGGGCACGCCGGACGCGGCCGCCTTTTGGCGCATCGCCGAGGAGTACGGCGTCACCACCATGTTCACCGCGCCCACGGCCCTGCGGGCCATCCGCCGCGAAGACCCGGAGAACGGCTGCTTCTCCGCGGTGGGCCGCCGGGGGGGGCTGCGGCAGCTGCGGGCCATCTTTCTGGCCGGCGAGCGCTCCGAGCCCGCCCTCATCACCATGTACCAGCAGCTGCTGGCGCAGTTCGCCGCTCCGGGTGCCCAGATCATCGACAACTGGTGGTCGTCCGAGTCCGGGTCGCCCATCTCGGGCATCGCCCTGGGTGCCCACGCCGGCGTCGACCGCGGCGCTGCCGCCGACACGCACGCGGCCTCGGCCCACGCACCGCCGCCGCCGCTGCCGGTGCGACCGGGCAGCGCCGGCAAGGCAATGCCGGGCTTTGACGTGCGCGTGGTGGACGACGAGGGCCGCGAGCTGCCCAGCGGCCGCATGGGCAACATTGTGCTGAAGCTGCCGCTGGCGCCGACGGCGTTTCGCACGCTGTGGCACGACGAAGCCCGCTTCTACCGGGGGTACCTGCGGCGGTTCGGCGGGCGGTGGCTGGACACGGGTGACGCGGGGGTGGTCGAGGGGGGGTACATTAGTATTATGGCGAGGTCGGGTGAGTGAAGACTGAGACAGACAGAGACTGACAGAGACTGACTGCAGACGCTAACTGACAGACGACATCATCAACGTCGCCGCCCACCGCCTCAGCACCGGCGCCCTCGAGCAGGCCATCACCGCCCACCCCGACGTCACCGAGGCCTGCGTCGTCGGCATCCCCGACGCCCTCAAAGGCCACATGCCTTTTGCCTTTGTCCACACCAAGCGCGCTGCCGCCCGCGGCGCCGGCCACGGCGACGACCCTATGCCGCCTGCCTTTGACGCCGCCCTCTTCCGCGACCTCAACGCCCGCGTCCGCGCCCACGTCGGCCCCATTGCCGCCCTCGGTGGCCTCATCGAGGGCGCCGGCATCATCCCCCGCACCCGCTCGGGAAAAACCCTGCGCCGTGTCCTCCGCCAGCTGCTCGAAAACGCCGTCCACGCCGACTTTGACGCCCCCGTCGTCGTCCCCTCCACTGTCGAAGACGCCGCCGTCGTCGACGTTGCCCGCGCCCGCATCCACACCTACTTCCGCGACCATGCCGGCGACAAGCACGCCGCCATTGAGGCGCGGGCCAAGATCTAGAGGCTTTGACTCGGGCGTCGTTTCTTGTATGGCAAGCTTTAGACTCAATACAACACGTGATGACTCTTGCTCGTGCTCGTAGACTGTCCCAGCCTTGCCACTTGACGTGCATGATCACGGCCGGCCACGGCCTTGCCGTGCTGGGCCATCGTCCAGCCGTGTCCAGCCGTGTCGACAGGTCAGTTTGCCCTGGCAACATACTCGTACAAAAGTAAGGGATCGTCAGGTTGACAAAATCGCCCAACGCGTCGGCATCTTCCGTCTGCCATTGGGCTGGAGATAGGACCGAACAGCGAAATCCCTGCGGGCTCGGCTCTCGCTTCGCCTCGTCTCATCAAACAGCAGGCCGGCCAACACCACAGGGAGGACCGCTGTTTCAGCGTCGCTGTTGGGAGCAACTGCTGCCCCTCCCCTTAGCAGGATGTGATGTGATGGGGATGGGGATGGGATGGGATGGCGTGTGGCGCATCCACCACGATGCCCAGACTGGCCGCAGCTGACCAACAGTCTCCGGTTCCTTTCTCCCTGTTTCCGTCCCCAACGGCAGAGCTGCGGACCCGACGCACGAGACGAACCTGGCCCGTAGAGTAGCAGCGAGGAAAGGGAGAGACGGAGGTCTGTTGGTTTCGTTATCTTCCGTTAGACCAGCAACCCGAGTCTGCCTTGCGTCCCTGGCTGCATCTATCTGACCTAGACCTCTGCTCGTGCTCGTATACCAGAGACAATGGGCGGCCCGAGAGGTCGCACCAGCACTCGCCTAGTCCACCGTGTCCGTCGTACCCCCCCCCCGTAGGTCGCCGTCGCATAGCCAATGCCGCACTCGCGTGACACATGCGTACGCTGGGCAACCAAGCACGAAGCAGAGCACAGAAAGCAGAAGCACAGAAGCATGCAAGAGAAGGCCGAGAGAAGCGGAAGAAGATGGAAGAACATGAGTGGAAGAACACAAAAACACAGAACACAGACACGGACACCGAACAAGACACAAGATATGGAACACAGGATGGCAACACAAGATGGCAACACGGAATAGCATAGTACTCGTAGAACACCCTCTTCCCCCCCCTCCCCCCCGCGGCCTGGCCGCCCCCAATCCCGAGCTGATGCAGCTGCACGACGAAGCCGACCGCTGCAGCTGTCCTGCACAGAGAGCAGCATCACATATGCGAATCATACATGCGTCGACGCGTGTGTCGACTCGTGCGTCGACTCGTGCAGTTTGCCGAGTCCAATTGGACATGTCTGCGCAACCTTTCTCTCTCTCGTGGTCTATCACATTCGGCCCCCCCATTCTCGCCGTCCTTGCTGGGTGACGAGGTACTCGTACAAAATAGAGCTCGGGCATGACCTGGGACGACAGCGCCCGTCAGCACGAGCACCCGACAGCTGCTGCTGCTGCTGTCGCTGCTACTGTTGCTGCTGCCGCTGTCGTCGTCTTCCCTTTCCCCTCCCCCACGTCCACCCCTTCCCGTCTCCGGACTCGATGCACACGTGGTGCTTCGCGCACGCCAATCGGAAGGGGCTGCGAGCAGCAGCAGCAGCAGCAGCAGCATGTCCCTGTTTCTCGACGAGCATCTCACGGTCTGACGGCCACGGTCTGACGGGCTATGGCCCCCCCTTACCTGCCTGTGCCGGGACTGCAGCCAGCATCCAACAGCAGTCGCCATCACCATCACCGCCCGTCACCACCACCACCACTCGTGCCGCTATCACACTATCACCGCCCAGGACGCCGGAGACGCACGCAAGGAACCTGCCCCCCTCCCCCCTCCCTTCCCTTCCCCCCTCGTCCTGTGGTTGGCCGATGAACGCGCAAAGTCGCACCACAGCGGCATGGCAGGACAACCTTGAAGGGGGGGGGGAGGAGGAGGAGGGCTGATCACACCCGTGACGAAAATATCCCTCGTCTCTCGGGCGGACACCCGGGTAAGGGACTAGGGAAGCAAGAGAGGCAAGAGAGGAGAGGAGAAGGGGGGGAGGGGAGGGGAGAGATGTGCCGTGCCGTGCCATTTTTTTTTTTCTTTTTTTTTCTTTCTTTTTTTCCGCCCATTTTCTCCAGCACGAGTATTAATACACTCGTATTTGCTACAAGGGACTAGCTAATAGTTTGATGTTTCATATTTATTCAATAGTTTGCGCACCGAACCGTTGCTGCAGGCGCGAGGCGTGTGACTCGTTCCTTCCCTCTAGAGGGGATCTTTGGGGGAGATTTCCCTGAACTGACGTGATTTGTGCTGCCATGGACGGTGGCTAGAGCCTTGCCATTTTATTTTTTATTTTATTTTTTTATGTTTTTTTTCCCTCTAGCCTTCGACGGCTCATGCAGTCCTCGCATTGCGTGCATGCGAGCACAAACCAAAAAAAAAAAACGCAAGAGCCGTATTACTGACTGTCCTGCTGCCGCTATCGCTGCCACCGCCGCCACCGCCGCCTCCTCCTTCGCCTGCAGTTCATCCCGCCACACACCCGCGGAAGAGCGGCGGCGGCGGCGGCGGCATAGCCAGGGTCCTTCTCACCTGCCTACCCGCTGTTGCTTGCTTGCTTGCTGCTGCTACCCACCCTGCGCGTGCGCCATCCTGACGGATCACGCAGAGGGAAGTGCGTGTGCGTGTGAGCCAGTGTGCGTGTGAGCGAGTGGGCAAGCGGGCAAGCGAGCAAGCGAGTTCGCTGCTCTCTGAAGCCGAGGGCCGAGACTTTCTTTTCTTTTTTTTCTTTTTCTTTTGTTCCCCCTTCATCCTTTCCTCTGCTCCTTTCTCTGCCGCCAGGCTGACCTGCATGTGCCCGCCCTTGCCGTCGCCCTTGGCCAGCGCCGTTGCCGAAGTGCAAGCATCGGTACGAATACGGATACAATACGGCTGAGCACGACGAGGTTGCCAGAATCTACGAGTACGAGTACGAGTAATAATACGGGAGCAGGCGCTTGTTCTCGCGTGCTCACACTCACGTTGGTGTTGTCCGATGCAAGGCCGGCCCCCCCTCCCCCCACCCCTCTGGAACAAGGACGGCCAACCGGAGCCACCTACAAGTGAAATGGTGCGCCCATGACACATTGACAAACTTGTGTGTGCAGTTCAAGTAATACGTACGAGCGACGAGTACTTTGAACATCTGTGGAGGGGCCGAATGAGAAGGGAAGGGGGAGAGGAGGAGGGGGGGGGAATCTGGCAGGTTCCTGCCTAGCAGCCTTATGCAGGTGGATGTGGACTGCGCAGCCTGCGTTTTCCCCATCATATCTGCCGGGTAGGCAGGTAGTCTGACGGATGGGGGGGGGGGGCGGCCTCTCGTTCAGGCTTTCTCTTTTTTTTTTTCAATTTATTTAATTTATTAGCTTTTTTTTTTTTTTTTGCTCCGTCCAAGTTGCATGTCAGAGCATCCGCCTGCAGCAGCCCATCCTGTTTCCCACCCTCTGTAGACGGGACTGACGTGCTGTAGATCCCTGTGGCAAGCGAGGCCGAAAGAGAAAGAAGAAAAGGAGGAGGACCAGGGACGACGGCTGCCGTGGGCTGGCGGGCTGGTTCGCTTACGACGGGACCGAAGCCCCATCACAACCATGGCCTCTCGCTCTCTCTCTCCTCTTTTCCCCTTGCCAGCCTACGACTGATGTAAGATACGAGTAATACTTCCCACCGCCATTGCCACCCCCTCCCGTCCTCGTCTCGCCGACCGGATCCCCCCCCAATGGGCTACGAAAGATAGTCTCGGCCGTTTCCCTCTCTTGCAATTTCTCTGTCCGGTTTAGGGCGATGTCGGGGGGCTGGCGGCCAGCGGCAAATCGACCTTCCCCATACGACAGCAGACGTGGCCCCCGGGAGGGGAAAGGATTTGGAAAGGGGAGGATGGAAAGATTGAAGGGGGGGGGTGTGGATCAGGAAATCCAGGAAGAAAAAAAGAAAAAAAGATGAAAAAAAAAAAGAAAAATAGGAAAATGAAAAATGTCTCCCTCTTTGCTCTCTCTCACACGTTTCTTCTCTCTTCTTCTCCCTTTGCTCCTGCTGACAGACCGCCTTGTCAACAATCGCCCCGGAAGCTCCAATCTCCTTGGCCATGACCGGACCGTCCAATCAAGCCGCGCGGGCACTGGGGGGGTGAGCTGGTGTGAGCGCCAGGACGGCGACATGCCAGCGCACAGGTGTGGTCCCCCCCCCCTCCCCCCTCTCCCGGACCCCTGCCGTGTGGCTCAGTGACCCGGGTGGCCCAGTAGTCCAGTGGTCCAGTGACCCAGTGGCCGAGGACCCCAGCACGATACGAGTGGCACCGTCGGCATCGAATCCCTGAAACGGGGCTACAACTTGCTGCTCGCACAGAGAGAGGGTTGTATGTATGTACAAATATGGCACAGGTCGTACGCGTAGTCATCGCTGACCTTGCCCAGCCACCGTGGTTCCACGTGAGGCCCTGTCTCTCTCTCCCTCCCCCCCCCGCTCTCTCTCTCTCTCTCTTCGCTGCGCGTAACCTGTGCGAGTCACGCTGGCGCCTCGTACTTGTCTGTAATCTGTATTGCCAGGGGACACACGCACAAGTAAGCAGCAAAGTGGCACAGGGGGAAAACAAGCGCAGCCAGACATGGGTATGAATACACGAATACACGATACGTGGTACACTTGTCGCAAGAGCATGACCCGAGGGATTCCAGCCCCGACCGCCCCGAAAGAGGGATCATCGGGTCTGGGTCCTGGGTCTGGGTCTGGGTCTGGGACCAGGAGTCCAGGAGGGCCGAGGAGGCCACGAGTTAATTCTCGTGGATTAAAGAGGAGAAAATAAAAATAAAAAAAAATTCGAAAAAAAAATAAAAAAAAAAAGCCAAAAAAGACACTCGTCCATGTCCCAACCGGGTTGGTCTCCGTCTGCCATATCGTGGTCGACCTGATAGGAAGACGGAGAGAGGCAGAGAGGGGGAAAAAAAAAGAGAGAGATCGCAAACACATCCCACGTTCGGCCTAGGCGTGGATGGTGGCATCGTGGTGGCATCGTGGTGGCATCGTGGTGGCATCGTGCCTTCGGTTCCGTATGTTAGCACCGAGGTAGGGGTACATGGCCCTTTCTCAGCCCACCCCGCCAGGGCCGAGGAGAAGGCGAGAATGGAGAGAGCGGCGCCTGGGAAGCGGCCAAGCAAAAGCACGCCCCCCCCCCCTTCCCCCCCAAACCCGCTGGAGCGATACGCAGAAGCACCAAGGGGAAGAAGCGGTGTGCGCAGGGCTAGGCCGAAAGCAGGCTGGGGCGATATCACGCTAAACTGACGCCTTTTTTTTCTTGTCTCCAGTGTGTGTCCTGCAAAGGAAGAGGAACGAGAGAGAGAGGTCGGGTGTGCCCATTTTCGGAGAGACAAGGATAGATCGAGGAGAGGGATGGAGAAGGAGGGAGGGAGGGATGAAGAGATACGAGCATTACGAGTATTGGTACGGGCAGCGAGGGAGAAGACCGTATGCAATACGGTCTACGAGAGTGGACATGCTCTGCTCGACAGCTTGACAGTTCGACAGCTCGAGCTCGGCAGTGACATCGTCGTGCCATCTTCAGGGGCACAGCACGCCGTCTACGAGCACGTCTCGCCGACAGCTCGCAGGATCGCGGCTTCGCAGCTTCACAGCTTCACAGCTCTGGCAGCGTTTGCAGCGTTTGCAGCGTTTGCAGCTCTCCGCTCGCAGCTCACAGCTCGCGGCTCGCGGCTCGCGGCTCACACGCCCCCTCCTTCCCTCTTCTTTCCTCCGCTCCAACCCCCCCGCCTTCGCTTTTATTTCGCCTCGCTTCGACTTTTTGCCACGGCCTAGATTGTGGGCAGACCCGGAAGCTAGAGAGGCCCAGTCTGAGATCCCTCCGATGACCACGACCAAATCATTCCTCTGAATCCTGCAAGGCAAATATGCGGGAGAGAGAGAGAGACGGCATGAGGCTAAAATAACAAGAGGGCAGGGAGGGACGGGGCAGGCAAGTACTTTGCCTCTCATCACCCGGAACGTGTGCGTCTGTGTGGCGGCGGTGGTGGTGGTTATACGTGGGTGGCGAAAGAAACGGCAAACGGGTGTTTTCTTTTCTTTTTTTTCCTTCTAGACGGTCTCTCTCTTACTCTCTCTCACCAGATGTCGTGCAGCAGGGGAATTAAATAAAAGGAAAAAAAATAGAGGAAAAAAACGGGAAAGGTAAGGACGAGACGGAAGAGACAAGGGTCCATCTTCTTGGCACACAACTCGAACACGCAGCCCATTGAGCCACAGAAGCCATTGGCGCATGACAAGACGATAAAATGGCAGACCAAGAAAAAAAAAGTACGCAAGACCTGGGCTAACCACAGCCAGACCAGCCTGGGGGGAACCAAGGGTGAAAAAAGGCTCAAAAGGCCAGGTCCAACCTGGGAAGTTTGAGAAGGACGGAGAGAGGGTTCGAGAGAGAGAGAGAGAGAGAGAGAAGAGAGGGGGGGGGTGTTGGTGGACGAGTAGCGATACTTTTGCCTGTCAGGGACCGCCGGCACCTCGCCCGTTTCCTCTCTCTCTCTGCGGCAGGGGAGGGGGAGGGGGGGGGGGCGCGGGCGTATGTAGGGTGGGTATCCCACCCAAGCTTGGGTTCGCATCCTTTTGAAGTGAGATATGGGTGCAACGACACTACGAAATGGCGCGGCGGAAAACGGTCCGTCATGCAGTTCTCTTCCTGGTCCCCTCCCCGGTCTCCCCCCCCTCCCTCTCTCTCCCCCTACCCTGGTCTTGGTTGTGTGGATTGCTGACCCTGGTCCTGTCGTCCCCTCTTCTCTCTCTCCCCTTCCCTTTTTATCTCTCTCTCTTCCCACCCGACCCCAGCAAATCCGACACCCCTGCCCAGTTCCCTCTTTGGCTTTCTTTTTGCGCCGACGAATCAGAAGCGGCCGGGACCGGAAAAGGCCAATGATTTGCATAACCCGGTACACGCCTTTTTGGGGAGAGGGGGGGGGGGGGGGGGGGGGGGGGGGGGGGCGAGAGAGGCCAGCGCAGAACTGGCGCGGAGCAGGTGAGACGGAGCACGAGCTACAGAGCACAGGGCACAAGAGACACACACACACAACGAATTGAATCTGCACGACACCTGAACGTATCCTGCAGCACAGATGGCTCCGGGACGAATTGAGTACGAGGAGGGGGACTGGGACGAAGGTCGAGAGAAAGAGAGAAGGCGAGAGAGAAAGAGAGAGAGGAGAGACAGAGAGAGAGGAGAGACAGAGAGAGAGAGAGAGACGACGTACTACTCGAACTCCGTAGAAGCCGTGGGCGTGCGTGTAAGACGGGCTATCTGTTTCAATTTTTCTTTTCTTTTTTCATCTTTCTTCCCTGTGCGGCATTCTTGCCGGGCGTCACATGGACCCCATCACGAAATATCGTACCAGAAGATCACAGGGAAGGGGAGGGAGAAAGGGCAGGGGAAGGGGGGAAGGAGGAAGGGGAGGGGAGGGGAGGGGGGGGGCGTGAAGAGAAGGGGGCAACGACAAAAGACCATTGGATGAAGGTTTGTGTTTTTCTGGTTATCTGGATATTATTTTCATTTTTTCTTGTTATTTTATCCCCTGTCATAATTCGGTTTCCTTCATTTTTCTGTTGGCTCGATCGAGACGAGATTAAAAACACGGCGGAGCAGGAAAAAGAAAAGAAAACATCCATTCTTCGTACGAGATGAAGAAGTAAGCAGACCCAAAATCCCCCTCCTAAATGAAATAAAAGAATAAAATAAATAAATAAAAAAACCCAACAGAAAAATCACCAGGCAAAAGCCGAGAGCCATACAGACAGACGACGGTAGCGCCAACTCTCTCCACCGACGATTGTCGTGTTGTGGGTTTCGAGACGTGGTGGGCTGTGATTGGGCCAGCTGAGCGTTCTTTTTCGTTTCATTTTCTGATTTTCTGAAATTTTTTCCGATTTATTTTTTTTGTGTCTCGGCTCTACGAATTTATGTGTTTTTTTTTTTTTTTTTTTTTTTTATAATTCTCTATTTTTTCATTTGCCAGCAATTTTTTTTGTGGTGAGATACGATCAGAGGAGAAGGTGAAGCGTTTTTTTTTTTGCCTGGCGCTACCCCCGTTTTGATTTCATCAAGAGACAAAGGGGGGGGAGGGGATATGATGATCTGTCCGCAAAGGTAATGCTCGTGTGTCTCCTCTCCTGCCATCACTGGTCAGCCGGGAACTGCCCCTTTTCGTCTGCCCTTCCGGGCTCGTTTGATGATCCATGCCATTGTGGGCAGCTGTTGACCGCCAGCGATATGGAATTGGGTGTTGTGGTGCCCGAAGACGAGGACGAGGGGGAGGAAACGAGGGAACGAGGGAACGAGGAAACGAGGCAACGAGGCAACAAGGCCGTACACGTATGCATCCTGTCTACTCGTTATCCTACTCGCAGAGCATCCACCGGGATCACTGTGATGCTCGTATTCCTGGACAACACAACAGAGCAAGCAACGCTGTCCGTGACCAGGTGGTGAACGGACAAGTGTCGTCGTTGTTTGCACATTGTAAGAGACTCGTATTTTGCAGCAGGACCACCCGTGGTTCGCAGCTCGTGGCTCGGCCGGTTTTTAGCTGGCAAAGCCGAATGCGCCGTTCCACCCGCTGGATCGGCTTAGCACAAGAGCACGAGCACGAGCACAAACGAGCACGAGGCACGAGTAGTATCTTTACTCGTACGTGGTTGCGTGAGCGAGCATTCAGACGACCTCGCAAAAACGCTCACCACGCCTTGCGTCCCTGCCCCCCGGGACCTGGCCGGCCTTTTGGTCTCGCCTCTCTCCTCTGCTGGACGAATAATCCTGGGCCATCGCAGCTCACTTTTTCTCACTTGTCTCATCCCTTTCGCCAGTCCCGGACCCAGTGGAGCGCCCGGCCAATTGGCAATAGTCGCCTCCGCTGTCCGCCGCCGTTGTCGCATGGCGTCAGGACCGTCAGGATGACGGAAGAAAAACAGGGCGAGAAGCAGCAGCAGCAGCAGCAGCAGCAGCAGCAGTCCGGTCCTCCCCCCCCCCCCCCCCCTTGCCTGCTGCAACCCCACAGCAGAGGATGGCATCGCGGTGCATCGGGAGTGGACAGGCCAGGGATGAGATGCTACGACGCAATGCACGAGCAACTCGTACGCCCAGAAAGAGAGAGCGAGCGAGAGAGAGGAGAGAGATAGAGACGAGCCAGGGACCGCGTGTCGACGACGCACAAAGCTAAAAAAGGCACACGCGCTATGCAGCCAGGTGCGTAGCCGCTCTGCATTCGCGCCGCATCTCGTCCGTATCTCTTGTGCCTTTTTTTTTTACCCCCCTACGTCCATGCACGTTGGGTGCAGCATGCGTTTCGGCGGCAGGGGGGGGATCAGGACAGCCCCTCCTCCCGCCGCCCCCCCCCCCTCCTATCCTTCTAAGCACCCAACCAGGTCGGCCAGCCTCACCAATGTTCCAGGCTTGGCCAGGCTTGGCCTGTTCGCCGTGGCCGCGTGGGGAGGAGAGAGCCTCTCGCCGTGTCCACCTGGCGAGGCCGACCCTGTCGGCCAGCCCGTTGGAAAACAGGGAACCCCCCCCCCCAAACAAACAAAAACAAGAACACAGAACCACCACCAGCGGGACACGCGCTATTGCTCCGTCGCGGCCAGCCGAAGCCTGGGCCCTCTCGTAGTATCGCTTATGAGACGACCACTCCTCTTCGCTCAGAGTACTTTTTTGGACTCCGGGATGGAATCCCGGGAGCCGAGAGCTGGCCAGAGGCGAGAGGGAGAGAGAGAGGGGGGGGGACGCTGGAGCGATCTATCTTGCCTTGCCCCCCCGCCCTGTCCGTGTTGCCGTGTTGTCTCTTGTCACTCCTGGGTCACGCTGCCACGCTGGCACGACACCACTGCTGCCACGAGGGCTAGCGTCGTGACCGAGCTGACATGCCGGCCATGGACGAGTGCTGTGCCGTTGAAGCAACACCGACATGTGAGGCTCAAAGGAGCAACAGGTGCAGGGTGTCTGTCCCTTGGGCTGCTGCCGCTCCAATAGGCAGCGAGCGTGCCGGCGTGCATACGAGTACGAGCACACACGGATAAGTGGTAAAGTGGTGGTGGCGGTTCTAGGCGGGCGGCAAGCGCAAGATGGCGAATGGTCCGGACTGCCCGCGGAACAGGATAAAACGCCGTTGGCTCTGACGAGCAGTCGCCCGAGAAAATCGTTAATTGGCGGGGAACTACTAATACTGGAAACGGTTGTGGAGAGAGAAGCTTGCAGCGGTAGTTGGGAGGTCCGTTGCCGCTGCCGCTGCTGGCTGCCATTGCCCGCTATCTGCTGCTGCTGATACATGTTTTTTTTTTACTGCCCGCTATCGCTAGAATGGGGTACCAATAGACCAATAGCGGCCGGTGCACGGCCAGTCTGCCCCGAAGGGTCACTACGTATGTATTACTCGTAGTGCACGAGTTGGTCGTACAGGGAGCGCAGAACTAGGCCTATTCGGCTCGTTTTTACAAAGCATTGCGGGGCGGGTAGAGCGGGCGCCTGCTGTTTTGGGTGGCGCGGCGCTAAAGGCGGACAACCGAGCAGCCCAAGACCGCCCAAGACCGGCAAGACTGGCAAAATAGAATAGAAAGAGGGGGAAAAAAAAAGATAAAAAAAAATCCAGCTGCAGCAGCTCGGCCAGTCAGTCAGCCTGCCCGCCAGCCAGCCAGCCAGCTGCCAGCCAGCGAGCCCACCGCCTGAGCTTCGGCTCGCCTGCGGTATACGAGTATTACGGTAACCGGAATACTACCAAGACGGCAATATACGGTGTGCAGAGAGAGACGAGAGCGTTGTTTTGTATGTACAAACACACCCCCCCCTTCCCTCCCTCTTTGGGGTTGCTGCCAACGCCATCCCTCCCCCACCGATCGGCAGCCCGGTTTCAAACCCGCTGGTGTGAGCCGGACACGCCCGCCGACTGGCTGACGAGGGCCGAAGATGGGGAGACGGAAAAGAGCGAGAGTGAGAAAAGGGCGTACGGCTGACCCCGTTTGTTTCGAAACTGGCCGTCCTTTTTTTCTCTCTCTCTTTTTTTTTTTTTTTTCTCGGCCTTTCGTCTGGGCGACTCAGCCTAGACGACTCAGTCTACTCGTAGGCGCCCTGGCAAAAAAAAACGTGGACCGAAGAGGCAATTTCTGCGTGTCAGAGACAAGCTGGGAGTCGTCCCCTCCCCCCTCACCCCCCTTCCCTCTCCCAAGAAGCCCAGAGCGAGCGAGACAGCTTCCGGACACGACAACCGCCGAGGGCCCCGTCAAATTGAATTGGCTTGCCCCCTTCTCAGCCAGTGTCTGCCCGCCACGACAGCTATCTATCTCTCTCTGGCTGTCGACCGGGGCCTCTTCCTCCTGGCTCGCTCGCTCTCTCGCTCGTTCACGGGGGAGCCAGCTGACACTACAACACGAGCTGCCCACACACACACACACACACACACACACCGCGCACACCCTTTCTCCACCGCGGCAGATGCTAGAGACAGAAAACGACGCTGCACTTGTTTTCTGTTCGTCATGTCTCTCACCACTGCTCTCCCTTGCTGTTCCTTGCATGCTGTTGGTTGGAGCCCAGCGGAACTAAGCACACAGCAATCTTCTTTTTAGGAAAAAGAGCAGGGTCCTTTTCCTCGTAGGGAGACGGACACGGCGCAGGAGCAAGAGGGGGGCGTGCAAAACCAGCGGTTGCCCAATGGCATCGCCAGGCCAGGGGGGGGTGCGTACGGGCATTCGACACTGGTCATTTTAAGATATACCATGCTCGTTTCGTACACACCGGCTGCAGCCTGCACCGCGTCGCGTCCCATAGGGCTGCTTGACACTTTTTTTTTTTTTTATTTGGTGCATATCCGTACATGGTACTCGTATTTGTACAAGTCATAATGCGAGCAAAGGTCTACCCCCTTTCCTCAGCGACAAGACTGTTTGTTGTCATGTTTCATGCGTTTTCTTTTTTTTTCTCTCTCTCACTCGCAGGAAGGTGAGAAATGCATGCATGTGTGCATGCATGCATCTGCCGACAGGAAGGGGTTTTTCGGTTTCGCCACTGGCTGGCCAAGAGCCTCGTGGCAGGTCCTGTCTGGACGTGCCTCAGCCTGCAAAAGTACGATACAGTGACGACCGCACCCCCAAACACAGAAATGAACTAAACAAAAAGGGGAGGCGAGGCGAGGGGGGAGGGGGGGGGAAGATGGGAACGAGGAAATGGACGGGGGGGGGAGGGGGTATGGTATTGCTGTCGATCTGTGCCGGCGAGACGATCCCCTTTTTCCCATGCTTACTGTAGCGGCGGCTACGGCTACGAGGGGAGGGGATCCTGAGCCTCGTACATGTTGAGGCGCTGCATCTGGCATCTTGCATTGGCTCCCTCTTGCAGGAAGGAGGCGTCCTGGATATGCCAGATGCGCTTTGGTGGCTTACTCTTTTTTTTCTTGGCCCCCTCTCTCCCCCCTGCCTGCGCAGCGTGCCATTGAGGAAAAAAACCAAGAGGCACAAGAGGCCTTTCTTTTTTTCTTTTCTTTTTTTTTTTTCCTTTTTTTTTTCACCAGCCTCCTGCTTCTTTTGGCGACCCACCTTCGCTCTGCCCTGCTTGCACCTTTTTTTTTCTTGCTTGTCTATCAGAGGCGAAGCGGACAGAATTTTTACATGGTCTCAGAGCGACCGCCATTCTGGCTCCTCTCTGATTGTGACGTGATGAGCGGAGACAGGGGAGGGGGGGGGGGGGGGGGGGGGGGGGGGGAGAAGAGGAAAAGAGAGAGAGAGGAAGTCGACCCTCGTAGCGTGGGGAGACCTGAGCCCGTCTTTGCCAATGTGGGACACGGAGCACGAGTAATATGTTAATACCCGCTCGTACAGATACTCTCGCACTCTCTCCCCCCCTCGTGCTTCTCGTAGCGTGCCAGCGTCGACATCTTGGGAAATACGAGCAATCACTTGCGAGTTTCCCATTTTTGGTCGCGGGAAACGACACCGACGAACGGTTTCTATGTGGGCTGATGCATCTTTTGCGCCATGGAATGTGCCATGCGCCATTGGTGTGAGCGGCTTTCGCCGGCTTGGAGGACGTGCTTCCCCGGGCGGACCATTTTTTTGGTCCTTTCGTCGCTGCTCCCTACAGTACAAATACAAAAATACCTCTGTCGACCCAGCCTCGAGGTCACGGCACCGTACTCGTAAGAGATAGGGGGAGAGGGGGACCCGTTGACAACGGACGGGGGGGGGTGCTGTTGGTTGCGGCCTGAGAACACGTTTGTCACGTCTGCGCCTTCTTTTCTGCACAGCATGGCTTGGTGCGGTGTGCAGCTGCGAGAGAACTGAGTATTGCAGGTACCGATGCACTGCGGGCAGATACAAATACGCAGGGGCGCAAACACTCTGCAGATCGTCTTGTGGAACCAGCGAGAGAGAAAAGTGAGCGAGAAAAGTGAGCGAAGCAGGAAAATGATCGCCGTGCTGCTGTATTTGCACTTTGCAGGAATGCCGTGAGAACGTTCTCGGCGTCTTTCGAGAAAGGTTTTTTTTTTTTTTTTTTTCCTTCTAGTTTGCTCTGCCACGCCCATTTTGGCTGTCTGCCCTTGGCTGCGATCAGTTGTCAATTTTTGCAGATCTCGTGGTTGGGCACCTAATGCAGCCGTCAAAGATGAGTGGTTTGGAGCCCTCTTCCGGCATAGCTGCTCCTCTTTTTTTTTCGACGGTACGGAGGGACATGGGACCTGGTGGGCTGCAGCATGCAGGCCACAGCACCTGAGCGATGTGGGTTTCGGCTACGTGAAGAGGGGGAAAGAAACGGGGGGGTCGCTGATGGATCGATGAATGGGCTGCACAGTCGGGGGGTAAAAAAAAAAAAAAAAAAAGAGCTCCCAGGGCCCCTGACCGTTCGTGCGAGGCTTGACTGTGTGACTCGTACTCGTACAAATACAGCGCGACTGGAGTGTCTGTGCCAACCAGCAGCCCCGATTTCAATCCCACCGGAAGGGGGAAGCTGCGAAATCCGAGGCTCGTGAGATACGAACTGTCCAAGACCCGGCCCACTCTCAGTGCAAGCGGGGCTATGGAGGATGGTCCGGACACATGAAACGGGCAGTACGGGACGAGATACAAGTGCGAGTACGATAAATAATACCCAATATCGCACACCCACGAGTCTTCGTATCTGACCTGCCACACACGAGACGCAGTCGGCGGTGCACCGCTCTGCTTCCCGCGTCTGTGCCTCTCAGAACAGGCAGCTGTGACTGCGAAAACGGATCCAGCAAGTCGGTGCGTTCGTGTCGCCGCAGCCGCCGCAGTCGTCACAGTCGCCGTAGTCGCCGTAGTCGTCGCAGTCTGCAGCCAAGTCATCCAAGGGAAGCCGCAGATGCATGTAGTCCTACGTCTCCTTCTCATCCTCCGTATAGCAGCCACGGCATATAGGCTGGGCTCGAACCACATGGGACATGCATAACTACTCTAGTGACGCCGTGTCGCCGTGACACAAGACCTGGCCCTCCCGACTTGTGGCCCTCCCGACTTGTGGCCCCCTCCCCCCTCTCTCTCTCCCCTCACCCGCCTCCATCATCTTGCATTGCAGGAGATGCCCATGTGCCGGCACATTCCTCCAGCGCAAGGGCTGTTGTGCCTGCAGCGAGAGCGAACCGACAGGGGGGAAGGGGGGGCGGTTTACAGAAAACGAATCAGGTCGGAGGCCGACAGAACAGGCAATGGCAGAGCCCAGAATCGGCCGACGGCTGTCCTCCCTGCTCGGCTCGGAGGGCGCGAAATGTGCACAAATAAAAACGTACGAGAATGGATGGTTGTATGAGGACTTTCTTGATCTTGGATCGGTTAGAAAGGATGTATCTGATTTTTTTTTTTTTCTTTTTATTCCTCATTTTCCCTCCCGTCTCGAACGCTCGAACACTTCACCCATGTCCATTGGCGCCGCTTTGCTGCAGCAGCCCGTCCTCGTGTTGGCGGCCGGGGCTCCGTGCGCTGCCTTTCGCGCCCTCCGATGTGCGTCGAGCAGGGGGGGGGGGAGAGAGGAGGGGCGAAGAGAAGGGAACTGGACGATCCGAGAGCACGGGACCAGAGGGGCTGGTACGCGTGAGGGAGAAGCAGCGCCGCAGCGCAGCAGTGCAGGAGTGCAGGAGCGCAGGAGCGCATGAGAATACGACGTGCTCGTGGCAGAAAAGGGCCGTGGCCCGTGACTCTCTCTCTCCCCTTGCTGTAATGAGGAAGGGAGGTTGGCCCCTGAATTAAAGCCCAAACAGACATGTCCCTCTCTCCCTTGCAGACGTTCATGTAAGTACAATCAATTACACCGCCAGATGGCTGTGTATCTTACAAATACTTTCGGACTTAGTTATGCAGGGCATCGACAAAAAAAAGTCTGATGGCACAAAACGGACGGCCCGTTGCTGGAAGGGAACTGCCACACCCCCTCCTTTTCTGCTCTAGCTGCCGTCGCAACATCTGCACAGCCAAAGGTGGGCTCACTTCTCGTCCCCCCCCCGCCCGCCATGCAAATGCATATGCAACGGCAAGCCACGCGCGCTGTGGCCTCCGTTCAACCTCGCAGCCACGCTACCATGTACTCGTACGGTTACGGTGCAGCACAGCGAGGCCAGGGGCCATGAAAGGGGAGGGGGGGGGAGAGGGGGCGGCAGAGAGGGGGGGCCAAGCGGGCAGAGAGTGTGGTTCACGTCCAGTTCCTCCTGCCAAATGCCCAACAGGGAGCAGCGCCGAGAGGCTCCGAGGTGAACTGCATGGGACTGTCTGAAGAGGGGGAAAAAAAAAACGATCGCTCGGAGAATTCAATTGAGTTTTGACCAGGGATTTTTTTATGCGAGTGTGCACGTACACCGCGAGCTTCTTGTGCATGCATATCCGTATGCAAATCGCATGGGCGTGAAACACACTAAGAAAAAAAGCTCTTTCTGCGGGGAATTTATTTGCAGAGAGGCCTCTACGAGAGAAGTGCATCCATCTTCTCTGCATCTCTCCACGTCTGCGTTGTCCCATGTCGGTCGGTCCACGCCATTACTTAAGCAGAGCGAGATTACTAATAACAAAGCACGTTTTTCGTCCGCCAGGGGGAGCGTTGGGCGTTGTTGGTTCTAGGGGCCTGATATTCTTTATTTGCTGGCGCCCCCCCTTTCATATCTCCTCTCTCTCCCTTGCCCGTTTGCGCTGTTGGTCTCCAGCTGCGCGGGCCATTGCATGGGAATTGGCGACAATGGCCAAAATGGGATGCTCGTCGGTGCTCGCATTTTCCAGATGGCAGCACCAGCATGGATGATAGCGCGGCCACATTAGCGAGCCACTCGGCAATCGAGTTCCAGACGAATAGAAAAAATGATAAAAAGGCATTGTAAAGATCAACCCGAGAGCACGAAAAGGCGGCAAAAAAAAAGACGCCTGCTGTCTGCGAAGATGGGACAAGACGGCCGCCGACCCGCCCTGGCCGCCAAAACTGGCCGCTTTTACATAGTAGACGGTCGCCTCGACGGAAACTGGCCAACCGGGAGTCTGCATTGGCTCGCCTGAGCCACAGCTTGTGTGTGAGAGATGTGAACACCGACCCTTTTCATCTAGTATACCGGCTGGTGGATCAGTGGAAAAGGTGGAAAAAAGGGAGGTGGTCCATACCAACCACCCAGGCTACCCGTACAGGGGGGGGGGGGGGAAGGCGGAGGAGAGAGGCCACGAGAACGATTCGTGCTTGTACGAGTACGACGTGTGAGGAGATCCCGTCTTAGGGTGGCTGCTAGTTTGGACAGTTCACTGCCCGTATGTGCGTGCTTTTTTTTTTTTCCCTCTCTTTTCTCTCTCTCTCTTTTTTTTACTAATTCTCTTTGGTCCTGTGCTCGGACTGCCCCGTACGGGTTGCGTGGAGAGGGAGGCGGACGGGGTGCGTGAGCTGCATGTATGGAAGCCGAGATCGAAGAGCCGAAGAGCAGAGGGCGGCAGCAAAGGGTGAGTGAGACAAGTGCAAAACGTTACAAGGCGAGACAAGTGGCTGGCAGAGAGAGACACACAGCGAGGGCTAGGAGTCAGGGCTAAGCTACACAGCCAAAATATTTTTGCGTCTTAGTTTCCGATAGACACCATTCCGGGGTTCATTCGCTCCCGATACGAGCCAGCGCAGAGAGATCTGTAAGGCTATTCGTAGGCGCCATGAGCTTCCTCGCTTGTTAGAAAGGGGGAAAAACATTTCATTTGCAAGCGTGAGGTGGTTGGCTGGTATACAAACTACGTGCACAAAATACAGATGCTTGCTCGTACGCGTGGCGAGACCAACCTGGCGGCCCGGTCGGCCAGATGGGCCACAGAATACGAGGGCGAGTACGATACTCCCGCAAATGAAAGGACGCAACTTGTGAACCGCGACGGCGAAGTGGTGTGTTGTTTACGCCCGCCTCCCTCGCTCTGCGCATCTGCCAGTCGGCGTTCAACGGCGTCAAGAAAAAAGTACAAAAAAAAAACGGGGGAGCAGCGGTCGTTGACGACGTTGCAGACTCGGACGTTCTCGTGTGCGGAATCAGCGCGTGGGCACAGGTTCTTTTTGCCGAGCCGGCAGGCTTGCAGAAGGCCAGGCAAGGACAATACGTATCTTTACCGGACCTGACAAGGCGCCAACGGACGCCACGGCTTGCATGGTCTCTAGCGGTTTCAAAACCGAATGATTGCTGACGGAAGGCGCGAATTTGGTCGGCGCTAAGGGGTGTCTCTGCCATCCTCTGCCATCGGGTAAGGAAAGGCAAGGCGACACAAATAGAAATCCCGGTCCAGCGGTTTTTTATTTTATTCATTTTTTTTTATTTTTTGAGTGGTTTTGTCTCGCCATCTGAATGGCCCATTGGCGTGCTGGCGTGCTGGCATGGCGCGCGCACGAGTATATCCGTATCTTACGTGCGAGCATTTACAGAGGGTGTGCGAGCACGGAGGGCGTGCCAGTATGTAAGATATCTCACGCTTCCCGTACCTGCACCGCAGCGGCAAGAACGGCGATCGGCCACAGACATGCGTTGGGGCCACGAGGGGATCGGTTAGCAAGCGCCGGGATGGCTCCTCGACGCAAAGGGCGTTGGCGTGTTGGCGATGCAGGATTTTATTTTTATGTTTCTCTGTCGCGGCCCTCTTCCATTTTCCATTCGCTGCGTACGCGCCTGCCCAGCGGGCGGCGGCGGGACGATGCAGCAGCAGCAGCAGCAGCAGCGGCAGCAACACGGCAGCGCTCTTTCCCAGGTAAGGTATCCTTGCCACCCCCTCACGATGGCCGGTCCCCCGAGGTAGCCTGATCCTTCGCCGGAGCAGCCACCACGACGCTCGCGCTCTTTCCCAGACAAGAAAAAGATGCGCTGGGGGCGCGGGAGCACTGAGAGCGGTTACTGTGTATGGTATAGAGCGTTCCCCAGCCACCACTCCGGACCAGCACCAAGTAAGTACTCGTACGAACTACCCAGCTGCCCCCACCACCGCCATCTCCACTCTGAATTGTGCGCAGGCGGCCAGAGCATCGCGCCTTCCCGGGGCAGCTCGTACTTGTTGGACACTGCCTGCACATCTGCCTGCACATCTGCCCGCACATTTGCCCACACATTTATTTGCCTGCATAGCCAGGCAAGACAATAGAAGGCCCCCTTTGGCCAGAATGGGCGACTGAGCGTCCCAGGATGTCACCAGACCGTCTTTCTAATGTCTCTAAACAGCCTCAACCCCGTAAACCCGCCTCCATTCCCTCATTCCCTCATTCCCTTCTCACCTGGGCTCCAGACAATCCTGGCCGCGCCGTTCTCGCCGCTCACCCCTTCCGCCAGTCTAGCCAGCTATGGCTTCTCCTCTTTTTTTTTGCTTTTCTTTTTTTTTTCTTTTTATGTTTCTTGGTGCAACCCTGCCGTTCCCACGCCACCTTCAACCACACAACGCAGCCAGCCAGACCACAGAAAGAGACAACCACACTTAACGCCCCAACCACCTTTTCTCTATCTTCAACACTTAACTCGCTGACCCGTCCCCCCCTCTCTCTCTCCTCCCCCATTCCTCCCACACACCCCTCCCCCCCTGCAAGGACCTGCCCATGTACCCTTGTCTCCCATCCCTACCCTGGCCTCTCCCCTCTTTTTTTTTTTCGCTGCTCCTCTTCTCTGGTCTCCCTCTTCATTCTTACCGCTGTTGGTCGTGCTACTGGAGATACGTATCTGGCTATCCCACCCAACCCTCTCTGGCTCCCCCCCCCGTCATCCTGCTAACCAGCCAGAGGAGGAGTGAGAGAAAAAAAAAAACACCGGTTGGACACCAAACCATCCCTAATCCTGCTGGGTGGCTAGTGTTCTTCCTCCTCCACCGACCGTCGGTTAGCTAACCTGACCACGGTCCCCGTCAGGGTGTTCCGCTCAGCACACAGGCTGGGAGCCGGAGAAGGGGTGTGTGGCTTGAGAAATACTCGTAATATGTACAGGAAAATCAGAAAAGAAAAAATGGTGCTCCTATGCCATACGTGCAACCTTGCGCTTGCTCGACTGGGACGAGTCGTCGTTGTCTGTTGCTTCTCTCAGCCAGGTCTCGCGGCTCTTTTGCTCTTCTGATTTTCTTCTGATTTTCTTCTGTTTCCTTTTATTTCCTCCTTTCTCCTCTCGTCTTCTCCCTTGTCGTCCTCGCGCTGCCTCTCGCTTTCCCAGATCCGCCCCAATCTAAAGACACCGTCTGCGGTAGCTGTATCTGTACGAGTACTTGTCGTACACTACGGAGTACATAACACCACACACCCTTGCTCCATCTATACTAGACTTGGCGGCAGACCGGGGGATGGGTCTGTTCTCTCTGATCGACCTACCTTGCTCCCGTACTTTACTACTACCACAACCGCCGCCGCCACCACCACCACCACCACCACCACCACCACCACTACCACCACTACTACTACCACCACGTCCTCCACTTAACTTTCTTTTACCTGCCTCCTTCTTCCCCTCGCCGCCTCCTTCTTGTCTTCGACAACCAAAAGGCAAAGCCTTCTTTTTCTCCCCCCCCCTTCTTCTTCCAACCTTCCCTCTTTTCTTCCCTTCTGTTCATTTTTTCCTCCTCCCCTCCCCCTTCCCCCCCCCTTCCCTTCTGTTCGTCACTCTTTTCTTCCTCAGTCACGATCAGCGTCCCCGACCTCTCTATTTTCCTTTACTGTCGAAAATTTCTGTCGACATCCGGAAGGTTAGTCCAGTCCGCATACGGCCTCCCCGCCGCCGTTTGCCAACCTCGTTGCCTTCTCCCGACCCATCGCTGCTTGGCTTCCAGCTATACCACTGTTTTGTCTTGCTGGGCCCCCATTCTTTCCTCTGCACTCCACACACCATTGCCTCTCTCCCTCCACCTCACCGCTGACCATAGTCCTGACCTTGCTTGCAGTGGACGAGTCACAGGCCCCCAAAACGTCTGGTAGTTTTCATTCCACCCACCGTCGAAGACCTGGGAAGACAGACGTGGAAAGAGCGAGGAGATCACCTGCGAGCCAGACGACCAGAGGTGCCATTTTGGGCAGACGACACGCCGTTCGGTTTCTGCATAAGTGGTTTTGGATTTTGGCCTTTTTTTTTTGTCTGCGAAGCTTGCTTGCATTTTCATGTACTGCATTTGACGACGCCGATGAAAACGACAATTGCGACGAGCCAGAACCCTTGAAAAGCAAACAAACACACTCTACCGATCGAATTGCTTTCCCACAGTCTATGAAGCGTGGCATTGCACTCTTCTGCATATATTCACCTCCGCCTTACTCGACTACTTGTTGGCAGTGCTCTCCATCTGTGGGTGGAAAGTCTGATTTGAGATCCCCCGACCTCGTTTGCCGCCTTGCAACACCCGCCCATTCTGCCTTCAGCCGTCAGGTCTGAAGGTGATCTCGAAAGCTGGATCTCCCGTCGTTATCGCAAGTGCAAACCCGGGGTCCGCCCGACACGCCGGCATATCTGCCCTACGCTGTTGTGCAGAGGCCATCGTCATACATGAACGAGCGATTGCCGTCACTTCCTCTGCCAACTCCCACCCAATTGGTATATTCGTCGGGCACGGCGTCACCCCGGGTCAGCTCCATAGCGTCGTCGACCAGCTCCAACGCGGACTCGCAGTCGTCCTACACGTCGGTGGCTTCTTCCAACGGACCGAAGACGCCTCCGTCGTCCTTGCCGTCGTCCCTGCCGTCGTCTTTGCCGGTCACCGGAATCAGCAGCAGCGGCAACGTCGTCAGCAGCGCCCTGCAAGCGCCTCTTGTCCAGCCCACCCTGGCCGGGTACGATCAATACCAGACGATGAATCAGGGAGCGGCCGACATGTACTACCAGCAGCAGCCTCACATGCAGACTGGCCCGGCGCCGCCGCCACAGCCCGTCACGTCCAGCGCGCTCGCCCAATACAACCCGCACCAGCAGCCGCCATTGCTGCAGCCCGGCCCTGCCCAGTACTCCACCCCGGCGCCCTACACGCAGTACGGCTACCCCAATGGTCTGACGTCGCCGCCTACCAATGGCCCGGTGTCCAACCCCATGGCCGCGAACCCTCACGTTCTGCCGCTGCCTGCTGTGGCGACACAGCCGGTGCAGACCAACTACAACGGCTTCGACACCAGCGGTCAGATTGCCCCTCCTGGCATGAAGCCTCGCGTCACCGCCACTTTGTGGGAAGACGAGGGCAGCCTGTGCTTTCAAGTCGAGGCCCGGGGCGTGTGCGTCGCTCGGCGAGAAGGTAAATTCTACTCCCCCCCTTCCCCCCCTTCATTCCTGAGCGGTCCACATCAAAAGCTCACACTAACGTCTGGTCAGACAACCACATGATCAACGGCACGAAGCTGCTGAATGTTGCTGGCATGACCCGTGGCCGTCGGGACGGCATTCTGAAGAGCGAAAAGGTCCGCCATGTCGTCAAGATTGGCCCCATGCATCTCAAGGGCGTGTGGTACGTGTTCATTGTTGTCCTTTGACCACCGGGTCGCTCGTGTCTAACTGTACCTCAGGATCCCCTTTGAGCGGGCCCTGGACTTTGCCAACAAGGAGAAGATCACGGAGCTCCTCTTCCCCCTCTTCGTCAACAACATTGCCGCTCTCCTGTATCACCCGACCAACCAGAGCCGCACCAACCAAGTGATGGCCGCCGCCGAACGGCGGAAACAGGAGCAGAACCAGATGCGGGCCGGACAGCCAGTCTCGACCCTGCCGTCGCTTCAGCACCACTCGACCATGGCCCTTCCCGGCCCGCAGCAGACGCTCCCCTCGCACGGCATGGCTACTCCCGGCCGCCCACCACTTGACCGGGCCCACACCTTCCCGACGCCGCCCACCAGCGCCTCGAGCGTGATGGGCGGAAACATGAGCGCTTCCGAGCCGTTTCAATGGCCACAGCAAGGCGTGAACGGAGCACAAGGTACACATCCAATGTCAATAGATACGAGCCTAAGCAACGCACGCTCAATGCCTGCTACTCCAGCTACCACCCCGCCCGGCCCGCTGCAGGCGGTGCAGCCGTACCCGACCTCATCCCAGTCGTACGACAACTCGCGGGCCCTGTACACGCCGCAGCCAACACATCAGCAGCAGCAGCAGCAACAGCAGCAGCAGCATCAGACGCCTCAGCAGCCGTCACAGGCCCAGGCCTATGGCACGAGCGGCCCGAGCAGCAGCCCGCAAGACCGCACGCTCTACAGCCAGAATGCCGCGGCTGCGGCCGCGGCTGCCGCCGGTGGCTATGTGAAGCACGAGATCCCCATTCCTCCGAGCCGCTCGTCCGTCGTCGGGTCCTCAGGAAGCCCGGTCGGCCAGAAGCCGCCGAATGGCTTGATGCACCACGCGGACCAGAGCGCCGAGCAAGTCGGCCAGGGCGTCCACGACGACGACCACGAGCACGAGGCCGAGTACACCCACGACAGCGGTGCCTACGATGCCAGCCGCGCCCCGTACAACTATGGTGCCCCCCAGGTGGCGGCGATGCCAAACAGCCACCACCTGTCGCCGGAGATGACAGCAAACGGCAGCCACCAGGGCACGTCTGGACGGTCCACACCCCGCAGCGCTGCGGCCCCCCAGACCTACTACGCCCAGCAGGGCTACAACACGCCGCCGCGCGGCTCTGCCGCCGCCGCAGCCACACAGGCGTCCAGCAACCTGTACAACGTCATGACGAACGACCGCAGCAGCACTAACGGCGCCTCGGCTGCGGACGTCTATGCCCCCCCAGCGGACATGGGCGGCTCCATACAGAACGGCTACGTCACTTCTGTCATGAACGGTGCTTCGGCCGGCATGAAGCGGGGCCGCGACGACGACGACGACCGGTCATCGACGGGCGGAGCTGGCATCGGCATGGAGATGAAGCGCCGGAAGACGCTGCTCGACTCGTCGATGCCCTCCCCGGTCTACGACGCCTCGGCGATGAACCGAGCAGCACCTGCCATTGCGGCCCAGCAGCAGCACAGATGAGGGAAAGCGGGAAGCGGGCCGCTTCTCTTGTCATGGTGATGCTGTTTGTTCTTCTCCCCTTCTCGACGCAGAATATGCGACCCGATTTACGACATCTGCGATTTTGCAAACATGTTCAACAAACGATTTCCATGAATCCATGTGGAACGACCAGACGGCCGTTCTCATAATGACAGCATTCTCTCGACATTCTTTTATCTGTCTTTTTTTTCGTTCTTTCTTGTTCTTTTCCGCCCTCCTCTCGGCACATCCTCTCTGCATTGGCAGATGATGGCTAACCGGAGTCTTGATGATCGCACGTTTTTCGGATGACCTGAAGCGATTAATGACCAAAACCAACCCAAGAGACGTCAAAAAGTCTTCGACATCCATTTTTCACGACCTGTTATTCTTTTTTTTTCTTGCCAGTTACATGTTTCAAGTTTACTTCAACGACACGGGACCCACACCAGAAAAAGCTTCTTCTCTCCTACGAGATATCACGACTTTCTTTTTTCGCCATCCTTTTTTTGCTACGTTTTCTCGCGCGACCTCTGGCCGTTTTCGTATTGGCATGCATCGAAACGATACTTTTGGTGTACCTATGGACGCCTCTGTCGACACGATTTGTCTTTTTTTACTTCTGTTCCTTAAAATGCCTGAACACGGTGTAAATGCCTGATGACCTAACGCCCCCATCGCATGGAAGGATTTTAATTTCTAAAGACTTTGATTTTCTTCTTTTTGATTTTTTTTGTTCTTTTTTGGCTCTCTTCTTTTCTTATCTTGTTTTTTTTTTTCTTTTTCTTTTTTTTTCTTTTCCTATTTCCTTTGTTATGTGGCCAGATAAACGCGTTTATGGGGATATGGGGAAAGCTTTGGGGGAAAATATACGTCCTCCGCCTGTGATGTAATTCAGGCGAGGCAGTGAGAGGAACGACATGACAAATGAGAAAAGAAATCCATTCTGCCATGTTCCACTACCTCTCTCTTTTTTTTCTCTCCCTCTCTTCCATGCATCCAGGAATCCAGGAATGATTGCGCTGCGTTGATTAGCTCTTGTTTTTTTTCCCCTCTCCCCTTCGACCTGTCTACCCGGCGGGCGTGCATGGAGAGGGGGGACATGACAAAAAAAAGCAGGCATGGAGAAAAATGGAGGACCTAGGAAACGGGAAAATAGGAGGCGCATGTTGGGGAGGACTGTTTTTGTCCCCCCTCCTTCGTCTTGTGGCTTCCTCTTTTGTGGTGACCGGAAAAAAAAAGAGTTTGGAGGGGGGAGGGGTCTTCATATTTGTGTGTGGCAAATGTCTTCTCGGAATTGGCCTGGGAACTAGAGCCAGCCTGGAAGCCTGGCTTCCGCTCTGGTTGGGATGTGGTATTCTGTTTTTTGTGCGGGCTTTTCCCCATGGCTCCCTTCTTTTTTTTTGTCTTCTTTGCTTTGTTTGTCTTGATTGGTATTCTGCTTGCGGATCTCTACTTTTCTTTCTTTTTTATTAAACGACGATTGACGAATTTCCTTATCAAAAGCATCCAAATGTTTTGGGTTATTTTTTTCTCTCTCTCTTTTTGGCAGTAGATGGTTTTGGTGACTATGAGAGGCGGCGAGATGCTTGGGGAGGGCGGAAGCCAATGTGCAAAAAAAAAAGAGAAAGAAAAACGACTTCTCGAGACACAAGAGTCCCCCCCTCTCTCTCTGAACGGTGGGAATCTTGCGGTTCTGTTGTCGTTATCTCTTCTTTTTTTAGGTTACGAGACCTAACGATAGCCGTGAGTTTTGCTTTGCAGACAAAAAAAAATACAGAGAGCCAGTTATCAACGCGTCCTCTTCCAGTGTGATTTTGACAGGAAGACCCCCCCTTGCCAGGAGAGGACCGGATGGCCAGGCAGGCTTAGCTTGGGACGAAATTGGGCTTGCCGCCAGGGAAATCTTTGTGTGGATACCAACCACTGCCGTCTCTGTTTCGTCAACCGAGAGAGGCTTCTGGGTCTGTCATTTTACATGACACAGCTCGGGCAGATCAATGGGCACCTGCTGCGAGCCGTGGGGCTCTGACAAGATTGTCGCTACCGGCCAAGCTGCAAGTGATGTGCACCGACAGAAATCGTATTTGCATTTCGTATTCGTACTTGCAAGATACGATGCAAGACGCAGCGTGTCGTCCTGCTCTGCTCGTACGAGGGGTTGCGCATCAGCTCGCACTCGCAGATCGACCGCCTCCGGCCGCGCCTTCAGACGGGTGGTCCGAGCGCTGGGCCGCCGTTGGGTATTACATACACTGCGGGCATTTTTTTGATATATATAAAATATCTGGGGTGGTCGTTGCTGGCAGTCACGAGCGGTTGGCAGCTGCAGGGCCGCCGTGTTCGCTGCCGGCTCTCATCCGACGAACTGCAGCGCGTGGCTCTCATCCTTGTCTGCGGGCGCTATTTTGATGCAAGATTGCTATGCGCGCGTCCAGATATTTGTATTATGTACGGATATCTTGCGTGTATCTGTATGGGCGGCGCTGCAGCTCCGGCAGGAATGCAGACGCCCAATTTTAATAGCTTCATGCCCTGTATTTTAATTTCGTGGCTGTGCCCGTACGGCAGAAAAGGGGTGGTGCATGGCTGCAGCCCCCCCCCCCTCCTCTCCCTCCCCTATGTACAGCACGTGACGAGAACCTGCATTGTTACCCTAGCAACACCACCGGTTTGGGCTTAGCGAGTGAGAAAACGTGGAGACCACACCGCTGTGCGCGTTGACAGGTGGGACACGGTCGACCCTTCCATAATAACAGCCACGACGTGGTATTTTTCCCCATCGAGTGCATCCACCGACTTTTTCCCTTGTCCTTTTTAACTCTCTGCACATCCGCACAGTCCCGTCACGATCAATGGTTGAGGCAGCCACGACAACGATCCCACAGCCTCTGAGAACGCACAGCAAACGGCGCGTTCCTATTCGCTGGTGAAGAGAGAAAGAAGAGAGAGACAGAGAGGGAGAGAAAAAAAAGAAAACAAGTTTGATAGGGGGAAGCCGAGCAATCCATGGCCTCGCCCTTGGCGCCAGTCCAGAACGCGACACTGAACAGCATCACCTCGACGGCGCAGAGCGGCAGCCAGCGATACAGTGCCTACGACTTCCGCCAAGTCTCTTCGGTGACGACGACGACGATCTTGCCCCTGAGCAGAAGCACAGGAAGCAGTCTTGCAAACGACGCCGCCACCACCATCACCACCACTACCACAGACAACATGGAGGTTTCCTCGGATGCGAGCTCGTCTCCGTTTGTCAACTCGGTCATGGCGACGACGACGATCCACGAAGCCGAGCACAGCAGCAGCCAAGAGAACATGGCCCCAGCATCGGCCTCCAAATCAACACCGACGTCCACCCCCACACTGCCGCCCGCAGCAGCAGCAGCAGCAGCAGCAGCAGCACCGGCGTCTGCGGTGCCGCATTCCGTTCTCGCCAAGCACGCGCGACCGATGTCGCGCATCATGTCGGGCAGCGAGCTCTCGCCGCTGAAGATTCTGCAGGGACGGGTCACGGGGCCCGCCACGGGATCGTCGGCGGGCGGCGGCAGCCCCGCATCGCCCGACAGCGGTGCCGAGAGCCACAGAGACGGGCGAGACGGGTCAGTGGACGTGTCGTCGGCCGCGTCGTCGCCACGGGCGCCGCGGGCGCCGCGACGGTCCATGTCCGGGTCGTCCCCCCAGATGCTGCCGCCGGCTGCGGCGCTGGGACGCGCCTCGCGCAAGATCACGTCGCCGGAAAAGCGGTTCCCTGTGCGCATCAGCGTGCCTGTGGCAGGGACGGCCGCTGCAGCTGCGGCTGCTGCTGCCGCCGCTGCGGCCGGCGTGTCGGCCTCGGGGACGCGGTCGCCCCCGCGCCACGCGCAGTCGCCAGCGCTGTCGCCGCAGCCGGCACAGTCGCTGTTTGAGCAGATGAACCGGCCGCTGCACGGGCGGCAGATCAGCCTGGACGAGGCGATCCAGCTCAATGAGGGCCTGAAGCAGGCGATTGACATTTTCGAAGACGAGGCCAGCGTGATCGAGGATGGCCCGAACAGCAGCAGCCCGAACGGCCAGTCAAACGGCAAGTCAAATGGTCAGTCAAATGGTCAGTCAAATGGTCAGTCAAATGGCCAGTCAAACGGCCAACCAAACGGCAAGCCAAATGGCACCAGCCCACCACGGCCACGACAGCACCAGCGGGGCGCCAGCCTGGCAGAGAGCCTCGACGGCCTCTCGCGAGACGAAGACGCGGCGGTAGGCGCCGACGACACTATGGCCAGCACGTTCAGCGCATTCTCGGCGGTGCCGATGCTCTCGAAGCTGGGGCAGCAGAGCGGGCGGTCCAGCCTGGCGGCCGACTCGATGCGGACGCCGCGGCCCAGCGGAAACGGGACCACCAACGGGACCACCAACGGGACCAGCAATGGGCCTCTCCCCAACCGGAACGCACACTACGAGTCGGGCAACACGACGAACCTGCTGATGGATTTCACAGAGCAGCTGCGGTTTGCGCACGCGCAGCAGCAGTCGCCGTCCAAGGGTCGGCTGGGGCCGAACGGAGAGGTGGCCGGGGGTTCTGCCGGAATGCCGACGGCGACGCCGCGCAAGAACCTGGTCAACCTGCTGGACTTTGAGATCCCGCCGCTGCCGACACCGCGCAGCATCCCGACGATCACGCCGCGGGAGCTGGAGAGCCTCAAGTCGAACTTTCTGTCAGAGATTAGCAGTCTCAAGGCGTCGCTGAGCGGCAAGGAGGCCGAGGTGCTGGCGCTCAAGACGGCGGTGGGAGATGCGGAGAAGCGGGTGGGGACGTGCATGGAGCAGCTGCGCGAGGACCAGGTGACGCGCGACCAGCTGGCGGAGGAGAAGGACGGGTGGGAGCGGCGGGGGCGGGAGATGGAGGAGGTTCTGCGCACGGTCAAGGCGGAGATTGTGCTGGGACAGCGGGAGCGCGAAGAGCTGGAGGCGAAGCTGGAGGAGTCGGTGATGCGGCGGGAGGCGGCGGAGATGATGGCGCAGGAGGCGGAGACGAAGATGGCGGTGATGCGAGCAGGGCGTGCGACGGCAGAGAACGAGCGGAACGAGAGCCACAAGTCGCGCAGCCCGAGCGGGGGCGGGTCGGCGTCGCTGTCGTCGTCGCCGCCGTCGTCGACGCAGCGCGAGGTGGAGATTGCGGTGGAGCGGGTGGCGCGGGACCTGCACGCGGCGTACAAGGCCAAGCACGAGACCAAGGTGGCGGCGCTCAAGAAGAGCTACGAGGCGCGGTGGGAGAAGCGGGTCAAGGAGCTGGAGGCGGCGGCGGAGGCGCTGGCGCGGGAGAACGAGTCGCTGCGCATCAGCCGGGACGCGGCGCTGTCGCGGATGGTGCCGGGCGAGGAGGAGCGGCAGAAGGAGGAGGAGCGGCGGCAGGCAGCAGTGCGGGACGCAGCGCAGATCAAGGAGCTGGGCGCCGAGGTGGACAAGCTGGAGGCGGTGGTGCGGACGGTCAAGGCGGACAACGGCGAGCTGCGGACGCTGCTGGAGCAGGAGCGGGTGGAAAAGGGCGAGCTGGTGATCCTGGCAGAGGAGCTGATGTCGATGCAGCAGCAGAGCATGCTGGGAGGGGGAGGAGGGTCTGCAGAAGCGGCGACCACCACCACCACCACCACCAACACCACCACCACAGCCGCAGCGACGACAGCCACCCCAGCACCGAGGTCAGCAGTGACAAGGTCAGCGGCCGGGTCGGTGACCGGCAGCGATTCGCCGAGAAAGCCCAAGACGCCAGCCACCCACCGCACGTCGACACACTCGGCGGCCGGGGCTCCCCACACGGCCAAGCGTCACAGCATGGTGATGGGCGGCGGAGCGACGACGCCGGGTCACGCGCGACCGATGAGCATGCACGGCACGGGCGCGCTGGGCGGTGGCGGCGGTGGCATGGGCATGGGGCGAGTGTCGGGGCTCAAGCCGCCGAGCAGCTCGACGATGAGCACGGGCGGCTATACGCCGGCGAGCCGGATCGGGCGGCTGGGTCACGACCGCAAGCAGAGCAACACGTCAGGCGGCAGCGGCGGCGGCATTCCGCGGCCGGGCAGCAGCATGAGCGGGCGCAGCGGACTCATGAGCTCGATCGAGAAGATGGGCAACTACCGGAGGGAGTGATTTGCATTGCTTCTTTTCTCTATTCTCCCTTTCTCCCGTCTCTTTTCTCTCTTCTCTTTTTTTTTTCCTCTTTTCTTTTTCCTCTTCTCTTTTCCTCTTCTCTTTTCCTCTTCTCTTTCTCTCTTCTCTTCTCTTTTCTTCCTCTTCTCACTTGGCTACGACGAAATGAATCATGCACTGCACCAGGCGAGAAAGGGCATACTGGACGTTTGGGCTGTTTGGACGGATGTTTCTGGGTCTGGATGGGCATTTGGGGCCAGTTTTTATTAATGAACCCGTTCTATGTACATTGAGGCTGCTGACTAATAACTGCCTCTCCTCTCTCTCACGCCAGCTTCTCGTGCTTGTACTGCTTCTTGCCCTTGCCGTAGTCGCCGGCGGCCTGGCCGTGGCCGCGCAGCTTGTACTTGTAGATGGTGAGGCCCTCGAGGCCGACGGGGCCGCGCGAGTGGATCTTGCTGGTGCTGATGCCGACCTCGGTGCCGAAGCCGTAGCGCATGCCGTCGGCAAAGCGGGTGGAGGCGTTCCAGTAGACGCCGGCGGAGTCGACGGCGGCCATGAAGGTCTCGGCGCGGGCGGCGCTGCGGGTGAGGATGGCGTCGGTGTGGTGGGAGCCGTGGTCGTTGATGTGGGCAATGGCGGCGTCGAGCGAGGGGACTGCCATGACGGCGAGGTCGAGGGAGAGGAACTCGGTGTCAAAGTCGGCGGGAGTGGCAGCAACGATGCCGCTGTCGTCGGAGCCCAGGACCGCCTGCGTGGCCGCGTCGCAGTGCAGGGTGACGCCGGCGGCGCGCAGGGCGCGGGCGGCGGCGGCGAAAGCGGGCTGGGAGAGGGCGGCCTGGTGGACGAGCAGGGTCTCGACGCTGTTGCAGGCGGCGGGGTAGCCGGTCTTGGCGTCGAGGAGGACGGCGGCGGCGGCAGAGGAGTCCTCAAAGTCTTCATCCAAATAAATGGCACACAGCCCGTCGGCGTGGCCGAGAACGGGGATGCGGGTGCCGGCCTTGATGCTGCGGACGAGGTCGTTGGAGCCGCGGGGCACGACGAGGTCGATGTCGCGGTCGAGGGCGAGCAGCTCGTGGACGACGTCGCGGCGGGTGACGAGCTGGGCGGCGGCGGGGGGCACGGCAGAGCCGGCCGAGGCCAGGGCTTCGCTCAGGACAGCAGCCATGGCCAGCAGGGTCTGGGTGGACTCCTTGCCGCCCTTGAGCAGGGCGGCGTTGCCCGACTTGATGGCGAGGGCGGCAATGTTGGCGAGGACCTCGGGGCGGGCCTCAAAGATGACCAGCAGCACGCCAATGGGGCAGCTCACGCGCTCGAGCTCCAGGCCGTCGTCCAGGCGCGTGCGCAGCGCCACGACGCCCAGCGGATCCGCCAGCGCCATGACGTCCCGGATCCCCTGCAGCATGTCCTCCCACTTGCCCGGCCGGCCCAGGTCCAGCCGCGACACCAGCGACCCGCTCAGCCGCCCCGCCGCCACCTCGGCCTGCGCTGCCGCCACGTCGCGCGCATTCGCCGCTAGGATCGGGCCCCGCGCCGCCGCCAGCGCGTCGTGCATCGCCGCCAGCGCCCCGTTGCGCTGCTCTGCCGACAGCGTCGCCAGCACGTGCGAGGCCGCCTTGGCCGCGTGGGCCGCCTCGGCCGGCGCCGCGTCGGTGAGGGACATTGTGTGTGTGTGTGTGTGTGTGTGAGGGGGATAGAGAGAGAGGGAGGGAGGGGTAGAGAGAGTATAGACAGAGAGGTGTTCCAGATGTCTTCTCGTGAACGTCGTCAACGTCGTGACTCCAAATTTAGCGGCAGAAAAGCGGGAGCGCTCACCGCCCGCCGCCACCCCGCATTCGCCGCCAGCCAGGCACCCTCTACAGGGTACCTGACAGCGCGTGCCATACGCTGGGCAGCCCTGCCGAGGCTGAGGCTCCGCTGCGCACTTCCGACGGAACTATGGGGCGGAAGCGTGCACTTCCATGTCCGGAAGCACGCATCCGCCACAGCCATCCGCAGCCACGACGGTGGCAAGACAGTGGTCACTAGCAGTGGCCATTAGCAATGGTCAGCAGTGGCCATTAGCGGTGGTCATTAACAGTGGTCATTGCAGGCAGTGGTCGTGCGGATGGCAGGTTCTCGGGGTCAGCGTGTCGGACGAGTTGTCGCTGCAGTCAGATTAGCCGTCACCGCTGGCTGCAGGAATCGCCGAATGGGCGGCAAGTCGCGACCTGTGCCGAATATCCGGAAATCCACCCGACGATCGCACGGGTCAGATTCTACTCTGTTGGTAATACGAGAATGATGGGCACCATTTTCACGTGCCCGGCAAGAGGAAAGTAGCAGCCAAATGCAATGCTGTGCGCTCGCCATCTGGCCGGCTGTCGGAAACCTGTCGTAGCAGCGGCTCCCCCTGTCGGAGGGATATCGGCTCCGTGAGGGGGCGTCGATAGCGCCCTTTGGGATAAGGGTCATAGGGTCCCGTCCATTTTCCCGTTTCCCGTTTCCCATTTTCCGACTCCACATATCAATCGGCACTTTGCCTTCTTGTTTCCATTTAGAAGGAAGGAAAAAAAAAAAACTTTTTTTTTTAGCTATTGTTAGCTTTCCCCAGATTTGGGCTTTCCGTGCACAGTGACTGTTTCCGCTGCGACGGTGTTAGCCAGACTTACAATCGCCAAGACTTCTGACGGACTTCTCTTGGACTCTGCTTGGCCACTGCTGCCTGTCCGCATGGCCGAGACGGGGCAGCACGGTTCGGATGGGGCCGACAGCGAGCCGGCCCAGGTGGACGAGAAGGGTGGCGAGTCGGGGACGGAAAGAGAAGCACGAGAGACGAGAGCAGACGCAGACGCAGACGAGAGGAGAAAAGAGACCGACGACTCGGACAACGAAGACGACGACTCGGACGAGCCGCCCGAGGACGACGACGACGGCATGCCGCCGCTGGCCGACGAGCCGGGTGCCGGCATCCAGGCGTACGAGATGCAGCGGACACACTCGCACGCGTCGCACGCGTCGCACACGAGCGCACACCGCACGCCGTCGCCGTCGCGGGCACCATCGCAAGCACCGTCACATTCGCGGCCACCGTCGCGAGCACCGTCACAGTCGCGGCCGCCGTCGCTGGCGCGGGTGCCGTCGCGCACGCCCACCGTGGTGCCGCGGTCGAAGCGCCGCGGCCTCTTTGGCCAGCTGACGCTCATCCCCGAGGTCGAGCGGCCGTACGACTACCCAGACCGCACCAAGTGGACCATCACGCTCATCATTGCGCTGTCGGCAGCGGGCGGGCCGCTGGGGTCGTCCATCTTTTACCGTGAGTGATTGAGTTCCTGTCGACGTTGACGGCCGAGACTGACCGGACAGCCGCCCTCTCCGAGATGGCCGCAGACCTGCACGCGTCGCCCACGGTGACCAACCTGACGGTGGCGCTGTACATGCTGGCCATGTCCATCTTTCCGCTGTGGTGGTGGGTTGCCCCTTCGCTTGCTCTCGTTCGTGTGCTGACAGACAGGTCCTCCTTCTCCGAGAGCTTCGGCCGCCGCAGCGTCTACATCGCCTCCTTCTCCCTCTTTGTCGTCTTCTCCGTCCTCAGCGCCGTCAGCCGCAGCATCGGCATGCTCATCGTCATGCGCATCCTCGGCGGCGGCGCCTCCGCCTCTGTCCAGGCCGTCGGCGCCGGCACCCTGGCCGACATCTGGAAGCCCGCCCAGCGCGGCCGCGCCATGGGCATCTTTTACCTGGGCCCGCTGACCGGCCCGCTGTTTGCCCCCATCATCGGCGGCGCCCTGGCCCAGCACTGGGGCTGGCAGAGCACCATGTGGTTTCTGACCATCTTTGGCGGGCTGACGCTGCTGATGCTCTTCTTTTGTCTGCCCGAGACGCTGAACCGGCAGCACCAGGCGGCGAGCCGGAATGCCGGCAGCCAGAATGCTGGCAGCCGGGCGGGGACCGCCCGGACCGCCCACCGGGACAGCACCGACGAAAACCCCCTCACCCGCATGACCACCGCCCAGTCGGTGCGCGTCCACACCCAGCGCCTCGCCGGCTTCCTCACCTACGCCTTTGTCCACCCCCTGTCGGTCCTGCGCTACCTGCGCTTCCCGCCCATCCTGCTGACCGCCATGTACGGCGCCGTGACCTTTGGCGCCCTCTTTGTGCTCAACGTGTCGGTGCAGTCGGCCTTTTCGTCGCCGCCCTACGCCTTTGGCGAGCTCGTCGTCGGCCTGCTCTACATCCCCTGCAGCCTCGGCTACATTGTCGCCTCCGTCCTCGGCGGCCGCTGGATCGACAACATCATGGCCCGCGAGGCCCGCAAGGCCGGCCGCTTCGGCCCCGACGGCGTCGAGCTGCTGTACCTGCCCGAGGACCGCATGCGCGAAAACGCCTGGCTGGCCGCCAGCCTCTTCCCCGCCGCCTTTGTCTGGTTCGGCTGGTCCGTCCAGTACGGCGTCCTCTGGGTCTGCCCCATCATTGCCAACTTTTTCTTTGGCGTCGGCAGCATGCTCGTCTTTGGCGCCGTCACCACCATGCTCACCGAGTTCATGCCCCGCCGCAGCTCCGGCGGCATCGCCCTCAACAACTTTCTCCGCAACATCTTCTCCTGCGTCGGCGCCATCGTCACCCAGCCCCTCGTCGACGCCATGGGCTTCGGCTGGCTCAGCACCATGGTCGCCCTGGCCGCCTGGATCGTCGGCAACGCCTGCATCTGGGCGCTGCGCCGCAACGGAGCCGAGTGGCGCAAGGCCATGGACAAGCAGTTGAAGTGAGGTGGGAAATCTCCAGAAATCTGGTCAGAAATCTGGTCAGAAATCTGGTCAGAAATCTGGCCAAATTATGTGTGGTACAAATGTATGTAATCTGAGGTAATATGACGTAATGCGATTTACACGTAAGCATCACACACACTCTCTCTCTCCTCCCCCTAATTACTCCCAAACAACCCCCCCAGCGCCTCCAGCCCGACGTTCCCTCCGCTCAGCACAATGCCCACGTCCCAGCCGGCCGCGCCGCCCTCCCGCTCGGCCAGCCGCCGGAACTCTTCGTTGTACAGCGCCACCGCCAGCGGCACCGCGCTGCTCGGCTCCACCACCAGCTTGAACCGCTCCAGCAGCAGCCGCAGCGCTGCCTTGATCTGGTCTTCGCTGACGGCGTAGACGGTCGCCACGCCGCCGCCGGGCTTGGCCGCGGGGTTCTCGTTCGGGCCCGCCGTCCCCGTGAGCACCGCCCAGTTGTGCACCCCCACGGGCGTGCGCAGGCCGTCGGCAATCGTGAGCGACTTGACCGCGGGGATGCGCTGGCCCTGGGCGAGGCCGCGGGCGCAGTCGTCGGCGCCGTCCAGCGACGGCTCGGCGCCGAACACGCGGATGCCTGTGCCCTCTGCCGAGAGCACGGTGCCGGCCAGCAGGCCGCCGCCGCCGCAGGGAGTGATGATGGCGTTGAGGCCGGGGCCGGCGTCGGCCCCTGGCAGCGTCTCCGTCGAGGGGGCACGGAGGAAAGCAGAGGGGGAGGCCCCCAGGGTCGACCCGCCCGCCGCCTTGGCCTCTGCCTGGGTCGACCGCCCCGCCTTCGCCTCTGCCACCTGCGCCTGCAGCTCCAGTCCCGCCGTCCCCTGTCCCAGGATAATGTCCGGGTGGTCGTACGGCGGCACCAGGCGCGCCCCCGTCTCCTGGTGCACCGCCTCGGCCATGGCCTCGCGCTCTGCCGCTGTCGACCCGCTGAACACGACGTGCGCCCCGTAGGTGTCGCGCGTCGCCGCCACCTTGGGCGCCGCCGACACCCGCGGCATCACAATGTGCGCCGGCACGCCCGCCTCTCGCGCCGCCAGCGCCAGCGCCTGCGCGTGGTTGCCCGAGCTGTGCGTCAGCACGCCTGCCTTCCGGTCCCAGCTCGGGTCCGCCGTCTGCAGCCGCGCCAGCGCGTGGAACGCCCCGCGCGCCTTGAATGCGCCCACCCGCTGCAGGTTCTCGCACTTGAACCAGAGCCGGAGCTTCGGGTGCGCCGCCGCCGCCGGCTTACCGTCACTTCCACTGCCAATGGTGATGCCCAAACTCTTCCTCTCCCCCTCCGTCCGCGGCCGAGACGCCACCTCGTCAATCGTCCGGTTCGTCAGCACCGGCGTCCGGTGCACCAGCCCCCGGATGCGCTCGTGCGCCTCCACCACAGACGCCCGCGTCAGCGGCGGACATGTCGATAGGCCGGCCATGGTGTCGTCTTTGTCTTTGTCGAGCTGAGCTTAACTGCTGAGCTGCTCACATTCTACACTTGGCCTGACAGATGGCAAGAACGAGGGGCATCGCACCGATATCGGCTGACTAAGGGGCCCCTCACTCACTCAATCGGCAGGGTCCACTGCCCATTGCCCCATTTGCCCACCGCCCACAGCTTGCAGCTTGCAGCTGCCGACACGCACAAAAAAAAACGGGGTCGAAAAATGAACCCATCCGGAGAGCACCAAGTCGCCCCGGGCCAATGGGGCTGGGGAAAAAATTTCCAGAGCTCTCGGTTTTTTGTGGACGGTCGAGGGGGTATTTACTCACGTCCCCTCCCCCACAACCAAGCTAGACAGAGAGAAAACCTGACACACTCTTTCTCTTTCCTTCTTCTTCTCCCTTACACCTCCTGTACCCCCCTTGAAAACACTTGTCTCGTACACAATGGCTTCTCGCGGCTTCTCCAAGGCTCTGCGGAGCCCCCTGGCCCGCCAGCTGGCTGTGCCGGCCGCCGCCGCTGCTCAGCGGCGCACGTTTATGGCTGCCGCCGGCCTGGTGCGGGCTTCGGCTGTGGCAGCCCCCCGTGTGTCCGCGGCCCAGCAGCAGGTCCGCGGCGTCAAGACGATTGACTTTGCGGGGTCCAAGGAGAAGGTGTGGGAGCGGGAGGACTGGCCTCGGGAGAAGCTGCTGGTAAGCACCACCTGAGCAGGCGAATTGAGAACGTCTGCCTTCTGACTCACCCCCCCCAGGAATACTTCAAGGACGACACGTTTGCCCTCATCGGCTACGGCTCGCAGGGCCACGGCCAGGGCCTGAACCTGCGCGACAATGGCGTCAATGTCGTCATTGGCGTGCGCAAGAACGGCAAGTCGTGGAAGGACGCCATCCAGGACGGCTGGGTCCCCGGCACCAACCTGTTCGAGGTCGACGAGGCCATCTCGCGCGGCACCATTGTCATGAACCTGCTGAGCGACGCCGCCCAGTCCGAGACCTGGCCCGCCATCAAGCCCCAGCTGACCAAGGGCAAGACGCTGTACTTTTCCCACGGCTTCTCGCCCGTCTTCAAGGACCTGACCAAGGTCGAGGTCCCCTCCGACATTGACGTCATCCTCGTCGCCCCCAAGGGCAGCGGCCGCACCGTCCGCTCGCTCTTCCGCGAGGGCCGCGGCATCAACTCGTCCTTTGCCGTCTACCAGGACGTCACCGGCAAGGCCGAGGAGAAGGCCCAGGCCATTGGCGTCGCCATCGGCTCCGGCTACCTCTACAAGACCACCTTTGAGAAGGAGGTCTACTCCGACCTCTACGGCGAGCGCGGCTGCCTCATGGGCGGCATCCACGGCATGTTCCTCGCCCAGTACGAGGTCCTGCGCGAGCGCGGCCACAGCCCGTCCGAGGCCTTCAACGAGACCGTCGAGGAGGCCACCCAGAGCCTCTACCCCCTCATAGGCGCCAACGGCATGGACTGGATGTTCGAGGCCTGCTCCACCACCGCCCGCCGCGGCGCCATCGACTGGACCCCGCGCTTCAAGGACGCCCTCAAGCCCGTCTTCAACAACCTCTACGACTCCGTCAAGGACGGCTCCGAGACCAAGCGCTCCCTCGAGTACAACAGCCAGGAGGACTACCGCGAGCGGTACGAGGCCGAGATGGAGGAGATCCGCAACCTGGAGATCTGGAAGGCCGGCAAGGCCGTGCGGTATGTTATGTTTCCTTCCATAGTCCCCTACTTGGGTATCATTCCACTAACTTTACAGGTCTCTGCGTCCCGAGAACCAGAAGTAGACGGTCGGGCTGGGCTTGGCTTACAGGGTACAAGGGTATACGGGAATACCCAGAGGGGGTACAGGTACTGAAAAAAAGGAAGAAATTGAATCATGCATGCAAACAATGTATTAAAAAAAGTGACGTGACCTTGTCGGCTGTACATCCGGCATCGACCTCTCTTCTGCAGGCAGACCGACTTCGGGACGTATTCACACAAAAGTGGGGCTTGGTCTGGACCCAGACCCAGGCAGAAAAAAGAGTCATAGACTCGAGATGATCACGACCACCGAGATGATCTCTTTTCTCTTGCAGAAAACACATTGTCACCGAAAAGATCTTTTTTTGGGAAAAGAGAAAAAAAATTCAGTTGGTGCCCAAGACTCCTCATGATGCGTTCCGTCTTCTTCCTCCTCCCCACCCCAAAAAACCTATTGTTCTTTCCGCCTCTTCTCCAATATCCCAGCTCTACAGGGTACGAGCACTATGCCTCTGGTGCTCTCTCACCGAACTTCTATCCCGCCGCGCTCTTGTGCTCATGACATGCCGTGACTTTTGTCCGTGCCGTGCTCGTATGTTCACGTTCACGGACCATGCTTCCATGCTTTCTCATGTTTCCATGCTTCCATCCGTCAACACTGCCACCTCTCCCCCCCCCAGCCCCCGTCCACACACACAGCGAGTTCCCCTATTTGATGGTCACCTTGTCGTAGCCGGTGCCCCGCACGCTGCCGCCGCTCATCGAGATGCGCACGTTGCGCTTGAAGTTTTCCCGGTGCGCGCGCAGGTCTTCGGCCGCCTCCTTGTTGAGGGGATCCGACGCGTTGGGTTCGAGGAAGAGGAACTGCTCGTGGTCAGACATGAAGTGACGATGGCGATGCCATGATAAAACAGAGAGAGGACAGTTAACAAGAACAAAAACACAAAAAACACCCACCTGCAACCCCACAATCACCGCGTTGAGGTTCAGCACCGGCTTCCAGTCCTCGCGCAGAATGTTCAGGCACACCTTGCCCTGCAGGTCGATGTTGGGGTGGTAGATCTTTTGCTCGCACGCCACCTTGGGCGGCTCGTGCGGAAAGCTTTGGTTGATGTGAAAGTCAAACGTGAACCGCCCGCCGCGGTACATACCCTCGTCGGGCTCGATCGCAAGCACAAAGTTGAGAATGTCGTCGGGGTCGGGGAAGTCGATGGACATGGTACTGCCGAGGGCCAGCTCCGAGATGTCTGTCGGTCAGCGGAAGCACGAGGCATGGAAGCACGTATACAAGAAAAGAGACCACTAAAGAGAGACCACTCACCCTTTTGTACCCGCAGCTGTGCGGCCGTCACCTTCTTCTTCCGCCCACCTGTTGCTGCTCCCTCGGCGTTCTCCGCCTTCTGCTGCTCCTTTTTCTGCAGACCGTCAGCCGGCACTCCTCGTATGTGCACACACACGTCTCAACCTACCATAGACCAGATCTTTAACATCTTGGCTGACCGCACGTCGAGCGGTGGCGCGTCGCAGGGGAGGGTAGTATATGAGATCGGGGAGGGGAACAAAGGGGAAACAACAAGGGAGTGTATATAAAAGACAATAAAACTCCAGGACAGGCTGTGGCCCCTGTTTGTTTCCCTTTGTCTATAGCTTGTGTCGTTCTATCGCACGCAAAGGTACAGGAAAAAGGAGGCAACTGCAGTCTAGTCGATCTATTGCGCCATGCGTTGCTTGGCAAACAAGACAGAGATGGATGGGCCAGGGCGTGCGTGCGTGGGCTGGATGCAAAAGAGGAAGAGAGAGGGAGGAGGGAGGGAGGAGGAAAGGGTCCGTCGTAGAAAATAGGTTGGCCCGTTCAAGGGAAGCGGCGTCCAAGCTCTAGGCAGACACGCGCTCTTACAGGAAGAGGGGGGGGGGAGGTTCGCTGATACCCGGCGGCTCTGGAAGAGCGTATCGATGCTTCGGGAAAGGATTTGCTGGGTTTTTGCTCAAAGGCGTCGGCCAAAAAGAAGCATAAAGCGGGGATGGGAAACGCGGGAAATGAAAATGTCAAAGTTACCGCTTGCAAAAGGCCGTCGCGGGTCGCTGAGAAGGGAAAAAAAAAAGGTTGCAGGTTGTCAGATGCGCCAGACACAAACTACTTCGTGCTAGGAGGGGTCCAAGGATCTATACGGCATCCGATATCGTGACCATTCTTCAGTCCCGCCTCTCTGAATAACCCGCCCCCCCTCCTTCTAGCGGGTCCCATTTCATCCCACCACAACCCAATCTAACTCAGCCAGGCAGATTGGCGCGACTCCCCTCCTTGGCGGAGGCGGAACATTGATTTACCGACAACTCGGGAAGGGATATCTCTGCATTAAAAAACAATCACTATGTACGCAGTTGAGCAGATCTCGAGATACAGTCTTCAAACCCCAACAGGAACACAAAAACCGAAGACGAGAAAGACTAGACCAAAAAAAAATATGAAGCAAAAACTTGTAAAAAAAAAAAAAGAGCTAAATCACAGCGACATGACATGAGGGGGATAAAAAAATTCAAACGCCAGATTCCATGCCCATTTTTTTGCGCGCTCTCTCTCTTTCTCTCTCTCTTTCAACCCATGTTAACTTTGTAAGACTTGTAAGTAACCATGACCGCCTGGGACAGAGTATGTTCTTTGCGTGCATGCAACACGGCCAAGAAACCTTCCCCACGCGAGTAAATAAAAAACCAGCTTGCAGTATGATGTATCGTACGTATAGCAAAACCGCCACAAAAAAGCAAAAGAGATTGTCTTTCTATTATATGTCCTCCTCCGGGTCTCCGACAGAGGCGGCAGACGCCGTCTATCGTCGGGCAATGCAGCACATGAGACCGGTCTTGCCCAAAAACCACAGGAATCCGATAAAGCGGATGATCGACAGGAACGCAGTCGCAAACAGCAGGAACTTGAAGAACCAAGCAGTGCGGGTCGTCGAGTTTTTCTGCCATCGAGTTAGCATGCTGTCTGGGAATGATCACAGGGGAAAAAAAAGAAAAAAGAAAAAAAAACTTACGCCAATGCCCACAGTGTCAAAGTTGTCGCTCGTAATGACCACCGACAGCAGACAGTTGGAGAAGAGCCACAGGACGACCAGCATCGTGCGGAAGGATTTGTACGAGTCCTGGATGTCCTTGGGCTCCGGCTTCTCCTCCTCCTTGTACGGCTCCAGCGCGCGCTTGACCGTGGACTCGAACTGCTTATCAATATCCTCCTGCGGCTTGTCGATCTCCTCCACCACCACCTCGTCCTTCTCGCCCTTGGACACCTGCGCCGACGGCAGAGCCTCCTGCTTGTCGGAGCCCTTGGTACCCCACGACACATCGTGCCAGTTGTTAAAGGCGTACACCATCAGAATGTTGATGTACGTCGACATGAGTACCATGTAGTAGGGGAACGAGTGGAACATGTGCCACGGGTCCAGGTACATAAACGACGCGAGGAAGTACAGGCCGTAGATGGTGAACAGCGCCAGGATAATGACGCCGGCCGCGCCGGCGTTGGCACCAAACACGCTGCTGATGAAGTCGCCCACGTTGTCCGTCTCGATCTGCTCCGAAATGGGCGTCTGGAATGCGCGCACCACGAGATAGGCCGACAGCACCAGGATGTAAGCCTGGATGAAGCCAAAGACAATGTACGACGTGACGTAGGTGTACTTGGAGCCCTTGGGCCGGTTGCCCAGCGCCAGGATGAACTGCAGGATCACAAAAGCCAGGTAGATGTACTGGAGTACGGCATTGACGACAGGCGTGGCCGTGTCGCCAAACGGCCAGGCGTGGTACTCGGAGGTCGTGCTGGAGGGCGCCACCGGGTCGCCCACGAGCTCCATGATGACGGTGGTCGTGAGCCAGTAGGAAGCGAGAGAGAACCAGGTGAAGATGACGTTGGCCAGGTTGTAGAGCAGCTGGACGTGCAAAAAGAACATGCGGATAATGTTGTGGCCACTCTTGTACATGCGGCCAAAGTGCATCAGCGAGTACAAGCTGGCGGCAAAGGAACCGTTAAGCCAGCGACGACGCTGGCCGATGAACTCGGCCGCGCCCTCGGGCACGTCGGTCTCGCCTTTGGCCGCCTTGATGTAGGAGAGATGCCATTTCTGGCCGGCCTTGGCCACCAGCTCGAAGCAAAGAATACGGTCCTCGGCCAAGAACATGTTCTTCTTGAAAATGTTCATGCCCTCGATACCCTTCTTGCCCAGGATGGCCGACAGCGTGTGGTCGCCGTGGAAGTACTGATCGAGCGGGCGGCCCATGATAGCACGGAAGCGGTACGCCGAGAAGGCACCCGGCAGCACGCTGACGTAGCCGAACGAGCTCTCCAGCGGCTTGTCCAGAATGTTGGAGATCTTGTACTCAAAGTTCTGCACGGCGACGAGCGGGTTGAGCAGCTTGCGGCCGCCCTTGCCCAGCATGGCGTGGATCTCGCCGCAGGCACCGCCGAGGTCCTTGTCGTTGTAGAAGCCCTCCCACAGGGCCAGCAGCGACCGCGGGCTGGGCTTGGTGCCGGCGTCGAGCAGGATGCACACCTCCGGGTTGAGGATGCGGCCAAACGCGTTGAACAGCCAGCGATGCGAGTTGATCTTCTTGGTGTTCTTCTGCTTCAGACAGAAGAGGAACTGCACGGGCGGCAGCGTGGACGGGCCGTCGTTGATGGGACGGATCAACTGCTGGTTGGGCGTCACCGACAGCTGCGTGGTGTACTCGAAGATGTGGGCGACCGTCTCCTGGCCGTCGACATCCTGCTTGATGACACCGTCCTGGTACAGGCCGATCGTGGCCAGGACGTCCAGCACACTCTTGTCGGCCTTGTCCAGGCCGTCAAAGACGAGACACACGACAATCTTCTGCCACGCAGGGCCGCCCTTGTTCCAAAAGGTGGACTTTTTCAGGTTCACAATGTCGCGGATGTTCTGCATGACACCGTGGAGCGTGCGCGACAGCAGCACCTTGTCTTCGTTGTAGTAGGTGATGGCGATGAGCAGTTCTGTGTGCCGGTTGTACATGCGCGGACGCAGATCGTAGCCGTTCTTGAGCGTAAAGTCGTTGGGATCGCACGTGGCCGCAGTGTACCGCATCTTGAAGAACTCGTCCTGGCTGTGCTCGTTTTCCAGGTACCGCTGCTGCACCGAGTTGCGGATGGCACTGGGCACGGGATATTCGATGCTCAGCACAGAGCCCTGCACCAGCTTCACCTTACGGGTCGGGTACCGCTTCAGGCCGCCGCCCGCGGCCTGCTGCTGACGCCGGTAGAAGCTATCATCGGGGTCGCCGCCCATCGACATGGTTGACTGGGGCCGGCCGATGGCGAAGCCACCATAGGGGTCCGCCTGGTAGGCGGTGCCGCTGGACAGGCCCGTCTCGTTCTGGAAGGGTGATGGTGCGTGCGGGTAGGTCGCACCGCGGACGGTGGTGCCGGCACCAGGGGCATAGGACTCGCTCAGGCTGTAGGTCGACTCGGGTCGGATGCCCGGAGCGCCGGCACCCAGACGGTCATGGTCGTAGTTGGAGGCGCCCTGGCTCAGGAGAGAGTGCTGGGCTTCCTCGGCGTCGTCGGCTGGCGGAAGGTGGTACTGCATTTGGGGAGAGAGAGCGTCAGATCACAGACAGGCAGACAGGCAGACAGACAGGCAAGCTCGCTTGGCTGCTCAGCTTCGGATCGCAGCTTACCTGGCTGCCGGCAGGGAGATCCTGCAGGCGGTGGCCTTCGTACTCGTTGCCGTCTTGGCCTCGGTACGCCATCGTGGAGGAAATGGAAGGAGTTGGAGGTTCAGTGTAGGTCAGTGTAGATCGAATAGGTCAATGCGTGGCGATAACGATGGAATGGCAAGCAAAGCGTCGATGTAAGCCGCAAGCCTGATGAAAGACGCTGTTGGCAAAGCTCAGGAGAAGAGCGCCCAATACCGTCTGCTGGTCGGATGTAATGAGTTATGTGTCGCAGAATAGGAGACGGCGGAGACAGGGGGGAGGTCAGGTTTTGTTGGTTTGGCCCAGCGGGCGGTGCAGGACGAATAACGGCAGGATTATAACAAAACAAGGCAGACGCAAAACAAAGGAGTTAGTATTACAGGAGCAGCCAACGAGAAACGTCGTCCGGTTGCAGCCTTTGTTGATATGCAAAAAAAGGCCAATAGTTGCAAACCACCAGCGCAGCTTTCGGTCTGGAGAGAAGGGTAATGAGAAAGAAAAAAACGAGAGGATGATCTCCAGAGGTAGCCAGAAAAAAAAAACCGGGAGGGTAACGTCGCGTCAGAAAAGGAGAGGCGGCGTATTAAAGCTGAGAGTGAGGAGGATTCGAAAAATAGAAGAATGCCTGCAGTGAGCCTAAAAGTGGTGCTGTGGCTGAGCCCCTCTTGCATTTACAGTAAAGTCCGACGGTTTAGGGGCAGGATTTACAGGCAGGGTCTCCGCATTTGAGTGCTAACACGCCTTACGGAGACGCCATTTTGCAAGTGTTCATTCCAGCCCATAGGCTCGTGGGGCAGTTACGAGTTCCGTTCATATGCGGTACGAATATACGAGTACGAGGTGCATGGATGGTGAAGCTGCTCCGCACAGGGTACAGACCGTATTACTCGTCTAAAAGTACTATACGAACGGTAAATGGAAGCCAGCAGCGTAGATTCAGGACAGCGACCGCCAAAACGGTAGGCCAAAAAGCATCAGCCTCACTTTTCGTCCAACAGCCGACGATGCCACATGTCCACACGGACGACCCGCTGTCAGCCTTCTCAGCTATTCATAGCACCTTACCCGTTCAATAGCAAATCCGACAGCGGCTGGAAACGGCCTAGACGTAGGGATAAATGCGTTCGGCTTTGGCGCTTTCGCCCCCTAGATTGAAAGAATAGGATATCCCTCTTCAGGGCCGTTGCACTTGTTCTTTCCGTTTGCAAACTGTTTTCCTCCCCTCCAACGTCCTGTCTTTAGCGTCTGCCTGCCAGCGCATGTTGGCCGTTACAGAAACCCCTATTTTGGGGTACTTCGTACTTTGTATACCGTGTACGAATCTGCCGATCGCAGTAATTTACGAGCCCGAAATGTTTCAACCTTGGTGGGATGAAACGGCTAGATCGGTTGACAAAATTATGTTAGTCCAGTACATTTTTGGTGCATTAATAACGTGTGAATACATTAGGATACTAGCGCCTCGATGTTCCAATGCCAGCTGTCCCTCCATTGCCTGCACAGAAAAGGGTCGTCGGCCCCTGAATTTTCCCATCAAACCAAGGGCCAAAGCACTAAGCAAATGCCGCGGCTCAGCTCTTCAGTGGCCACATCACAAGCCACCCTGCTTGAATCTATCCGTGCGGAGCACCGTGCCAAAACACAAGCTACCTCGTAATTGTACGGCTTGTTCTCGTACGAGATATATCGTATACCGACCGTCCTGGGCATCCGCCCGCGCCCCTCCCTGCATCACTTCCGTTTCGCCCAGATCCCGGCTGCACCGCGGCGTTGCAGCGTACGATTTTTGTAGGCCGCCCGTCTGAATTTTCTGAATTTTCGACTTTTCATCTCGTCGGCCATGGCCGTGGCCGTTTTTGCCCCAGCCGACACCACAAAAGACGACAGACCCAAATTTCAATTTCCGCGATAAAAATAGAAAGGGGCGGTGGCGCTGCCCCACCTCAGCCCCGGTAAACGTGCGGCGGTGCAGCCAGCAGACAAAACACGGGCATGGCGACAGGCACACGACAAAACAGATCTGGATCATCGACAAAACGCAAATCCCAATCAGGAAAGGAAGCCTCTGCAAAAAGAAAAAAATGCCAAAGCGCGAACTCGTTGAAGCAACCCAACTATGGGAAAGCCACCAAGCGCGCCGCCCGAGGTGATCAATGCATACCACGTGATTGCTAGACGTCGGAGTCGGCGACGACCACAACAGCAGCAGCCAGACACGAAGCAGGGGCTGCAGATATCTGTGTTACTGCTTGTTCCACGCTTGAAATATGCTTACCATGCAATCGACTGCTGTTTCAGCACCGGAGATGCCGGCGTCTGCACAGCCAAGACTCTGGCCAGCACTGCCAGCTCTGTCCATGAAACAATCTACAGAGCACGAGGGGGCCTCCTTGCAACGCTTGGTGCTCGTATCGCCGCTCGCGGTCGTACGTATCTCACTCAGTATCTGCTGATTTGCTGGTACATCTTGTCCTCGGAAGGATACCAAAGGATCGTCGTTACCCGACGTGATAATCATGGCTGTGGCAACATGACAAGCCATCCACGAACACTCTGGGTTTCTACAAGGGCCAAAAGCCTCTGATTTGTGAATGTTGCCTACGGTCCCGTGGCGCGCGAGGTGACGGGAGCTCTTACGGAGGCGCAGGCGCCCGCTGGATCGTTTGGCATGAGGCTATTAAGTGGATACACAGGCCAAGAATGTCAAAATAAGCATCAAATGGGGAGATGCAGGATAGCCGAGCACAGCCGGGTTTCCTTCTTGTCTTCCTTCTGCAGTTGGATGTCTTTACCCGTCCTTTATTAGATCACCTCTCTCTCATCCTCCTCTACATCCTGGCCACTTGCATACCCCGGCAACAGCCCTTCACATCACCTCTTGGGAATCAGACATTGTCTCTGGAAACTCCGAACCGGTATCAGGAGTTTGTGTCTAGTCTGCTGTTTGTCTCACGCATGGTCCATTTTTGCCATTGATGAAATGGCAAGGTAGCCGACAGCGAGCAACCGTTTTGTAAGACAAGACGGACAGCATGGACAAGACGGACAGCGCGGAGTCGAGTGGCTCTGGGAACACGACCGAACAAACTGGTGCTGCTTTCCGACAAATTATCGCCATCGGGATGTTGGCCATGCTCGCACCCACCAGGCAGGCGGATATGAGCACTCACACAGCAGACTCTGCACCTTGGAAATCTACTTCCTACTGATGACAGCAGGACCACTTCAACGATTTCTTTGCGTGGCAATTTGGACCGAGTCTGACCCGGGCGCCATTTTCACTCTGGCATGAGCTTCCACGCTTCTGCTGGTGTACAGGAAGCCGTAAAGGAAGTGTTGTCAACAGTGTTGTCGCCACGAAGCAAGGAAGGGCAAGCTATTACTTGCCCACAAAGCGTTCGAAGCTTAGTTTCGAGGTTGAAAGCCGTGTTTCTCGACCTGTCTCACTCATTAACCCGCAGCTTGATATCATTGCGTTCCCTTGTTCTACCTTCGACGTCGTCGCTAGTTGTCAACTTCCTTCCAGCTGGAACATGACATCCAAAAGTTATCAATGTTACAGGCGAAGAAGTCATCTTCTTTTTACCTCTTTCCGCCTCTGGGTGTCTGTTCCGAGGCGAACCATTTCCCTACAACTTCTGTGGCCGGATCTAGCCGGCGCCGTGCGATTACGGCGAATGTGCAAATGCAAAACACGGATGCATGTCTAATGATTTCATCATTGGATTGGTGTCAGACAATAATATCCAAACACAATTCTGCCAGATTCATGAATACAGGTATGCTGGTCTGAGGTAAGATGCCACGTCGGCGATGGAACCTACTCCAATTCAAGGCTTACGTGATCTATCCTTGGGTACTGTCGTGGCCGCTGCTGCAGGAGGAATAACGAACGAATCCGCCAGTCTTGTGCTCACAAGGGGATACGGAGTATTGCAAGATATCACAACATAAAAGGCTTGTTGTTCCCAGGTAACAACAACGCAATACTGTGAATTTTTCACCGTTTCAATATTGGATAGTAAATACACAAAAGCAAGAAAGCTGCTGTGATTTGGTGCTGTATATAATATTACTACAATTTGACCCAATTTAATGTAGGATAACAGGGGAGATATAGACGTAAATTAGCCTTATGCAGAACCAGAGAAAATACGACTCAAGCACAGTAATGCTCCGCGTGCATGAAACCAACCGATTGTGAGCGAGACCTGCAGTCAGCCGAAGCAGTGTGGACAATAGGGGAAAAAAAATAAGGTGCAGGAAGTAATACCCGTAATACGAAGCAGGCCCAGTCCATCATTACCTGTACTCTGAACTGTAAGACAAACTTTGGATAGGTGCGAGAACCTTGTGCAAGTTGTGTCGAATCTCGTCCCGTCAGCTGTTCGAATCAATGCAATGGATACAGAGCGCACATATGGCACAAGGTCTTCACCATCAAAGGCACTATTCCACGACCAGCGGGCGTGCAGGGATCGGAGGTTGCATGGCTTCTGCACCTACTCCCCTGACCCTTCTTTTGTGGCGCCCGTGGCTAACTCCGTCCAATCAATCCCGGCATACTTTCTGTACACCCCTGCTAGGGGGCGTTTCGCTAAAATGCCGAGACTTCCTTCCCAATTTGTGGAGTACGCTCCCACCCAATGTTGCCCTCCGCTCGGTCGCCGCCTTCCTCCTGCGGTCCCTACGAGGGTGAGCGCTTTTACAGATACGAATGCTACCAGACGATGCCCCTGGCGCGCTCTGGCACAGCGGCAATCACACCTCTTGCGTGCTGCGCCCTCTGAAGGAAGCAGCGACAGCCACCGACCCCTTTTTGTCTTCCTCCACTAACACTGAGCGCGTCACACTACTAACGTGTCGCCGCTCAATGTCGTGGCCCGTTGCTAGTGCGCGAAGTAACCAACCAAATCACTAGCGTAGGGAATGAACGCCCGCAAGACGGCGTGCTCACAGGGCCAATTTCGTGCCTGACTGTGTTTTTCCACTCATTTGTTGTACGCCGTACCGTACTTCTTCTCCCTTTCCACCTGCTCGTCTCTTGGGTTCTGGTCTTCTCCTTGCTTCCGATCCACAACCCCCGTCGTCAATCTGCAGAGGGTCGCTCTCGTCTTCGTCTACCCCCCCCCTCTGAATATCTCTCGTTCTCACCCTTCGCAAAACCAACAAAAAAAACATCGACACCATCTTCTTCTTCTCTCCTCGATCCGCTTCTACTTTTTTTCGCTTACCGTCTCGCTGGGTGTCATCCAACATATTCCAATGTGGTGATGCGTTTCTGAGGCAGTTTGTCGCCTTTTCGATTCCAATATCCCTCACGTTTCTCCCTTCGTTCTTTCTAGAGAGCTAGTCTCACTATCCACTCTTTGTCTCTCTCTTTTTGTTGTTGGAAATCTCGCTCCTTTTCTGTCGGGTTCTCGACGCATTTTTGTTTTCTTCCTTCTTCCCTCCTCCACGCTCGATCAGCTTCTTGCTTTCATTCGACACGCCACCGCAAACCCAGTCATCTTCCGATCTCGACGGACACCAGCGATCCTCGTTTCTCGTTTCTCTCGTTTCTGGCCTCTCTAGCCCTCTCTATCGCCAACCGACCGACTGACTAGACGAACGCGTTGAATCAGTCGACTACGCTCGCTACCTCGCAGACAATCTCAAATCCGCTGGCTTTCACATTCACGCACCCCAGAGCGTCCTGGACTTTTGCCGATCAGTGACGCACACATTCGTAATCACTGGCTGCTCTCCAACTGTCGATCGCCATCCACAACCTTTCGCGATAGGCTTGCGACGTTCCTAGCACACGCTACAGAGCTAGACAATTCTTCACTACCGCCTCTTGCGCATACCGTCATCATGTCGTTGGTCGATCGGGGTGACGGCTCCGAATGGATCGGAACAGGTATGTCTTTCTCTGTGGTTGGAGTATATGCTTTTTTCGCGCGCTCTACTGACACGAAGACAGCAACCCTTCACCAGCTCTTCCCCCGATCGAGCGGGTGTGTGGAGTGCTTGGACGCAACACCGGCCTGCCCAACATGCCCGAGTGGGCAGAGCTGCCAGATCACCGTTCTGAGCTGCACAGAATGCCCGAAGAGTTATTGCGCAGATGATTCGACAACACCAACTTCTACGGCCGAGTCAAGCAGCAGCAGCAGCAGCAGCAGCAGCAGCAGCAGTCACGCGAAGACGGGTGCCATTGCTGGTGGCGTTGTCGGTGGTGTTGCTGCCATTGCTATCTTGACGTATCTCGTTTGGAGATTTTGCATCAAGACTCGGAGACAGCAGCTGCCTACCAAAGCGGAGGAAGATAACGAAGATCAACTGCCTGTCGATGCGATGTCCTTTAACACTCGCCGGGACCAGCGGTCATCCATGCACACGGTCCACTCCATTGCTTCGACTGTCTTGACAAGAGCATCAAATGTCATCCAGATCGCATACATCCCTGGTGTCATGAACCGCGCTACACCGACGTCGCCCACGGTTCTCGTGCCGCCTGTTCCTCCGATTCCCATTGCGATTTCGGGCTCTTCGCATCCGAGCACGGCCACGGGACCCGACGAGCAGCGTTTCTTTGTGCCCGGCGATCTGCGGGACTCGACCTACTCGGGCTATTCTGGGATAACTGACCGGACGTCATTTGCCCGTACGTCTTACGCTCCACGGTCCAGCATTGCTTCAACCATCTATGGCAAGAACGCCGTCATCGTTGCGCCACCGCAGACGGGCATGAGGGCAAAGCCCACCGTGGTCAACCTCAAGTCTCCAAACAGCCTCAGCCCCGGAAGCACGCTTGCTCCTCCTGTGCCCAGTGTCGACTATGAGAAATACAACAACCTCCGGCCCGACAGCGTTGCAAACAGCACGTTCAGCGTAGGCTCCACCTTCCTCAACAATGCCAGCGCACAATCGGCCACCCCTGTTCGCCCTGTTGTTGTCAAGGTTGGCGGCGGAGCCAAGAAAGTTCCAACCCTCAACACCAAATCTGTCGCAGAAAGTAGCGCGCCCGTCAACGAGAAGACGTTTCTGATTTCTCCCGTCAACGAGGTGCCAGCAAAGGCCCCCACGCCTACACCAACATTGGGTGCTGGCCGGGACTCGAATGCCCACACCATTATCGAAGAGTCGCCGACGCCGGACCAGGGTCCATTCTCCGATCCCCCAGCAGACGCCGCCGACGACGACGACAACAATGCCAGTCTTGTTGTTATTGAAGACGACACGAAAACCGCTTCTAAAGGGGACAAAAACGACACATCAACAGAGCGTGGACGGAGCCCCTTTGGGGACGAACACGCGACTCATGATGACTGATATGGAATTGCATCCTTTTTGTGCTGTTATGATACGAGATATATTCCCCTTCTGTTCAACCTTGGCTGTTTATAGGTGTTTAAGAGGCTCCCTTTCTTTTGGGTATCCATTTTGAGACTTCCAAGGCCGGGCTGATGTACAAAGCGAAAAATCCAAGAAAAAAAAAACGAAATATACCCGGCCGTGGTAGAGGTCTCTTGATTTGGGTGGACAAGTGGATTTGGTCGTTGATAGTTCGGCCGACCCTTTTTTTTTGGTTTATGTTACCTTTTCTTCTTCACATCCATTTGCCCGGGCTATCGGCTCGTGGGCCTTCTAGGATACTTCTTTTTTTCTTTTTCTTTTTTGAATTATATTGGACACTACGTCATGGTGTTGACGGACAGGTTCAAGGCTGTGGAACGTTGTTCTCACTTCTGATGCAGCGCATCCGTTCTGAGAGCAGTTCATAGCAAACAAAGAAAAATTGTCTAAACCAAATCTCACACGAGTGACTATGCGAGAGGCGAACAGCCATATGAGAAAGCACTGCCATCAGGCAGCAGCAATAAGTAGCTGCATAGCAATATATGAAATTCGTGACCTCCCGAGGAGACCAGTTGGTTGCACAAATGTTCTCGTGAGACAGAACTCCGCACGCGCCCCCTTCTGCAGGTTTGCCACCCCATGCTTTCTTGTCTATTTCTCCCGTCTCTTCTACGTCAGAGGACGGACGGAACTGACACGACGAAAACGAGATAAGAGAACAGGCCTTGCGAACCAGCATACTTACGCAGGTGGTGGGTGTGACTGTCTCAGACAGACGAGCCGAAAACAAGAAAATAAAAGATAGTATCTTGCATCAACACCGAGCCGGGTTGGAGAAGGTGAGGGAGGGAGGAAGAGAGGGGAGGGGGGGGTTGCATGACGTGTCTTGGTGATAAGCATGGCAGGAGGCGGAGGGCATGCATTCCGCGTGCGCGGGCGAGAGATATCACATACGACCTGTCTGAGGAAGCAGGGGGGGAGGGGGGCAAAGGTAAAAAAAAAAAAACCTTCTTCCTTCGTAGCTGGGTGCTGTTCCCTTCCCTCCCCCCTTCTCCCTGTGCCATCGATACACGTGGATTTGTGTAACACAGTTTAGATTGCAAGTCTTCGCCGAACCCAAGAAAATCTCTTTAAGAAACAGGAGCCACAAAAATAAGATGTGCAGCTTACGCGTGTGACAAGTCTTGCACGGAGGAAGCGTTGTACAAGGCAGACTTTGACCAGACCCTGTTCTCTTACACAGCCCGCGCCCCCCCCCTCCCTTCTCCCCTCCTCTCCTCCCCGCGGGACGTCCACGAGGCCGACCGTGGCGCCGGGCCGACAGACAGGTTTGCTTTTTCTGAGACGTGTACTCATACTTTTTACGAGGATAGGATCACAAGCGTGCAGCCACAGCCAAGAATGAGGACCGGAAAAAGGGAAAGAACAAGCGCGAGGGATCAGTCCCCCCCTTCAAGACACGGCCGTCAGGGATAAAACTGCCGATTTCTCTTCCTCCTCGGAGAAGCTCTCTTCAGTTTTTTTGTGATGAGAGATAAGAGAGAGAGAGGGGAGCTGATGAGATGAAACTTTGCATGCTTGATGAGTCTGAGTCTGAGAACAGAGAATCTGAGAACCTGAACCTGAGAGTCTCAAAGCCCAAGAGCCTCAGAGCATGAAAACCAAAGAACCAGAGAGCCTGAGAGAGAGAGAGAGCGCGCATGAGAGAAGGCGGTGTACAAGCTCGGGATGTTGCTGTATCGCGTTAGATACGAGAAGCAGGAAGAAGGGGTAGAAGTTTTTTTGTGGTTTGCTGTGGTGTCGGCCCACCCGCCCCTGCTGATCGCTTTCGGGTCCCCGGGACGCTGGCGGGGGCGGCCGACAAGACCGGGACTGATGTGCGAGGATGCGTGTGTGTGTGTGTGTGGGTGGGTTGGGGGTGGTGTAATACTCGTTACAGTCGTATCTTGCCTTCTGGTCTTCCCTGTGTGCCTTGTGTGCGCGCGTCTCTCTGTTGCTAATCGATCAGTCAGAATCTCGTTATTGGCAAACGATCGCCCCCCCATGCGAATGTACCGGGGGATGGATGACGCGTTGCCAATAGAGACAACAAAAAAAGAGAGAAAGACGGCTAGGTCCTGCCGTCTACGGAGAACACGTAATACGGGGCAAGATGCACTCCTGCAGCGGGCATTTGCCCCCTTGGCTTCTCTGCCGTCTTTGAGCCGCCCGCCGGCGGCCAATGAGGTGGCCGCCGTTGTCCAAAAAAGAAATATCTTTGTATGCATCTTCCGTGCCGAAACAAACGAGAGAGAGAAAAAAAAAAGCAAAGCGGCTTGGCCGTAGACCGGACCCAGAGACTGACTATTCTTGGTAGAGTTTCTTTTTTTTTTTCTCTCTCTTTTTTTCTCTGTCTTCTTTTTTTTGTACCCTCCCTCTTTTTCCCCTTCTTTTTCAAGCAGACAACGAACAGACCAAAACCAAAACCTCCCTAAATCAGGTTGGCAAACAGCCCATTCACTGCTCTTTCCGTCCATCACATGCCTCCGAGGTGGTGGACAAGGACAGCCGCCGCCGCCGCCTCCTTGTGTTGGTGCACGGCATTTTTCTTTTCGGGGGCTCGCTGCGAGAAAGGGGTGACGAGGGTCTTGCTATCTACGAGTATCTATCTCTACGAGTAAGATTGCTCGTATCTGGCCCCCTTTTTTCGTGTGTATTATGGCTCTTGGTCCCCCCCCCCCTGCTCTACCCCCCCAGCGTCCTACCCTTGCGAGGGGCGGCGGAACGTGCTTCCTATTCGTGGCAGGCGGCAGCTGTCCGGCACTCCGGTAGGATCGTGACCTGGGACGTGTTGTTTGTGTGCCGTGTGTACAAATGTATTTGGGGCTCAACATAAGTACTTACATACGGTACGATACATACGATACGAGAACGGAGCACAGACGCCTGTTGGACGTTGGCTCCCCGTAGCACGCCCTCTCTCTCTCTCTCTCTCTGCTCCTGCACCCCCCAAAGATATCTTGCTTTGTGATTTGTTACACGAAGAAAACGACTGCAAGCGGCTTGCCCGCGCTCCGGAGCAGGGTGTGGCGTGTAATTGTACGAGTACGTGTGATTGGCAACCGCCAGCCGCGGCTGGCTGCATGAGACGGAGCACAAAGAGGAGGGGGGGGGGGGGGGGGGGNAAGGCGACATTCCGCATGTCCGAGGCAGTGGGGGTGTCCTCGTGCACGGCACGGAACGGCCGCCTCTTTTTCTCTGGGGGGGGGAGGGAAGGGGAAGGGGGGGCAAACGAGAAAGAGAAAGAGAGAGGAGAGGGCAGACGGAAAGCAAAAAGGCAATTGGCGCGCATCTGACCACCTGGCTCCCTTGGCTCGACGGCATCATCGCAGCTGTCCCCCACAAACCGGGACTTGGGGACGTGGGACGTTAGACTTGCGGCGTGTGGTGCCGACGAGTGGTGCCGACGACGTGGTGGTGGTGGGAGGCGAGCAGTAGCGTGTAGCAGTGGTGGGAGCGAGTAATACAGGTAGTGTGTAGTGCGTATAGCCAAAGATGCATACAAAGACTCGTGCGGGCAGCGGTGGTAGACGGGGAGGAGGGGGGGGGGACGTCACACACCGGTATGGACCGGGGGGATGGGATGATGATGGCGAAACGCTCGCAGCGCTGGACCAAGTCGGCATTTCCGCACGAGAGCGAGCGAGCACACACGTACATGCGACAAATCAGAGAGCCGCAAAACCCGCTGCTCGTAAGATCTCCATGCAGCCGCCGGACGCACCGTAGCCCGAGTCGGCTGCTCTCCTCATCGCCCGTTTGTCGGCAATGGCAGCTGCAAGTCTGTACGAGTTTGATACTATGTAGCAATGCGGTTAGCGGAGGAGGGAGAAGGAGGGAGGGGCGCGCGATTGAATGGAAGGAAGGGGGGGGCGGGTTCCGGCACGAATACATAGTGCTGGTGTCCAGCAGCCACTCGCTCGTATGCTGATGTGATGTGTGTGATGTGATTGTGCGGCTTGTGCATGTTCGCCTGGGGTGGAGAAGCCACGGATGGAGGTCCGCCAAAAAGCCTTTTTTTTTTTTTTTTTTTTTTTCGCTCTTTTATGTTTTACGTTTTTTTTAGGGGAGAGGGGGGGGGCGGAGGGGGGGAGGACCCTGTTGATTATTCCGCCCATTTTTTTGCCCTTCGCTTCTCTATCCGTGGGAAACCACAGCAGGGCGACGGCACGCGGTCCTGCCCACCATCAGGCGCAGGGCGGGGCCCGTTGGCGGACCGTGTGCGCACAGTATGCGCACGGTATCGGTTTGTGACGGAACGTCCCAGCGTGTTGCAGGTTGACGCCACGAGCTCGCCCTCTATTTGCCCATGCTTTCTTTTTTTGCTGTACGTGCTGTCCTCTGCTTTCTTTTTCGACGCCTGCCGATGTAACAAAACGTGCAGAGGAGCTTCGGCACCGGTGGTTTCATCGCGTGGACAAGGACGACGTACAAGTATGTATTTGTATTTGTATTTGTATTTGTACGAGTACAAATGCAATCATGTACGACACGCGCACGGAGGACGGCGCCAAAATGGCAGTTCCATGCCGTGCTGCTGCTGTGGTGCCGTGTCGTGGTGCCGCGCTGCTGCGGTGCCGCGGCGTTGCGGTACTTGCTCGTAGTATTTTTTTTTTTTTGGCTCGTAATCGTAGTGCTAGGCCAGGATTTAAGCGACTCGTAAATGGTCCAAACGCCACAGGGGAAAGCTCAATGGCGCTAACGTGGGGGCGGCCAAGGAGAGAGGCAAAGGGAGCAGGCGAGAAAGAAGGAGAGAAACGGGAGAGAGGCGAGAAAGGCGAGAGAGGCGACAAACAGCTACGGGGGGAGCTCCATTCTGCGCGCTAAAGCTCGCCGTGCTACGGGACTGCAGTATTAGCCCTTCTTCAGAATGCAATGTGCGAGTAAACCACGCTCGCACACACCCGCGAGGGATGAGGATGCAACGTAAGATGCAAAGTACGAGTCCTCACTTACATAGTCTTACAGTGCTCGTACAGGCAACTTCGCCTTACAAAAATATGCAGACAGCGCACGGGCCAGCGGCCCCCCCCCCCCGCCTTGTCCGTTTTTTTGTGTGCTGCCGCCACCAGAGCAGAAAGCCGCTGGAGGGAGGCAAACTCAGTTTGCGTCGTTTTAGCAGGGCCGCGTGCAGAACAGGCGAGCACTCGTACCAGGCAAGATATGAGTGTGCAAGCGTCTTACAAATGCATGACTCGATGACTCGTAGCCCATCCCTCGGGCAGGGCGAGACAAGACCAAAGGCCGTGGAAGGGACAAGCAGCTGGCATGTGCTTCTTGGGCGGACACAGCTTGGACACATAGCAGCAGCAGCAGCACCGCCGTTCCACTGCGATTGGTCTCTCGCGAGCACGGATTGATCCGACCGCCGTCTCCCGTCCGCCCAATGTCCCAGTCAGCGCTTGTGCGGTGGCCGCCTCGGGGGCTGCTCTAGTGCTCGTAGCTCTCTGCGCCTCTGCGCCTTGTTTGCGCCTCGCCTGTGTCTCCCCTCTTCCCTAGACAGCCCAGTCTCGTCACTCACTCGCTCCCCCGGGCTTCTTCCTCTGTCGGCTGCTGGCTCGCGGACCGTACCAGCAGCACCTCAGGCGGTGCGCATGCAGATCGCTTCTGTCTTTCTGTCCTGTCCCCCCATTCACCAAGCTCTTTTTATATTTTTTTATTTTTTCCATTTGCGCTGCCCAACCACGCAGGGCAACAAGCTCGGTCTGTCGCCTCTGCCGAGCTCGCCCCGTTCCCCTGCTGCTGTTCCCTGACCCTGTCCATTCGCTGCACCATCCACAATCCAGTCCACAGTTCACACAGCCCACAGCCCACAGCCCACAGTCCACAGTTCCGCCCACAGGCAAGCCCACAGGCCAGCCCACAGGCCAGCCCACAGGCCAGCCCACAGGCCAGCCCACAGGCCAGCCCACAGGCCAGCCCACAGGCCAGCCCACAGCCCACAGTCCACAGTCCCCTGCTGTTCGTCCCTGTCGTCCCCTGTTCGCGATCGCATGTTTGTCCGTCTCCTGTCCGCCGCCCGCCTGCTCGTGCTTGTGATTCCGACTGGTGCAGCCACATATGTACGGGCATAAATGATAGGTATGTTATGTACGAGCACTCTCAGGCACGCAGGCACGTACACGTAGGCACGCATGTACATATGTACGCATGTGTGTATGTGCGTATGCATGTATGTGTACAATACGTACATACTCGTGCGCGCATCTTACTTTTACATGCTTGCACCGCACAGCAGACCGCGGAGCCCAGGTCCACAATTCTCTCTCTGAAAATTTGTCGTTTTGTGTCAGTGGCTTCGCGGCGTCGTCGCTTCTCGCCAGGACCTGGTCCTAGTGCTGCAGTCGCAGCAGCTCTGGTGGGTTCTGCCGCACCACAATTGCGCGCGGTACGTACTCCGGCTGGCTGGTTGCGGGACACTAGAGCACAGCTAGGACCTCTGGCTGTACGAGTACGGAGTACTTACATGCCAGCATTGTTGTGTCCCCTAGTCTAGTTCTTGGGCGTGCCCACTGCGGTGCAGCACCATTACACATATACCGTATAATACCAGTGCTGTATGAATGCTCGTGCTCCCTCGCTGCTGTCTAACCAGCACTGGACCCCCCCCCCCCCCCAGCACTAGCCCCAGCACTGGCCCCAACACTGGATCCTCGTACGGAGTACGTGCAGCTCTGAATAATACCCACTGCGCCCCGGCAGCTCTTCGCCCTGTTCCGGTATCAGCTTCCCCTCGCTCTGGATCCCGGGGTCTGTCAAGATGGCCCTGGCCTGTCCTTTCGCTGTGTCTCCTGTCTGCCCTGCGGACTCTCCTGTCTTCCTGTCGTTCCCGGGTCCTTGTTGTCCCTCCTGTCTCTTGTCCCCTCTTGTCCCTCTGTTCTCCTGTCCCTCCTGTTCTTCTTGTCTATCCACTCGCTCCTTCCACAGCCTAAGCCGCAAAAAGAAAAGGCGAGACGAAAAAAGAAAAGAAAGAAAACGGCTGCCCACGGCCAACCTTGCGAGCATTGCTACCCTCCCTTCTCAGACCGTTAAATCTCTCTCTGCTCTTCCTCCGCCCACCACTCGTTCTCTTTCTTCAACAGATCTTCCTCTACGCCCCGTCGCTCGCCTCGCTGCTTCGCCTCTACGAGTGCTCGCACAATACACACAAAAGATACGGCGCCCCTCCCAAGAGCCCAAAGAGCTGCCTGCCTACATAGCGCGAGTAACACTCGCCCGTACCTTCCCCGCTTGCTGCTCTTGCACCCTCCCGCCTGCCTCTACTCCTCTTTCTCCTCCTCCTCTTCCTCCACCTCCCTCGCCGTCTGGACGCCTGTCTCTTTTTTTTGCCGGAGCTGCTGCAACTTTAAAAATACCGCTGTTCCTCAACGGACGCAGAACTGAACGGCAATCGACCAGCGCACGTCAACAAGCCCGAACCGTGAGAGCCTCGACTGGCACTTGGGACCCATAGAAAATTAGCTCCTCCGTCCACGGCTATCCTGGCTGGCCTGTCTTCCTGGTCTATCTTCCTGGCCTTGGTCTCTCGCTCTCTTTCCTTCTTTCCTCTTCCACTTCCGCCCTCTTTGCTCTTCTGACCCCGGTCGACGTCTTGTTCGCTTCCGACTGTCTTTTGTCCCTTTATCCCGGCCTTTCTCTTATCCTGACGCCATCTCCCGCCGTCGCTCTCGAGCTGTCCCGTCATCCTGTCCTTTTTTTTTCCTCTTCCCCTCCAACGACAACCAAAAAATCACTACTGCGCGTTGGACCTCGAGCAGAGGAAGCTAGCCTACTGCTGTCCGACTACTATCTCTAATCTATTGATTGCTTTCTCAACCTCCGACGGCGGCTACAACCAGCCCATCTAGTCTCCTCTCTCACCTGTTCGCTTTCCCAGCTTAACCCCCCCCCCCCTTCCTCCCTCCCTCCCTCCCTCCATAGTCCCCGTTTCTACTACTTCTCCGCCCTTCTCTCTATTTTTACTCTCAAACAACAATCCGCGATCGTGCCACCAAAATCTCCCAATCTCCCTCCCCGCTCCTCCTCCCTATACAACGAACCGGTGGTCACCCGTGGACGTCCTCGCCTTCCTGTCACAATGGCGAATAAAATGGTGCTGTACAAGTTGGTGGTGCTGGGAGACGGCGGCGTGGGGAAGACAGCCTTGACAATTCAGCTGTGCCTACAACACTTTGTTGAGACTGTAAGTTCATCCTATTCCTCCTGCCTTTAGGTCCCTTCTCCTTTGCCTCTGTTTTGTGTTCTCTGCGTCTTCCGCGCGCCCAATGCTTCGCCGCCTGCGTCTTCCGCCTTCGGCCTTGCGCTCTGACCCCCGCCCTCTGCTTTGTTTTCATGCCACTTGCTCTTTCAGCGTCACACGTAGGACTTTTTTTCGCTGTCTTTTTGGCGCATGCTTTGCCCCAGTCGGGATGCTCCTCCGCAACCCAACCCAACCCTCCCCCCCCCTTCTTCACCTACCCTCTCCTCTCCAGTCTGCTTCTCTCGTGCCGCTGGGATTCTAACGTGGGCCTCTGCCCTTCTGCAGTATGATCCGACGATCGAAGACTCGTACCGCAAGCAGGTAGTCATAGACGGCCAGGCGTGCATGTTGGAAGTTCTGGACACTGCAGGTCAGGAAGAGTACACAGCGTTGCGCGACCAATGGATCCGAGACGGTGAAGGCTTCGTGCTGGTCTACAGCATCTCATCACGGTCGTCGTTTTCCCGCATCAAGCGATTCCACCACCAGATCCAGCGCGTCAAGGAATCCACGGCTTCGTCCCCATCATATCCCGGCTCGCCAATCGCGGCCGTCACATCCCTGGCACCCGTGCCCGTCATGCTGGTCGGTAACAAGAGCGATCGGGTCACAGAGCGGGAAGTGTCGACACAAGAAGGCCACGCCCTCGCGCGGGAGCTGGGCTGCGAGTTTGTCGAGGCGTCAGCTAAGAACTGCATCAACGTCGAAAAGGCCTTTTACGACGTCGTCCGCATTCTGCGCCGCCAGCGCCAGCAGGCCGCACGGCCTCTCCCCCCTAGCGGTGGAAGCCGTCGGCCGCAAGGCAGCGAAAGCAGCTCTCGGCGATCGGACTCGGAGCGCTATCGGAGGAGCAAGAGCGGCAACCGCTGTGTCATCTTATGAGCGCATTGTCTTCGTCTCACGGCCTGGTCGGCGACTCTCGCTGGCCCGTTCTCTCTTCTTTTTCGTCCTCTTTCTCTTCGTCTCCCCCCCACCACCTCCCCCCCCTCCCTTTCACCCTCCCCCGAATGCCTTAGCAGACGCCGGCCTCCAGTTCATTTTTTACGTCTCAGCCAGAACATCGCACGTCTTCCTCGCCAAACCTACTCCGAAGCGAATGTTCCCCGAGAAATCCACGTTTGCATGCCTCACTTGGCGTGTGAGCGACGAGAATGTCTCATCACGACCCGACGACCACGCACGGAACCTTTCTTCCAACCCATTTAAAGATTTTTTTTCTCTTTTTCTCGAATAAAAGAAAAGATGACGACCACGACTTTCCATAACCTGTCCATGCCGGCGGCACGTTCTCGGCTGCCTTTTTTGATGTTTTTGTCTTGCGCATGCACTCTTCTTGGGGCCTAGGAACGGCTATACTTTCCTTCACACTATATTCCCCGTCCCGGCGACGAATCGAGCGGACCGAACGGATCGAGCGGATCGAGCGAGTCGAGCGAGTCGATCCGGTTTGTCACGGCTGAATATTCTTCTGGACATACACTCCTTGTTATTATTCCATCAGAGCGCAGACCGCTCTCACCTTGGCGCCCGGTGTATAAAGATACAAAGACGACGAAAAAAAGAGGGTCCTAAAAAGCAGAGAAGGGACATAATCCGGGCGCGCAGATTTATCGTTGTCGAATTTATCAAATTTCGAGTTACGAGTTTTCGAGTTTCGAGTTGTCGAGTTGTCAGTTATCGAGGCATCAATATTCCGAATTTAGGGTGTCCCCTAACCATATAAGACGGGTGTTGGCCACGACTTTTATCACGGCAGAGTTCGCTGGAGTTTTTGGAGTCTGGTGCTGATCATCTCTGATTTCTTGATCGATGGACGCGCTGCCGAGGCATATATTGTCGTTGCTGCTACTGCTGTTTGCTGTTGATAAGAAATCCACGCATACCTCTTTTTCCACACACGTGTCGGCTCTCTGGGTCGAATGTTTGTTTGTTTTTTCCTGTTTTTTCTTATTTTTTTTTTCTTTTCTTTTATGGAATGGCCCACGCCGAGACTTCTTACTGATATCCCCTCCTCCCCCTCCCCTTCTTACGTGTCCATTTGTCGGTTTTCTCTGGTTGGCCGTGGTCGGCTGTATATATGTGGGGATTCTCGTGAATGACATTGAAAGTTGACTGATGACATGCGTGCCGTGCTTTGTGTTCAGACCAGACAGGGTGTAGCGGCAAGCAGAGATGGCGTGCGGCGGGTGCGGGAGATGGGCCCTGCCGTGTGAGACGGTAAGGGAGTAATACGAGGAGCGCGCAGAAGAGCAAGAGAGAGACGGAGAGAGTGAGGGTTGCAACCGGCCGCAGCCGTACATATTTCAACAGGGTGTGGATCTGCCAAGGACAGGCCGCTAAGACTACAGTAATACGCAAGCAAACGATATACGAGGACGCTTTCTCTTCTCTCCCTCCATGCTGTGCCGCTCCGTTGCCGCCCCCCCCTCCCCCTTCGCACTGTCCTGTCCACCTCTACGCGGCGAGCGGGATGGGCAGGGGTCCGACGGGACCTTTGCTGGCGCCGACGTTGGCCTGGTGCATGGTGCGGGGGCCGTAGGCGATGGGGTAGTCGATGGCGGAGTGGAACATTTGGTAGTTGGCCCAGATGACGACGTCGCCGGGCTCGGTGGCGGGGGCGAGGATGTACTCGGGGCGCAGCACGCGCTCCTGCAGGGGCTTGAGGAGGGCGTGGATGGCGGCGGGGTCGTCGACTACCTGGGGGGCCACGCTGTCGTCGTCGTTGTCGTCGCCGGACCGCAGGAACAGCTTGCGCGCGGCGATGCCGTGGACCATGAGGGCGCGCTCGCCGGTGACGGGGTTGACCCAGACCATGGGGTAGCGCTTGATCTTGGCGAGGTCATAGGGGGGCTCAGAACCGGTAGCAGCAGCAGCAGCAGCGGCAGCAGCAGCAGCGTCGTCGTCCAGGGGGCGGTGCCGCGCGTGGGTCTCGGGCGCGAGCCCCAGCCCGTTGGCGTGGCCCTTGCAGTCGGCGATCCACTGGTAGGGGTGCGGGGCGTACTCGACCCAGCTGTGGTCGGCCAGCTGTTTCTCGGCGGGGGTCATGAGGTCGTAGGCTTGGACGTTGCTGAAAAAGGCCGTGAGCCCGGGCGGCATGGTCATGGTCTGGCCGGAGCCGTCGTCCCAGTGGACGGTGACGTTGGGCGCTGCATCGTTATCCTCGACATCCCGGCCCGGCCGCTGCACGCACCGCAGCGTCGTGAACCAGGCCGGGTCGCGGTCGTAGAGGGGCGCGTCAATGTGCCAGCGCTGGAAGCGGGTGTGGCCGGCCTCAAAGTCAGCGTCGGCCAGGGGCTGGGCGTGCCAGTCGTGGGACAGCGGCTTGCGCACGGTCATGCCCTTGATGCCGTAGTGGTCGTCGCCCTGGTAGCCCTTGCCGATGAGGCGGACGTTTTCGGCGCCGGGGATGCCGACGACGTCTCGTGCGTTCTGGTCGGGGGGGTCAGTGGTCAGTGGTAAGGGGGACGAGGAGAGAGGAACAGAGAAACCCACCGTCAGCATCCCGCCCGTCTTGTTAAACGTCTTCATGTCGCCGTGCGAGTGCACGGCCGGCGCGGCCGGGTCGAAGCGCGTCACCAGCTCCCACTGCTTGATGGGCGCGAGGGCCTGCTGGCCCTTGACCACGACGACCTTGTGCGTCCAGACGGCGTCGCTGAGGGCCTGGACGTCGTCGTCTGGGGTTTGTCAGCAGGCGCACACACAGAGGCTATTCGCTGTTCACAGGCACAAGGCTTCACCCACCGCTAATGTTGTTCAGGTCCAGGTCGGTCACCGTCGCCCCAAAGTTGACCTTGCTGCCGGGGGCCGGTTTCATCGGGGTGATGGTGAAGCTCGGCTGAGCCCGAATAACGGCAGGCATTGTGGGGGTGGGCAGAGGAGGGAAGTGGGAAGGAAGAGTGAAGATCCGTCAATGGAGAATGGTGAATGTGGATGAGTGAATGGATTGCTGTCAGTAACTTTCCAATTGTCGAAAACAGGGGTTGCCAAAAAAAGCGGACTCGGCACTGGTTTATATCTCTATCTCTCTCGAAAATGAACCCGTCTGCTCGGGATGCCGTCTCTTGTTCTGCCAAATTGATAAGTAACTCTGTCTCCGTATCTTACCTCGCAGCCTATCCCCCAGCCCGCCCAGCCAACCATCGCCACGCTAATTACCGGACGTCTCCCAACTCCCCCCGTCGGTCTTGTTGCACCCCCCTCAGGCTTCTGGCTTCCGGTTGGTCCGGCCATCTCCGGCCGAAGCGCCGCTGCCATCCTTATCTTGGTCACGTGCCAGACACCGTCCCCCGGAGACCGGGTGTCCCGTTTTTGCCCCCACTTTCGTTGCGGTCGGCCGAGCTCGGGTCTGGGGTCTGGGGGACTGGAGACCAGGGCATCTGGACGGCTAATAAAGCATCATTTCAAAAAGCTACAACACAGAAAAGTCGTGGTTCGCTAGATACAAGAGATTCTCAAAGGTGGTGGCGGCCTCCCAGCCAGGCATGGGGTAAAAGCAGCCGCCGTCCTGGAAGACCTCCTGCTGGTCCATGGCGAGGGTGCCGTCCATGCTGGACAAGTCGGTCGTGCTTGCGTGGGGGGCTGGATTCACGTCGGCCGCCGTAGCTGCCGGCGGTGGCGGCATCGCGTCCACCGCTGTGCTCGCCTTGCCTGTGGCGCCGTCGGCTGACGTGTCGGAGGTATCCTGTGCAGCCAAACGCCGGCGCGCTCGCGGTGGAGCAGCAGGAGCAGCAGGAGCAGCAGGAGCAGTTGCAGCAATTTCCCCCGCACTCAGCCCTTCGCAAAAGGACTTGACAAAGGCGGGCACGTCGAGGCCGCCGTCTGCCTTGCGCTTCCGTGGAATGGACGAGTGGACGGCGCCGCTACGGCGGCTGCGACTGCTGCGACTGCTGCGGCTGCTTCTGCTGCTGCGACGAGCCTCGTCAAGCAGCGCAGACAACAGCTTGATGCCGCGGACGGCAATCATGCTGTTGTCGTAGCGGCCGAGGATGTGCACGGTGTCGTCGGCGAGCTGGAGGTGCTCGTGGTGCTCCGGCTCGGCCGGGTCGCGGTGCATGGCGTCGAGGATGAGGGTGATGGAGGCGGCGACGGGGAAGGCCTGGTGGGCCCAGAGGATGGGGCCGTCGTCCTCGTCGACGACGAGCTTGTACTCCTTGATGATGGTCTTGGAGGCGGCGATGCAGGTGCGGCGGGTAAAGGCAAAGGCCGGGTTGGTGAAGCTCTCGGTGAGGAGGGAGCGGTGGATCATCATGATCTTGTGGGCCGACGACAGGGCCAGGGCGTGGCGCGCCCACGGCACCCAGGCGGGCCAGGCCGGGTCCAGCGGCACGCTGGTGGTCAGGAAGACGGGACGGTCGACAATGGCCAGCGAGCGCAGACGTTTGTCGGCGGCCAGGACCTGTTCGTAGCGCGTCAGGGCGGTGTTGGACGACAGCAGGCCGTCCTGCAGCTGGGGCATGATGCGGGCGATGGAGTCGAGGAAGCGGCAGTAGCTGGACGTGGTGGGCACGCTCTCGGGCAGTGGCACCAGTAGACCGTCGCCGTCGCCGTCACCGTCGTCGTCGTCGTTGCAGTTGATGGGCGGGTCGGACTGCGAGTAGAGCGGGTTGACGAGGTAGGTCTCGGAGAAAGGGATGCTGAACCAGTCCTGGCTGGCCAGCTGGGCCCACAGGCGGCGGGCGGTCTCCTTGTCGACGGTGGTGCCGCCGGTACTGCTGTCGTTGCCGCCGCCGCCCAGCCGGTGGAGACCCAGGCTCTGGGCGATGCGCACGGCGGCGGCCAGCTGAATGGACTGCATGTTGGAGAAGCCCAGCAGGTGGGCCGAGATGGTCAGGGTGGAGATGGCCTGGACGGAGAGGATGGACAGGCGGCAGGTGTACTCGGCCTTGTTGAGGCAGGTGGTGACGGCGCGGAACCAGCGCCGCGACAGGGCGGTGCGCTCGGTGTCGCGGAAGCCCCAGGCCTGGGCGACGCGGGGGGGTGCACAGGTGATGCTGCCGGCGAGCACGGCGAACAGCAGGGCCAGCCACTGCAGGTTGACGCCGGGCGGGTCGACGGAGCCGCCGTACTGGCGGAAGAAGCCGTCGACCTGTCGGCGGAAGGTGGGGGCGTGGAAGGAGACGTGGTACCACAGCAAAAAGTCGAGGTGGTAGTCGACCAGCTTCAGCACCTGCGTGCGGCTGGGCAGCAGCAGCTGCAGCAGGGCCAGCTGCGGCAGGTTGTCGAGGTCGTCGGGGAACGGCGGCGGCGAGGACGACGTTGACCCGGCTCTGTTGCCACTACCAACTTCGAGACCGGCACTCGGCACATCAGAGACGACGACGGTGACGTCGCCTCCGGAGCCGTGGCTGGCCACGAGCGTGGCCGCCGGCGAGACCACGGTGCGGTAGTCTGGGTCCTTGCGGCGGCCCCAGGCGAGGAACTCGAGAATCGACGCTGCGTCTTTGATGACGGCATCCGGGTGGTCGTGGGTGGCAGCTGCTGTCGCCTCGGTGTCGTTGGTGTCGTCGGCCTCGGCCTCGTCGGCCTCGTCAGCCTGAACAGCAGTGACAGGCGAGGCAACGGCCGGAGAGAATCCCGGCTCGACCGAAGAGAACCCCGGATCAGGCGAGGACGCCGCCACTGCCATGTCCGAACCCCCCCGGTGGTGGCCCCGGACCCGGGCGTGGCCGTGCCGGTGGTAGCCCTGGGCGAATTCGGCCTCCAGCTGGGCCACCCGGCTCATCAGAAAGCGGATCTGCTTGCGCTGCTCGTCGCCGGTGTGGCTGCTGTGAGACGACGACGGCGGCTGCGGCGGCTGGCTCCAGCTCTGGCTCTGGCTCTGGCTCTGGCTCTGACTCTGAGTCGGCGTCGACGACGCCGTGGGTGGGGGTCCCGTTTCTAGGGCGCACGTGTCCTGCTCGCCCCTAGACGTGTCAGATCAGAGCTTGGGAGTGGTTGCTGTGACGTTTGAGTGGCAGTCGACCTGGCCTCGGCCGAGCCCCATTTTTAGCCTTTTCCGGCCTTATCTCACCTGCGGACGCAGTTGGTGCACGGCACCGTCTTGGAGCACTTGACCTTGCGACGCGTGCACGCCAGACACGTCTGCTTGGGGCGCTGGGCCGCCATGGTTAGATGGGGTGGTCAGGGCAGCCGGCAGGGAAAACGTGTCAAAAATGAGACGATGCAGCCCAGTTGTGACAGAGAAAAGTCGAAGAAATGGGCAGGCACGGCAGTTGAGAGGGGGGGGGGAGGGTGTATTGAGCTCGGTCTCGGGCAGGAGCGACCCAGGCGAATCAGCGTCCTGCAAATTACGGATGGGACCCGTATCAGCTTCTTATCTGCGGCTAAAAGCGGGGAACCCCCAGATAGGATGACACTGATAACACGGCTCCGCTGCGTGGGATTGGTCGGAGAGCCCCGACACGGGGGGGGGGGTTGGCCAGCACTAGCACAGGCACACTGGCAGGGCTCGGACGAAGTTGGCAGACTGGCTATCTCTGGCGAGAATTCTTCTATCCTGCGAGCCAGCATGGAAGACTGGCCTAGCTGAACATAACTGATAGCCGTGTCGCAATGAACTGCTATCTTATGTCCCGTCCAACAGAAATGGAGCTGGCCGATATCAGCTTGGTTCTTGGCTATTCCCTGTAGATGTAGACAGTTCATAAAGAGGCCCTGCGTGCAGATTCCCGTGTTGGCTCTGAGAAAAAACGACAACTGGCTCTTCCATCCTGCCCATCTTGCCAGCTATTGATTTCGCCATGGACATCCGCCAGCGCTCGCAGGCCCTGGGCCACAAGGTGCACGAGCGGCTGACCAGCCCCCGGAGCTGGCGGCTGCCCAAGCAGACCAGCAGCATCGCGCCGCCGGACGTGTGGACTAACGCGGGTGAGTTTGTTGACTGTTTGCTGAGCGTTGACTGCTTGCTGTTCTGTTCTGTTCTGTTCTGTTCTGTGCTGTGCTGTTCTGTGTTGTATTGACAGCTCCCAGACCAGGACCCCGTCCCCGTGGAGAAGCAGACGTGGACCCGATGGACGTTTATCCTCTACTGGTACTCGGACCTGGTGACGGTGGCCACGTGGTCGACGGCCAGCTCGATTGTGACGACGGGGCTCACGCCGACCGACGCCGTGCTCATTGTGCTGGTGGCGGCCATCTGCAACGCGGTGCCGACGGTGCTCAACGGGGCCATCGGAGCCGACCTGCACATTCCGTTTCCGATTGCCATCCGGGCCAGCTACGGCTACTGGTTCAGCTACTTTTGCGTCATCTCGCGAGGCGTGTTGGCGCTGTTCTGGTTTGGCATCCAGAGCGCAAACGGGGGGGCGTGTGTGCAGCAAGTACGTTTCTGTCCTTTTTTTGGTCCTCGCTTCGCTCGTTGGCCCTCGTCTCTCATTTTTGTCCTTTTTCCTCGCTTCGCTCGTTTCTTCATTTTACTGACGTACCACCAGATGCTCATCGCCATCTGGCCCTCCTTTGGCCGTCTCGCCAACCACCTGCCCGCCTCGGCCGACATCACCACCCAGGGCATGATTTCCTATTTCATCTACTGGGTCATGCAGCTGCCGCTGATGCTGATCCCGACTGAGCGGCTGCAGACGCTCTTCCTGGTCAAGACGGTCCTGCTCACGCCCATGGCCCTGGCCATGGTCATCTGGATCTGCGTCAAGGCCGGCGGCCAGGGCGACTTTTTCAACACGCCGAGCACCGTGCACGGCAGCACGCGCGCCTGGCTGTGGCTGTACAACCTGACGAGCGTGACGGGGGGGTACACGACGCTGACGGTCAACATTCCCGATTTCAGCCGCTTCAGCCGCGACCGGGGCGCCCAGCTGTGGCAGCTGCCGGTGATCCCGCTCTTCAAGGTGCTGTGCAGCCTGTTTGGCGTGCTGGGTGCGGCGGCGTCGCAGCGCCTGTACGGCGAGATCCTGTGGAGCCCGCTCGACATTATCGCGCAGTGGCAAGACGGCGGCCATGGAGGGCGGGCAGCGGCCTTTTTCTGCGCCGCCATCTGGCTGCTCGGCCAGATCAGCATCAACGTGAGCGCCAACGCCGTGTCGTTTGCCAACGACCTGACGTCGCTGTGTCCGCGCTACGTCAACATCCGCCGCGGCATTCTCGTCCTCTCCCTCGTCGGCGGCTGGGCCCTCTGTCCCTGGATCATCATCGCCAGCGCCTCGGCCTTTCTCAGCTTCATGAGCGCCTACGCCATCTTCATGGCCCCCATGGCCGCCATCCTGCTCGCCGACTACTGGCTCGTCCGCCACCGCCGCTACGACGTGCCCGCCCTCTACGACCCCCACGGCATCTACCGCTATGGCCGCTATGGCACCAACTGGCGCGCCCTCGTCACCACCGCCCTCACCATCGTGCCCCTGCTGCCCGCCCTCGCCCAAGCCGTCACCCCCAACAGCGTCCACATCGCCCCCGGCCTCGTCCACCTCTTCACCTTTAACTGGCTCTACGGCTTCTTTCTGTCGTTGCCTCTTTATCTGCTGCTCAACTACCTCTGGCCGCACAAGCCCACCCTCCTCGCCCGGGGGGTCTCGGGCTATGCCGACGATGTCGTCGAGGGTGTCGGCAGCGACGTCGAGGAGCAGCCGTCGTCGGTCGGGGCCGAGAAGGGTGTCACGTCTGGGGAGAAATTGTGATTTTGTAGTTTTTGTATCTTTTAGTTTCTTTGTCGTTTTTGTAGTTGGTCGTTGACCGAATGTGGAAGGTATTGCTTACATGATCGTCTCGCGGGTAACCAATACCCTATTGGCCCATGACTAGCCCAGCCTGGTCTAGCCGAGACCAGCCAGAGCCTGCGCTAGTGGCCGCCATCTGGCGCCAATCACAGGCTCTCTCGCCTATGCAGCCTCAACACATGCAGCCCATCCGTCCGGCCACCGGCTCTCGCCCGGTTCATGACCGTTCCGTGTGGGTCTCGGCCTGCCAACTGTCTGCCCCCTTGTCGTCGCCTAACCTGATTTCATTTTGCTACTCTGTATTACCGTCTTACGAGCTACCACCGACGGCTGCGGTCGACAGCCCAGGCTCCACTTTCCGCGCACCGGCGGCCAGGCTCAGCGCCCTGGACAATCGCGTATCCGAGCAGTCGGCCCCTGGCATTACCGTATTCCCGACAAGGGGACCCATTCTGGGAAAATCGTTGTCCCTTAGTCGGTGGATCCCTTGGATCGGAGGCGGCGACGACTTGCACGTCGAGATCCTGACTTTTGGGGGTTCTTTTTCATTATTTCTCTCTCTTTTTACTCTTCTCCTTTTTTCTCTTTTTCTTCTCCTCTCTGCAATGACTTGCTTTTGTAAAAGGCGACCACCCGGCCATGGAGAAACCAACCTCGCCTGCGCCGTCGTCCTCGGCGACGACGGCCCACCCCACATTACACGACAACGACCAAGACGGCGACGACAGCCTGTCCATGGCGCCGCCCACGGAGGATCTCGACGACGATGACGACGACGACGACCACAGCGACAGCGGCAGCGAGCTGGAGCGCTCCCAGACGAACCACGGCGAGCCGGACGTGGACCGCGACGCCGTGCAGGCGGAGACGCCCGGCCGGGCCTTTGACCGGGAGCTAGAGAGGGTGGGTGCTTAAGTGTCTACAGCTTGAGTGTCTACAGCTTGAGACTGTCCGCAGTTCTGCTGACACGGCTAACGGTTGACGGCAGACCCACGACATCGAGGCCCTGCGCCGTGTCGAGACTCGCAGCAGCGCCCGCGTCAAGATGAGCCGCGTGCTGACGGGGACCAGCCGGCGCTCGCGTAAAGACGGCAAAGACGGCAAGGATGGCATCCGTGTGCAGCCGCTGCCGGTGTCCGACCTGGACAAGGGCGTCGTCGGCTGGGAGGGCCAGGACGACCCGGCCATGCCGCTCAACTTTTCAGCCCCGCGCAAGTGGCTGCTGGTGGCCCTGGTGTCCATCATGACGTTCACCACCCCCTTCACCTCGTCCATCCTCTCGCCCGCCATCGACGCCCTCGACGACGAGTTTGGCAACAACAGCAGCCTCGTCGGCTCCCTCACCGTTAGCATCTACCTGCTCGGCTACTGCATCGGGCCCCTCTTCCTCGCCCCGCTCTCCGAGATCTACGGCCGCCGCCCCGTCCTCTCCGCCGCCAACGCCTTTTACTGCGTCTGGCAGATCGGCTGCGCCCTCGCCCCCAACATCTCCAGCCTCATCGTCTTCCGCCTCTTTGCCGGCATCGGCGGCTCCGGCTGCATGACCCTCGGCGGCGGCGTCATTAGCGATATTTTCCGGCCGTCCGAGACGGGCTTTGCCATGGGCGTGTGGAATCTTGGGCCGACGATGGGTGAGTGGGAGAGAGAGGGGGGGGAATTATGAGAGAGAGGGAAAGAGAGAGAGAGTGTATGTGTGACTGACTAAGCAGGCCCCACTATTGGGCCCCTCGTCGGCGGCTTCATCTCCGAGACGATCGGCTGGCGCTGGGACTTTTGGCTGTGCCTGATCCAGGGCGTCATCCTGACCGCCGCCCTGCACTTCCTCAGCCAGGAGACGAACCCGCGCGTGCTGATCGGCCGCAAGGTGAAGCGGCTGGCCCGCGAGACCGGCCGCACAGACCTGCGCAGCTGCTACACCGTCGGCACCGCCGTCGAGACCATGACCAAGGCCCAGGTCCTGCGCAACGGCCTGAGCCGCCCGTCCAAGATGCTGGTGCTGTCGCCGCTGGTGTTTTTCTTGTCGCTGTACGTGTCCTTTGTCTACGGCGTCATGTACCTGCTCTTCACCACCATCCCGCCCGTCTTCGAGACCACCTACGGCTTCAGCGTCGGCCTGACCGGCCTCGTCTACCTGGCCCTCGGCTTTGGCAACCTCGTCGGCTGGGCCGTCGTTGCCCTCTACTCGGACCGCTCCGTCGTGCGCCTGGCCCGCGCCAACGGCGGCCGCTTCGAGCCCGAGATGCGCCTCGCCACCACCATTGGCTACGGCCTCTTCTTGCCCGTCACCTTTTTCTGGTACGGCTGGTGCACCCGCTACCGCGTCCACTACATGGCCGCCATCTTCAGCCTCGTGCCCTTTGGCTTCGGCATGATGGGCATCTTTATGCCCATTGTCACCTACCTCGTCGACGCCTACCCCATGTACGCCGCCTCCGCCATCGCCGCCAACACGGTCCTGCGCAGCCTCGTCGGCGCCCTGCTGCCCCTGGCCGGCCCCACCATGTACGACCGCCTCGGCTACGGCTGGGGCAACTCCATCCTCGGCTTCATCAGCCTCGCCATGGTGCCCGTTCCGCTGCTCATCTACCGCTACGGCGGCAAGCTACGGGCCATGCAAAAGTTCCAGTTGTAGTGGTTGTGATTGTAGTGGTTGTAGTGGTTGTAGTGCTTCTTTACATGCATGGAAAGGCGCAGTTTTCATAGACGGTTATGGATAGAATTCTGGATAGAATTCTGGATAGAATTCTGTATGAAATTCTCGATAGAAATAGAAAGTTCCAACACAATACCAAACAACGCGTTCAGACAGCCGCCCGCCCCAGCAACTCGGCCACCGCCGTCCCCACCGCCTCTGTGTCCTCCAGGATCGGCTGATGGCCCGACTGCACCACCGTAACCGAGCAGTCGGCCAGCAGCGCCGCCAGCGCCCGCGCCCGCTCCACCGGGCTGATGGTGTCGAGGTCGCCCACCACGATGAGCGCGGGACACGTGATGCGTCCGTAGTCCGGGTCCTGGTGCGTCTTGTCCACAATGGCCTCGCACGTGCGCGCATACGCCTCCGGGTCCGACGCCGCCACCGCCGCCCGCACGGCCTCCCGGTGCGCCGGCTGCACTGCGCGCACCTCGTCCGCGGGGAAGTTGGTCACGTGGGCCGCTGTCTCCGCCGCCTGCGCGATGCCCTGCGCCCGCACGCCCGCCGCCGCGCCGCGCATGCGCTGCACCACCGCGTCGAGGTGCGCCGCCGACCGGCCGGGGCCAAAGAGGGCCAGCCCGCCGACGGCCTCCGGGTGGGCGGCCGCCACGTGCAGGGCGACGATGCCGCCGAGCGAGTGGCCCAGGAGGATCGTTTTTGTGTCTGCAGCTTTCTCCTTCTCCCCACTCAGCGCCCCCATCAGCTCTGCCACGTCCGCCACCAGGCTCGGCACCGTCAGCGGCGCCGAGGCCGCCGGCGCCGGCGACTGCCCGTAGCCCGGAAAGTCCACCAGCACAATGTTGTAGGCGCCCGCCCGCTCAATGTACGGCACCAGCGGGTCAAACGTCGTCGTAGAGCCGCCCAGTCCGTGCATCGCAACCAGCAGCGGGCCCTCGGAGTCGCCGCCACGGCGGTAGTGCAGCCGGGTGGCCGCCGCCGTGTCGTAAAAGTGGGAGGTGAAGGTCATGGCGGTGTTGGGTGAGAGAGGCGAGCAGAAAAACAGACAAACGGACAGAAAGACGGACAGACGAGTCTCGATGAGGGCAAAAGGAAAGCGCTCAGGTCAGAGTGCAGAATTCAGAAACTCCAGGCCGGAGAGTCGCCGCACGGAAAAGTGGGTCTTTGCTCGGCCGATGTGCAATACCAAGCACCGGGCCTCGGCCGAGGCCCGCCCGACGGGAGAGCAGAGATAGCCTCGCCCGATCGAGAAGGCTGGGCGCAGAGGATAAGCAGTGGCAGAGGAAATACGGAACATCGAGAGCTGTTAAGAAGGCGTCGAGAATCACAGAGTGGTCTTGCCATTGCCGTCACCATTTCATCTCCATCGCACCTGCCTTATCTGGATATCATCTCTGCTTCATTCTTGCTGACTGTTCTCTGTTCTCTGTTCTCCGTTCTCTTTTCTAAGTTTTTTCTCTCCGCCCACAAATCTCACAATGGTCATCACGACTATGCTCACCGAGCCCGGCGAGCTCCATCTCGTGACGGAAAAAGTCGAGTTCACCCTCCCCCATGGAGACAAGTCCACGGGCCGCGTGGTGCCCATCAAGCACGCGCCCGGCAAAAAGGTCAACTTTGGCGCCGAAATCTACGGCATCGACCTCAACCACTTCACCGACGCCGACTTTGCCCTGATCTCCGACGCCCTGCACCGGCACAAGCTGCTCGTCTTCAAGGAGCAGCCCGAGATGCTCACGCCGCAGCAGCAGTACAAGCTGACGGCGAGCTTCGACCCGGACGAGACCACGGGCGGCTTTGCCCACGGCGCCGACCCGCTGCTGACCGAGCACAACGGCGTCAAGATCTACGGCATCCCCAAGCGGCCGGCCATCCCGGTGCAGCCGCAGGTGCACATCCTGGGCCGCGGGTCCGTGCCCGACGGCCACTACGGCTTCCCGCCGGGCTTTGCCATCCAGGGCATCGACCACCGGGACTTTCACATGCCGCCGCACATTCCCGACGACGAGCGGCAAAAGGCGGGCGGCGCGTCGCGCTTTTACCAATGGCACTTTGACGGCGCGCTCTACGGCATCCCGCCGCCGCGCGTGGGCTGCCTGCTGGCGGTGCGCACGCCCAAGGGGCCCGACGTGACGGTGCGCTGGGACGACGGCACGGGCACGGAGATGCAGGTGGCGCCGGGGTCCACGGCCATGCTGGCCGGGTCGCAGGCGCTGGCGCTGCTCGACGACGACACGCGCCAGCTGGTGCTGCACAGCCGCATCGAGTACGCCCCGCACGCCTTTGTGTGGATGTCCACCGCCCACAGCACCCGCCTCGGCCACCTGCTCGAGACCGAGGGCCTCGAGCGGCCCCTGGACACGCTGCCGCCCTGGTCCGCCGACAAAGTCTGCGTCTACCCCATGGTGTGGACCAACCCCCAGACGGGCGAAAAGTCGCTGCAGGTCCACGGCCAGGGCGCCGTCAAGCTCTACCTCCGACGCAGCGCCGACGCCACCGAAGCCGAGACCGTCGTCGTCGACGACCTCGCCGAGGTCCGCGCCTTTCTGCACAAGCTCATGCGCCCGGCCATCAGCCCCGAGTACATCTACGCCCACAACCACCAGGAGCAGGACGTCATCCTCTGGTACAACCGGGCGCTGTGGCACAGCATTGTGAGTTCTGATGTTTTTATGTTTTTTATTTATTTATTTATTTTTTTTTTTTTTGATGTTTTGCTTGTCTTACAACTGCTGACTCGCCCAGACCGAATTCCCACAGTCCTATGGCCCCCGCATCATGCACCAGTGCAACGTGGCCGCCAGCGACCATCCGTCAGGCTAGAGGGTTGGAGTTGATTTCTGCTGCACCATGTACGAGTATTACTCGTTTGTATATATCTAAGCGCTGCCCACGCTGTCAGGAGACTGCCTGGCGACCCTGGCAACGCCCTGGACATGATCTATGCAGATCATCGAGCCCCGCTAAAAGGGGAAGCAAATTTTAGCAATTTAGCCATGTTTTGACGTGCAAGGCTTATATTGGCTTGAATTACAGCGGGCACGTTTTCCGAATCACCGTTTTAGTGGACTGCCGGGGCTCCGCCACCGCGCTAGGCCCAGCAGGGTCCCCCAGCAGGGTCCCCAGCGGACCCAGCGGACCCAGCGGACCCGATCCCCTCCCAACAGAGTAATTACCAAACAGACCCAACACGCTTTGCTGGCCAGATCGCGAAATATGTCATCCGCGGAGGAAAAAAAAAACTGGCACCCTCCGTAGACTGCGTCCTGCGTCTTGCGTCCTGCGTTCTGCGTTCTGCTCTCTGGCCGCGACCTGTGCCACTCCCCCTCGGGCCTCTTCCTTGCCGCTCTCTTGCGCTCTTCTTCCGTACTCTCGTTCAATTCCCGTTTCTTGGCCTTTTCTTGTCCCCTCTGCCGCTCGTTCATGGGGAATGGACGCGTTCCAGGCCCTGGCCTCCTCGTCTTGACTGACCCGACTCTCCTCGCTTCGCCTCGACGCCCCGACTCCCCTGTTCTGCCACTCGACCTCTCTCTCCCCTGACAACCCCCCTCTCGATCCATTGCCGCCATGGCGGGCTTTCCGCGCGCCCGCTTCCTGGCCTTGGCCATGGTCTTCCACATCATCTACATCTCGTCCATTTTCGACATTTATTTTGTCAGCCCCGTCGTCTCGGGCATGCGGCTCTTTGCGCCCGAGCGGCCGGCGGGTGCCAAGGCCCCAGCCGACCGTCTGGTGCTGTTTGTCGGTGGGTGGCGGACCTCTTCTGTTTCTTCTGTCTACTTATTCTGACTCTCCAGGCGACGGCCTCCGTGCCGACAAGGCCCTCCAGTCGCATCCCGAGCCCTACCCCCAGACCGAGGCCGACCTGCTCCCCCGACCGCTGGCGCCGTTCCTGCGGTCGCGCATCCTCGAGCACGGCACCTTTGGCGTGTCGCACACGCGCGTGCCGACCGAGTCGCGACCCGGCCACGTCGCTCTGATCGCCGGCCTGTACGAGGACGTCTCGGCCGTGACGACCGGCTGGAAGCTCAACCCGGTGCACTTTGACAGCGTCTTCAACCGCAGCCGCCACACGTGGAGCTGGGGCAGCCCCGACATCCTGCCCATGTTTGAGCAGGGCGCCGTGCCTGGCCGCGTCGACGCCTTTACGTACGAGGCCGAGGCCGAGGACTTTTCCCAGGACGCCACCCACCTCGACCACTGGGTCTTTGACCACGTCAAGGCCCTGTTTGCCGACGCCCGCACCAACCACACGCTGGCCGCGAGCCTGCGCCAGGACCAAAACGTCTTCTTCCTGCACCTGCTCGGCCTCGACACCACCGGCCACTCCTACCGCCCCTACTCCAAGGAGTACCTCCACAACATCCGCATCGTCGACCAGGGCGTCCAGGAGATCACCCAGCTCGTCGACGACTTTTACGGCGACGGCCGCACCGCCTACGTCTTCACCGCCGACCACGGCATGAGCGACTGGGGCAGCCACGGCGACGGCCACCCCAACAACACGCGCACGCCGCTGATTGCATGGGGCTCGGGCGTGGCCAAGCCGCGGCTGTACCCGGGGGGGTCTGGGTCGGGGTCGGGGACGGGGTCTGGGACGGGGACCGGGTCCGGGACCGGGACTGGGTCTGGATCTGGGTCTGGGTGGAAGCACGCGGCCGCGTGGAAAAAGGCCATCACCCACGGCAGTGCCGGCGGTGCCGACACCGCCCACGTTGAGCCCGACGTTGAGGCTGACACCAACACCAACACCGACACCACCCCCGCCGTCGCCCCCGGCCACGACGCCTACTCGGCCGACTGGCACCTCGACCACGTCCAGCGCCACGACGTCGCCCAGGCCGACGTCGCCGCCCTCATGGCCTACCTGATCGGCGTTGCTTTCCCAGCCAACTCGGTCGGCGAGCTGCCGCTGGACTACGCGTCGGCCGGCCTCGAGGAGAAAGCCCGCGCCGCCCTGCTCAACGCCCGCAGCATCCTGGAAATGTACCGCGTCAAGGAGGAGAAGAAGAGCGCCTCGGAGCTGCGCTTCCGCCCGTATAAGCCGCTGAGCGGTGGCGGTGTCGACGGTGGCGTCAACGGTGGCGTCAACGGCGGTGTCGGCAGCGACCTCCTTGGCGGTGGTGGCCCCGCCGCCGACCGCCGCCTCGACGACATCGGCCGTCTCATCGACGACGGCCACTACGAGGAGGCCATCGAGGAGGCCGCCGCCCTGGCCAAGATCGCCCTGGCCGGCCTGCGCTACCTGCAGACCTACGACTGGCTGTTTCTGCGCGCCCTCATCACCGTCGGCTACCTCGGCTGGATCGCCTACGCCATGACCACCGTCATCGACCGGCATGTCCTCGGCCCCGCCGGCACCCGGCCCCGGCCCCGCCGCACCGTCGCCGCCGTGCTCGTCTTTTCGTCCGTCCTGGCCGCCCTCTACGCCTCCTTTGCCGCCTCCCGCTCCCCGCCCTCCTACTACGCCTATGCCTTCTTCCCCGTCTTCTTCTGGGAGGAGGTCTTTGCCCGCCGCGCCAGCCTCGTTGCTGGCCGCGCCCAGCTCTTTGGCCACATTGACAGCAGCGCCCGCCTGGCCTCGCTGCTCTTCAACGCCGCCGTCTACGTCGCCGTCATCGAGTCGCTCGCCTTTGGCTACATCTACCGCGAGATCCTCACCCTGCTCTTTGTGCTCGGCGCCCTGTGGCCCCTGGTCTACGGCTTTTCCTTTTTGCGCCAGCACTACGCCCTGGCCGCCCTCTGGTTCGTCTCCTGCCTGTCCATGAGCACCTTCACCCTGCTGCCCGCCATGAAGGCCGAGAACGTCACCCTCATCCTCGTCGGTGGCTCGCTCATGGTCGCCGTCGGCCTCTTTTACCTCGTGTTTGAGGACACCATCCTGGCCGGTTCTCGTACCTCCTCTGCCTCTGCCGCCGCCGCTCGCCACCCCGTCGTCCGCGGCCTGCTCGGCGCCCAGGTCGGCCTCGTCCTGCTGGCCATGTGGGTCACCCGCTCGAGCGCCCTGTCGCTGCAGGCCAAGCTCGGCCTGCCGCGCGGCAACCAGGTCGTCGGCTGGCTCGTCCTCGTCGTCTCCCTGCTCGTCATGCCGCTGGCCCACCGCGCCTACCCCAACAGCAACTACCTGCACCGCCTCATGATCATCTTCTTGACCTTTGCCCCCACCTTTGTCATCCTCACCATCTCCTACGAGGGCCTCTTTTACGTTGCGTTTTGCGCCACCCTGGTCGCCTGGGTGCGGCTCGAGCACGCCGTCTACGCGTTTCAGCACAAGAAGGCGGCGGTGCCCGCTGTCGCAAACGGGACGGCAAAGGCAGCGGCAGCGGGAGCAGAAACGGCAGCAGCAGCGCCGGCAGCAGGAGTACCAGCAAAACCGGCAGCATCAACACCACCACCACCACCAGCAAAACCGGCAGCAGCAGCAGCACCGGAACCGGCAGCCCCCACCTACCGCCCCCTCACCCTCGCCGACGCTCGCGTCGCCCTCTTCTTCTTTGTCCTCTTGCAGTCGGCCTTTTTCAGCACCGGCAACGTCGCTTCCATCTCGTCCTTTAGCCTCGAGAGCGTCAGCCGCCTGCTGCCCATCTTTGACCCCTTCTCCCAGGGCGCCCTGCTCATCATCAAGCTGCTGATCCCCTTTGCCCTCGTGTCCGCCAACCTCGGCGTGCTCAACAAGCGCCTGGGCGTCGCGCCCTCGGCCCTCTTCATGGCCGTCATGGCCGTCAGCGACGTCCTGACCCTCTACTTTTTCTGGGTCGTCAAGGACGAGGGCTCCTGGCTCGAGATCGGCTCCACCATCAGCCACTTTGCCATTGCCAGCCTGCTGTGCGTCTTTGTCGCCGCCCTCGAGGGCATCAGCGCCATGTTCATTGCCGGCATCCAGGTCGTCGACGACGACGACGACGCCGAGAAGCCGAGCAAGGTCGGCCGCCCGGGGGACAAGGCAAAGCCAACGGCGGCGGCACCACCACCCAGACCAGACACCACCACCAAACCCGCCAAGGTCGCGCAGACCAACGGCAAGTCGCACACGCCAAAAAAGGCCAGAAAATAATAAAATCCTCCTCCTCTCTTTGGGAGAGGGGCGGGAGTTAGACATGACAGACATGCTTTTTTTCTTCTTTTTTTCTGTTCTCTTCTTGCCTTTTTGGTTTCTTCTGGTCTTCTTTTTATTCCCCTTCATTTTTCGGGATAGCTGGACAGCGGCGAGGGCCCATACATATATTTTGTCTGCTTTTGAGACAAGGGAGGAAGGGAAGGGATAATGGGGGGAGGGGAAAGGAAGGATGGAGGGGAGAGACTCTTCAGGCGGTGAAGAGGAGGAAACGCCTATTTGCATATCCCATGCTGAGAGGTACTGCGTTTATTTTTCCTGTATATATCGTATGTCTATATATATATGAGTATGTGTAAAAAGCACTTGAAAAGCAAGGCAATCCAGCTCGTGGCCATCAAAAAGGGAAGCGTAGTCATCCGTCCTCGCATTGCAACACGGCGTTCTCCCGATCCGCCATGACATCTGCAGAGTACGAGTAATATGCTGCACGGCCCCCAAATGAGCAAGGGATGGGGGGGACGGAAACGAACACACGAAAAAGAAAACAAAAAAAAAATTTGCCGAGCACACAATAATTTGTTGCTGTGCTGTGCTTACGGACCTGTCCTTTTGTTTGCTGGCTTGTGCCCTGCAGATCAAGCAAGAGCTGGGACGCGGAGTCAGCCTACATGCACTGTATACATGCATAATGCCCGGTCTGGTGGTGTAAGGCGTTTTTTTTTCCCCTCCCCGGAAAGTGGCGTCTACGGTATGACATGTGCAACGGCAGGATGTGCAGACTGAGATACAGTGTGAATGACGGCTGGAAGTCTACCACAACCAGGGAGAAGAGTCTTGAAAAGCGACATACTGTAGGAAGGCCCGTCATGGGACATCTTATATTCAGGGCAAAGCGCAGTACAAAATAATGATTTCAGCCCTTTTTCTCTCGATGCCACGCTCCCCATCATCTAAATCTCGTCTGGCCCTTGCGGGCCATTTTCAGGCAGAATGAAACCTGGTATCACACTGTTGCTTTTTTGTTGCTTTCGCTCTCTCGAGTAGAGTCGTAGTGAAAGACCCGTCGAGTTTGTTCCCTATTTTATTTCTAGTAAATGTTTATTTATAGCTCCGAGTACAGCACATATTTTGGATATGACAGAGAACGTCGTCCTGTAATTAACATCGGCCGAGAATGTGATAGCAGCAGCACCAGACTAGTGTTTGAACCAAATTTCTCCACGGGTTGGCCGAGTATTATCGACTTGCTACTATGGATATGCCGTAGATTGCTGTCTCAGCTGGTCTGAGTCGCCTCAGCCTGTCCTGGCAAGGCTCTACAACACTATGTGCCAAGGACTCGAGGTCAACAGCGCATCCTTGCAACGAGGCAAACAAAAATCGCACCCTAAAGCGCGAACAAGGGGTGAGAGCACAAAAACCAAAATTTCGCCGATGCCTGCCTCTGTCAGCCACGTTGCCGTAACCTCGTCCAGCTGAGTGTACATATCTTACAACAGATGGGGCTACACCGTGTACGTGCATATTTCCGACGTTGGTAGATCCCGTGTCTCAGTGAGGCTACATCGGCGCCAAAGCCTGTAAACTCTTCCCTATTTGTACGTCTTTTGGCGCCGGGCATGCCGCAACAGCCTAGCGGGTCCCGCTGATAATGCACCAAACCGGGAGAGGCTGGCTGCCATTTTTTTTGCTGCCTGAACAGTTGATCCTTCCACCTTCCGCCGCCATTCCCCTCCATTGATTTTCTGGCGCCCTCGACACCATCGTTTCTCCTCCGTCTGTCATCCACAACACCTCTTATCGACTCGTGTCGACAATCGCCAACCCGCCCTCGTGCCCCCGCCCCGACTCATTTTCTTTTTTCTTTTACTTTTCCCACCCACGCTCCTCCCCTCTTTCGTTTCTTTCCCCCATCCCCTCGTCCTCGCTTTGCCGGTCCGCGCTTCCCTGTGCGAGTCCCACCGTCCGACCGCCCAACGTCATCGGTGGTTGTGCTTTTTTTTCTGGCACCATCGCGAAGCCGTGCCCTTGATCCTAACGCCACACCTGGCATCCTTTCGCTTCTCCCCCCGCATCTTTACCCATCTCCATTTTCTGTGCTCGTGCTCCATTTGATGAGCTCGACCACACGTCTGCCACCAGCCAGGCTCCCCGTTTGCGCTCTTCAACTGAAACAGCTCAGCCCAGCCTCCCTCACCAAAAGACCTGACCGCTCTCCGGCCTTCTAACGACGACGACCTTCTCCCCCACCCCCAACTCTGACCTCAAGCTGCTATTGAGTCGAGACACATCCACCTCTCTCTCTCTCTCTCTCTTTGGCTGTCGTCATCGCCAGCGGTTCTACTTTCTATTCCCACTCCGCACACGACCGATCCCCCCCCTTCCTTCCCCACAAGGCAACCACTGTCAGATCTTTCTGCGTAGATCTACGCCCCCCATACAGACGACAAAGCGGTCTTCTTGACCCTCGCCCCAGCAATATCCATCATGGCGCGAAACGGGTTTGCAAAGATGCCACCAGCAACCGCCACTCGGGCAGGCGGCGGGATGCTCATGCCGCAGCCGAACCAAGACGACATCGATGCCACGTGAGTAGCTCCCATCTCTGCGTTCATCGTCCCCGTCGACATCTGTGATCACGATGAAGGCGGCGGCGGGGGAGGGGGGAGGGAGACATTGGGAACACACTTGACATATGCTGACCACCGGCTGCTTAGTTGGGACTACCTGCAGAAGGGCGTCAACAGCATCATGGTGAACATCGATGGCGGCATGACCATGGAAACCGTAAGTTTGCCCCATCACCACCAACCATCCCCAGGTTGTGTCTGCCATTCTGTTATCTTGAGCTCGACTGACTGATGTGCCTGCGATTTAGTACATGGGAACCTACACGTGAGATACCTGCTTTTCTCCCCTTTCCAAACTCATACCGCCGGCTACAACCTGGATACTGACCGGACTCAGTGCGATACACAACTTCTGCACCTCGCAGAAAGCTGTGACAATAAACAGCCCCTCCTCCATATCGTCGGTGGCCCATAGAGGAGGTAAGTGCATTTGCCCGCCAGCCGGTCTTCTGTCCTTCTGTCCTTCCGCCCCCTTTGAGATCGCCCTCGCTAACCGTGTCTTCTATTCTAGCTCACCTTCTGGGCGAGGACCTCTACGAAAAATTGACCGAGTACCTGGCCACCCACCTAACTGACCTCTACGAGGAAGCTTCACGCCACGGCGGTGAATCACTTCTCGCATTTTACATCCGAGAATGGGATCGATACACTGTCGCCGCCAAGTACATCCACCATCTCTTCCGGTACCTCAACCGGCATTGGGTGAAGCGAGAAATGGATGAGGGCAAGAGGAACGTCTACGACGTCTACACGCTTCACCTTGTGCAATGGCGCAGCATCCTCTTTGATAAGATCTCGGGAAGCGTCATGGACGCGGTTCTGAAGCTTGTCGAGAGGCAACGAAACGGCGAGACGATTGAGTATCTTCAGATCAAGCAGGTGCTCGACAGCATGGTGTCCCTGGGTCTAGATGAGAACGACTCCAGCAAGACTACGCTGGATACCTACCGCTACCACTTTGAGCGGCCCTTCCTGGAAGCTACGCAGCAGTACTATCAAGATGAGAGCCGCCGGTTTGTAGCAGAGAATTCCGTCGTCGAGTACATGAAGAAAGCCGAGATCCGGCTGGCCGAAGAGGAGCAGCGCGTCCAGATGTACTTGCACCCGGACATTGCGATTCCGCTGAAGCGCTGCTGCAACCAGGCGCTCATCGCCGACCACGCCAACCTGCTGCGGGACGAGTTCCAGTTCCTGCTCAATAATGACCGGGAAGATGACATGAAACGCATGTACAATCTGCTGGCCAGGATACCAGAAGGCCTGGACCCGCTTCGGACACGTTTTGAGGCGCACGTCCGCAATGCCGGCCTGGCTGCTGTGGCCAAGGTGGCCTCCGACGCGGAGAAGCTCGACCCCAAGGTGTACGTGGATGCGCTGCTCGAGACGCACACGCAGTACCAGGGTCTGGTCAAGCGGGCATTCAACGAAGAGCCCGAGTTCACCCGCTCGCTCGACAATGCGTGCCGCGAGTTTGTGAACCGCAATGATGTCTGCAAGGCTGGATCCAACAAGTCGCCCGAGCTGCTTGCCAAGTACGCCGACATGCTGCTGAAGAAGAGCGGCACCGGCGTGGAGGAGGCTGAGCTGGAGACGACGCTCACGCAGATCATGACCGTCTTCAAGTACATCGAAGACAAGGACGTCTTCCAAAAGTTCTACTCGCGCATGCTGGCGCGCCGCCTGGTACACACCAACACGTCGTCGGATGATGCTGAGACTAGCATGATCAGCAAGCTGAAGGAGGCATGCGGCTTCGAGTACACAAACAAGCTGCAGCGCATGTTCCAAGACATGCAGATCTCCAAGGATCTGAACACGGGCTTTAAGGAGCACGTCCAGGCCATGGAAGGCTCGTCGCTGGAAGGACAGTACTCGATCCTGGGCACAGGCTTCTGGCCACTGTCCCCGCCCACCACGACGTTCAGCCCGCCGGCCGTGATCCAGAGCGACTGCGACAAGTTTACGCGGTTCTACAAGAACAAACATGAAGGCCGGAAACTCACATGGCTGTGGCAGCTCTGCAAAGGCGAGCTCAAGACGAGCTACTGTAGGAACAGCAAGACGCCGTACACGTTCCAGGTCTCGGCCTATCAGATGGCCATCCTCATGCTGTTCAACGAAAAGGACAAGTACACGTACGAGGAGATTGCCTCGGCGACGAACCTCAACAACGACTCGCTCGACCCCAGCCTGGCTATCATCCTCAAGGCCAAGGTGCTACTGATGTCTCCCCACGGCGACAAGCCGGGCCCCGGGAAGTCGTTTGCCCTCAACTACGAGTTCCGCAACAAGAAGATCCGCATCAACCTGAACGTGGGCGTCAAGTCTGAGCAGCGGCAAGAGGAAGCTGAGACAAACAAGACGATTGAGGAGGACCGGAAGCTCCTGTTGCAGGTTGGTTTTTTTTCTTTTTTTCTTTTTTTCCCCTTCTTTTTTCGTTTTTTTTCTTCTCTTTTTTTCTACCTTCCCTCTCGGCCGACACTAACAAAATACTAGTCTGCTATTGTTCGCATCATGAAGGCTCGTAAGCGTATGAAGCACAACCAACTGGTCAGCGAGACAATTGCCCAAATCAAGGGCCGGTTCCTACCAAAGGTTGCCGACATCAAGAAGTGCATTGAGATCCTGCTGGACAAGGAGTACCTGGAGCGGCTGGAGGACGACGAGCTTGGCTATCTGGCCTGAGCAGGGCTGATGAGCAGGGCTGAGCAGGGCTTTGGCCGTCATTTTGTGTTTTCAGCGATTCCTCCCTACAAACCGTCTAGCCACGGCCACCACCACCTGTACGACTACATGCACATCACACGCACATACTCTCTTCTGTGGCGCGACGACAGTGAGGCCATATGTGATGGCCTCCGTCTTGCTGGAACCAGCGGCCGCAAGCACGGTTTATTATCCGCTGTTCCTCTGCCTGTTTGTTTGTCTTTTGGTATTCTTTTTTTTCTTTGTCCATCTCATAAACGAGCAAGGGATGCGGGAAGTCGGTTGCTGGTGGAAACCTAGATTTTAAGTATTGGCCTGGGATGTTTTACCAATACTACGAGTATTAGCATCTTTTTTTATCTTTGTTGCCTGCCAGTTGTTATTCTGCATCTGTTGCTTGTGCTGCTGTTCTGCAGGGCTCGTCCAACGCAGATTAGTAATGCTCCTATTTTGGTAACAGAGCAGACCACCTGAAGAAGCTCTGGAAACACAGGCGCTAATATTTTCTGTGGGTCTGACAGTGCGGCTCCAGGGCAGACTGGTGGAAGGAAAAAATCGAGAGCCGGCGCAGAGGGCTGCTCATTGGCTGACGAGAAACCTGGCAGGAGCTCGAAAGCCTGTGCCCCCCTGGTCGCTTTTCTCACCTTTGGCCGTCATCTGGCCTTTCTTCTTTTGCCTTTTCCCGACCTGCGCCCGCCACGATTCCGGCAGCCCAGTTTCTGCCGATTGTTCCATTCCAGAGCGCCTGCAGCCATCCATTCTTCCTGTCTCTCTCTCTTTCTGTGCGGGCGACAGCTTTCTCTCCGTTCGACACCTCCACGTGCTCTTTGCCATCCTCGTCCAGCTGGATGAGGCATCCGTGTCTTGCGACTCTGCGCACCACTTGCGGTCATCTAGCCCCGTTTTCGCGACCGTGCTCGCCGCGCATAGCCCAGCAGGTCCTCTGGCACGCCGCAATTCGCCGTGTGCCGACACCGACAACAACGTTTTCACGCTCTGCCGCCTGGGCTCCATCAAGGTGTTCTTCGACCTTGATAGCGTCCACACCCAAACGCCCCTCCCCCTCCACCTCCCCCTCCACCTCCCCCTCCCCCGCCGCCACCGCTATGAACGGCACATCGTCTGCGGCCGCCCGGGGCAAGCGGAAGACATCTCACAGCGTCGACGAAGACCGGCCGTCGAAACTGCAGCGGCCGCTGAACAACGGGACGACCGGTGCTGCCGCGGCCACCGTCGTCGCCGCGGCCACCACCGGCGCCGCCGCCGCGGTTGAGGCCGAGGCCACCAGCATGCTGCTGGACGGCGAGGACGGCCCGAGTCCGAACGTGGAGGACGGGTTCGACGAAGAAGACGGGCCTCTCGAGGAGGACGGCAGCGGCGACAACAGCCGACTCTTCCAGCAGCAGCTGCCGCACCACCCGCAGAATCCACAGCAGCAAAACTCGGAGCAGCACGACGCGGACCAACAGTCGCCGCCGCCGCCACCATCGGCACCGCCGCCGGTGCTGCTGGCCGGGCCGACGACGGCGGACTCGGCGGAGTGGCAGGCGACGATCCAGCGGGTGGTGTGCAATGTGGTGTCGATCCGGTTCTGCATGACGTGCGCGTTCGACACGGAGCCGGCGCTGACGAGCGAGGCGACGGGGTTCGTGGTGGACGCGGAGCGGGGGTACATCCTGACGAACCGGCACGTGGTGGGCTCGGGGCCGTTCTGGGGGTACTGCATCTTTGACAACCACGAGGAGGTGGACGCGTACCCGGTGTACCGCGACCCGGTGCACGACTTTGGCATCCTCAAGTTCGACCCCAAGGCGATCAAGTACATGCCGATCCAGTCGCTGCCGCTGTGCCCGGACCTGGCCAAGGTGGGGGTGGAGATCCGGGTGGTGGGCAACGACGCGGGCGAGAAGCTGAGCATCCTGTCGGGCGTGATCAGCCGGCTGGACCGCAACGCGCCCGAGTACGGCGACGGCTACAGCGACTTCAACACGAGCTACTACCAGGCCAGCGCGGCGGCCAGCGGCGGCAGCTCGGGCAGTCCGGTGGTCAACATTGACGGCAAGGCGGTGGCGCTGCAGGCGGGCGGGCGGGCGGACGGGGCGTCGACGGACTACTTCTTGCCACTGGACCGGCCCCTGCGGGCGCTGCGGTGTCTGCAGGCGGGGCAGCCGATCACGCGCGGCGACATCCAGTGCCAGTTCTTGCTCAAGCCGTTTGACGAGTGCCGGCGGCTGGGGCTGACGCCGGCGTGCGAGGCGCAGATGCGGGCGGCCTTCCCGGCCGAGACCAACATGCTGGTGGCCGAGATTGTGCTGCCCGAGGGCCCGTCGGCGGGCAAGATCGAGGAGGGCGACGTGCTGGTGCGGGTCAACGGCGAGCTGCTGACGCAGTTTACGCGGCTGGACGATTTCCTGGACGCGAGCGTGGGCCAGAACGTGGCGCTGGAGCTGCAGCGCGGCGGCGAGACGGTCGAGGTGGAGGTGGCGGTGGGCGACTTGCACGCGATCACGCCGGACCGGTTCGTGTCGGTGGCCGGCGGCAGCTTCCACAACCTGTCGTACCAGCAGGCGCGGCTCTTCGGGGTGGCCTGCAAGGGCGTGTACGTGTGCGAGGCGTCGGGGTCGTTCCGCTTCGACAACAGCGACAACGGCTGGATCGTGCAGTCGATTGACCACAAAAAGGTGCCAGACCTCGACGCCTTTGTGGCCGCCGTGCGCACCATCCCGGACAAGGCCCGCGTCGTCGTCACCTACCAGCACCTGCGCGACCTGCACACCCTGCACACGGCCATCATCTACGTCGACCGCCACTGGTCGTCGACCATCCGCCTGGCCGTGCGCAACGACGCCACGGGGCTCTGGGACTTTTCCGACCTGGCCGAGGCGCTTCCCGCCGTGCCGGCCGTGCCGCGCACCGCCGCCTTCATCCAGCTCAAGCACATGCCGCACCCGGCCGTGGCCGACCTGGTGCGCAGCTTTGTGCACGTCAACTGCTACATGCCGCTGAAGCTGGACGGCTTCCCCAAGAACCGGCGCTGGGGCATGGGCCTGGTGGTGGATGCCGAGAAGGGGCTGGTGGTCATCTCGCGGGCCATTGTGCCGTACGACCTGTGCGACATTACCATTACGATTGCCGACTCGATCGTGGTCGAGGGCAAGGTGGTGTTTTTGCACCCGCTGCAGAACTACGCCGTGATCCAGTACGACCCGTCGGTGGTGGACGCGCCGGTGATGAGCGCGCGGCTGAGCGGCGAGGAGCTGTCGCAGGGGGCGTCGACCAACTTTATCGGCTACAACCGCATCAGCCGCATCGTGCACGCGTCGACGACGGTGACCGAGGTGTTTGCCGTGGCCATCCCGGCCAACCCGGGGGCGCCGCGCTACCGGGCCGTCAACGTCGACGCCATCACCGTCGACACCAACCTCAGCGGCCAGTGCGGCAGCGGCGTGCTGGCGGCCGACGACGGCACCGTGCGGGCGCTGTGGCTGACGTACCTGGGCGAGCGCTCGCCGTCGACGCACCGCGACGAGGAGTACCACCTGGGGCTGGCGACGCCGACGCTGCTGCCCGTCATTGAGCAGATCCAGCGCGGCGTCGTGCCCAAGCTGCGCATGCTGCCGGTCGAGTTCCGGGCCATCCAGATGTCGCAGGCGCGGCTGATGGGCGTGTCCGAGGCCTGGATCACCAAGGTGTCGCTGGCCAACACGGCGCAGCACCAGCTGTTTATGGTGACGAAGCGGACGTTTGAGCGGGGGGGCGGCAGCGACGGCAGCGACGGCAGCGACGACAAGGGAAACGCCGACAAGGGAAGTGACAAGGGAAACGCCGACAAGACCAAGAACGGCCTGCTCGAGGGCGACATCCTGCTCACGCTCAACGGCCGCCTCATCACGCGCATCGCCGAGCTCGACGTCATGTACAACCACGCCGTGCTCGACGCCACGATTGTGCGCGACTGCGAGGAGCTGCAGCTGCCGCTGCCCACTGTCGCCGCCGACGACCACGAGACCGACCGCGCCGTCGCCTTTTGCGGCGCCGTCCTGCACCGCCCCCACCACGGCGTGCGCCAGCAGATCAGCAAGCTCTTCAGCGAGGTCTACGTGTCCGCCCGCACCCGCGGCTCGCCCGCCTACCAGTACGGCCTCGCCCCCACCAACTTTATCACCCACGTCAACGGCCAGCCCACGCCCGACCTCGACGCCTTTTTGGCCGCCGTCAAGGCGATTCCCGACAATACTTGTGAGTTGTGTCTCTAGTCTTACTCAATATCAGCGCTAACCCCCCAGACTTCCGCATCAAGGCCGTCACGTTCGACAGCGTCCCCTGGGTCGTCACCATGAAGAAGAACGAGCACTACTTCCCGACCGTCGAGTGGATCAAGGACAGCAAAGAGCCTTGCGGCTGGCGTCGCATCACCTACGAAGGCGGCGGCAAGGTCATCGAGGGCGAGCCGCCCGAGGGCGTCGTCGTGCCGCAGATCGAGGACATAGGAGACGAGTAGAGGAGGGGAGTAGTGAGAGCGGGGGAGGGGAGTAGAAGGTAGAGAATAGAGGAGGTACGGGGTAGAGGGTAGAGGACGGGCGATTAGAGGACACGGAGTAATCCAACCCACAGAGCCAGAACCACCGCTACGGCCACGGCCACGGCCAGGCCACCGCTACAGCTAATACAGCTACGCCACAGCACAGCTACAGCAGCCACAGCTACGCCACAGCCACAACTACTACATGCTTGTACAAGAATACAGGGATCGACTGGAACAGGAACGGGCACGGAAAAAAATGGTGTACACTTAGCACCCGTCGCCGGGTCTTCATCTCCGCCTAAATATATACTTATGTGATTGTTTCCATTGCTTCCATTGCTTGCCATTGCTTGCTGGTCGACAATTTGTGTAACAATGCGTCGGAGAGTCGCTGAGCGGTGCTCCGCCCCACCACGTGATATCGCGTCTGTAACAGGTGGGGTCCGGGAGCAGGGTCCCGGCAGGACACGCTTTACTGCAAACGGCAATCACAATCAAAACAAACACCAACAGCTGCGTTTCTGCTGGAGTTTACTTTTCCCTGCTCTTCTCAACCCTCTTCCGACACGGCCTTTTTTGCCTCTATTTTTTTTTCTCCCTCCGGCCCCAGCCATGCGGTGATCGGACGAAGCACTGCACTGAACGATCTTGTTCTTTGTCTTCCTTTTCTTTCTTCTCTTTTTTTTTTTAAGTTCCCGCCTTGTTTACACACCTATCATGGCCATGCGAGGACCGCGTCACCCCATCGGGGCGGCGCCCTGGATCGCGGAGGAGCGCAAGACGGCGCTGCAGATTACCCAGTCCGAGGTGGAGGAGTTTTCCTTTTCGGCCAAGAACGAGATGGACTGGCTCAACGAGCACATGGCCGACATCTTTTCCGAGAACCAGATGTGGGTGTCCGAAATTCCTCGAAATTCGAAATGCCTCGTCCATATATATATCTTGCTGACTCGTTAGAAACGTCGCCGACATCTTCAAGACGCCAGGAAAGCTACGCGGCAAGACGCCACGCACCGCGCGCAAGGCCAACCGAGGCGACTTCCGGGCCGTACGTCTCTTCCTGCCCTTCCTCCTATCCTTTTGTCTACCCTTTTGTCTACCCTTTTGTCTACCCTTTTGTCTACCTTCTAATTCTACCCTGCCTGCCTTCTTCCTATCCGCTAACCAACAGCCGCTCACCGATATCTTCTCGTCCACGCCCAAGGGCACCCCGAACCCCTTTGCCATCTCCAAGCTCGCCCTGCCGCAGCGCCGCCCGTCGCCCTCGTTCCAGGTCGCCGAGGACCGGCCGCTGAGCCGCAGCCACAGCCGCAGCCTCAGCCGCAGCCCGCGCACAAGCCTGTCCCAGGCCCGCAGCACCGCCGCGACCACAGGCATCTCCAAGAAGAAGCAGCAGCAAGCCACTAAGAAGGCCGCGGCCACGACAAAGGCCGCCAAGGCTGCTGCCGCTGCCGCTGCCGCCGCAGCAAAACCACAAACTGCTGCACCGCAAGCCGCTGCCGCTGCACCATCGCTGGTCGACTCGGGCTATCACGGGAGCCAGTCGCAGGATGGCGTTGACATGTACGAGGAGGACGAGCTCGCCGCCTCGGCCTCGCGGTCAGGCACCCAGCCGATGCGTCCGGCTACTCCCGAGCCACAGACAGCACCTGCTACGCCCGAGGCAGCAGCAGCTGTCGCTACCACTGCAATGGCCCCCGAGGTGACGTCGCCTGATGAGATCGGCCACCGTCCCAGTCCGACACAGCCGGCTGGAGACCGGGAGCCCAGCTTCCACTCCGCCAAGGAGGAGCAGACGGCCGTGGTTGCGCCGCAGGCCGTGAGCTCGCCGTCTGTCGTCTCCATGCCGCCGTCGTCGTCTCCGGTGGTCGACGCCCCGTCGCCTTCTCCCGTGCGAACAGCCGCGAAAACAGCATCTCCAACCAAACAGCCGTCGATGGCGTCGCCGCACCGCAAGCCGGTGCCGGTGCCGGTGCCACAGCCGTCTTCGCCCCTGCAGTCGACCACGCCCGCATGCCCGCCGCCGCCCGGACTTTTGTCGGCGCTGGCCCACGCCATCGGCATCACGTCGTCGCCTTCTCCGCAGCTCATGGAAGTGCCTCCTGCCGTGCCGACGCCTCCCGTGGTTTCGGACAGCCGATATGCTGTCGCTGCGCATGAGGAAAGGAATCTCATGCATGTAGAGGTCGAGGAGCCTCAGGAGCCCAAAGAGTCTGAAGAACGGGAAGAATCAGAAGAACCAGAACAGGAAGAACCAGAACAGGAAGAACCAGAACAGGAAGAACCCCGCTCTCCTCCCCCCAACCCTGCGCGGCCGGTCGTGCGGAAGAGCAGCATCAACTTTGCGTCTCTGCCCGCCCGCGAGCCGTTTACATCCAACAAGAGCATGGGCGGTGCCCGTCTGTCTCGCACAAGCCACATTGACCCGGCGCGGGCGAGCTATTACAACCGCCTCACGGGCGGCAAGAGTCTTGGCAATGCCCGGCCTCGTGAAGAGGCGGATGACGAGATTGACGAAGAAGACGAAGAAGACGAAGAAGACGAAGATGACCGCAACGCGATGATGGATGCGGACGATGACGATGACTTTACCGCCCAAAACACCGAAAAGGACATTGCCGCTCACAACAAGACATACACGCAGCGGCTGCAGGACCGCATCAGCATGCTGGGCAAGTCGCAGGCCAGCGGCCCGCGGCCGTCCAAGTCGCTCGCCAGCCACCTGCCGGGCAATGCGCTGGCTGCGCTGGCTCAGCAGCCACAGCAGCCACAGCAGCCACCTGCGGCCCAGCAGGTCCAGCAGGCTCAGCAGCGGTCCCATGCGACCGCACCCGTGTCCTCCTCCCCCGCAAAGAGAGACGAGCACGCCGTGGCTGCTCCGGGTGCCTTCCCCGAAGACGACGAGGACTGGATCGTCCCCCCCGACGCCACGACGACGAGCCCTCGGCTCAACATGTCGAACAAGAGCTTGACGGCTGCTGAGGTGCTGGGCGAGGCAGCCACCGGCAGCAGCACCAACGCCACCAGAGGTCTGGCCGACCCGTTTGTTCTTCCCAAGCAGCGGCAAGACGGCCACAGCTCGCGGCCTGCGTCGCCTAAGAGGCCGCAGGCACAGCCTCCGGTCATCCCCGAGCGGACGACGAGCGCATTCGGACATCAAAAGTCGGCATCTGTGCCGTCGCTGCCGCTCATAGACGCTGAATCGCTGGCTGCTGCTGCCGCTGCCAAGAAGCCCATCTCGGTGTCGAACCCGACGAACCCCACAAACGCATCGAGCTCGACTCTGCCACCCGTCGCCGAAGCAGAGGACCGACCGTTCACGCCGTCCAAGTCGCCTTCGCGCAACTTCCGCGACAGCCCTCTGAAGCAGGTTAAGAACAAGCTGTCCTCCATCCTCAAGAGCTCCAAGGGACTTCTCGCCAGCAGTGCCGCCCTCAGCGCCGAGGGCAAGTCGTCCCTCTTGTCGCCGTCGACCACGCGGCTCGGCCTGTTCCTGGGCCCGTCCACAGACAGCCTCCTCCTGAAGGCGCGGAACGGCAGCGTGGCCGACCTCGCCGCCTACCCGGATCTGTCGCGGCAGATCTCTGCGCATACGGTGGGCGGCTCCGGCTCGGAAGCTCCCGGCTCGCCAGAGCTCTCGTCGCCCAAGCGGGCAGCGAGCCCTGTCCGCCACCACAACACCCGTCGGACACGGGCTTCGGTCGAGCGGGAGCGTCGCGAGCAGCGCGAGCAGAAGCAGCGCGAGAAGGAGCAAAAGGAGGCGCAGAAGGAGGCGCAGCGGCTCGAAGAGCAGATGGGCAGGCTGGAAAAGATGCGCGAAAAGGAACGCGAAAAGGCCCGCGTCTTTAGCGAGGAGCAGGAGAAGATTGCAGCCATGGAGCGGCAGGTGAAGGAGAAGGAGGAGCAGCGGAAGCAAAACCAGCACCAAAACCAGCACCAGCACCAAAAATCGCACGACGACGACGTGGACATGGCCGAGTACACCGGACACACAGCACATGGCCACTCCGGCCACTCTGGCCACTCAGGACACCCAGGCCATTCTGGACGCACAGGACGCACCGTCCAGCCGGTGCCGCCGTCGCCGTCACCATCGCCCCGGAAGCAGAAGCTGGTCAGCTCCCCCGCCCGGGCACCCGCCAAGGCGACACGGTCGAGTCCCCGGAGAGTCAAGGCTCCACAGCCCGAGCCCAGCACGGATAGAGATATGGATGGGGATATGGATATGGCCGAGGCTCCCAGCAGCATGCTTCCGCCGCCGCCACCGCCCACACACAACACTGCCTCGGCTACGCGGTCGGCCCAGGGCGGTCGCACCATCCGGCGGCCGGTTAAGCCGTCGAAAGAAACGTCGGCCAAGACAAAGCAGGCCCCGACAGTCATCCGCATCAACACGTCGAGCTCGCAGCAGCAGTCGCAGTTCCATCCGTCGAACAGCGTGCTGGCGGCGACGCTGCACGAGACACTGATGGGGCCGCAGCACTCGCTGCGGAGCAAGGCCAGCGCGGCCTCGCTGCACAACAAGCCGTCGCTGCAGAGCCTCAAGAGCTCGGTTTCGTCGACGGGCCGGCCCAAGGCGCTGGAGCTCGCAGCCAAGCGGAAAGAGCAGGAAGAGCGCGATCTGCAGCGGAAGCGCGAAGCCAAGGCGGAGATGGAGCGCAAGCGAGCGGCCGCACAAGAGCAGGAAGAACAGCGGCGGCAGGAGCTGCAGAGGCAAAAGGAGCGGGACGCGGAGGCGGCCAAGAAGGCGGCCGCCGCGCAGCAGCGGCACGCGGCCATTGAAAAGGCCAAGCAGACGCGGGCGCCTCCGCCGGCGCCGCGGACGGCACTGCCGAGCGGGCCGTCCGACTACGGGCGCAGCGAGACGCAGCAGCAGCCGCCGCGGCCGCAGTCTCGGCTCGCCACAGCACCCGGCTCCACCGCCTCGGCGCACCGGTCGCAAGACGAGCTGCACCGGCCGGTGAACGCGGTGCTATCGAACGCGGGCAAGTCCATGTCGAAGCGGCCGCTGCCTGGCGGCGGCGCCGACGGCTACGACCGCGGGCAGAACCTCGGGCGGTCGGTGATGGGTGGTAACAACGGCAACAGTAATAATACGCCGACCTACCAGACCAAGGACGCCAAGCGGATCCGGATGAGCGAGGAGTTTGATGAGGATGAGCTGGAGATGGGCGGCGGACACGTCCCGCGGGCGTCCAACATCAAGGGGCCACCGGTGCGGCCGTCTGGTGGATTCAAAAAGGTGATTTTCCCTGCCACATACCCGCCACATACCTACCACCCGCTAACACAGGTGTCGAACAAGTCCATCTTTGGCAACGGCTACAGTACGGCACCGTCGGCCAACGTGTCGCGCGACCTGTTCAAGTCCACAGTCACGGCGCAGCACAGCCACCAGACCAGGGCGGGCAACCCCATGGACATGGCACAGGTGTCCAAGTCGACCATTCCGTTTGCGAATCCCAACGGTGGTGTGCCGGCGTCGGCATCGTCGGCGGCAGCGGCAGCTGCATCGTCAGCTGTGGCGAACCCGCACAAGACGCCGGCGCGGCCTGCGGGCGTGCCTCTGAACAAGTCTGTGGCCAAGTCGGCGGTCAAGTCGGCAGCCAAGTCGGTAGCCAAGTTGGCAGGCAAGTCGGCGGCCAAGTCCTCGCCGCGCTTCCCCAACGGCGACGGCATAGAGCTGCCGGAGATCCAGACAGACGACGAGGACAGCGAGGAGGAGGGGCCGGCCAATGTGGCGCCGTGGGCGGACTCGCCGGACCTGCGGCGGGCGCTGATGCGCCAGGAGACCATTGACCCCATGGCAGTGTTTGGTCCGCCGCGGCCGCTCAACATGGAGGAGGTCTTTAGCAAGAGCAAGGAGCGCTGGAACAAGTTCCGCGCCCGCACCAGCAGCGCCAACTGGAGCGGCATCGACCGCCTCACCGAGGACGACATCCGCAAGGACCTGGCTGCGCGCGACAGAATCCGGCGCGAGGGTGGGTGGTCGTACGATCTGAGCAGGGACATGATGTGAGGCTGGCTGGTTAGGAAGAAAATGGGCAGAGTCCCGGAAAGACTGGACATGGATGGCGTTTGTATGATTTTGGGCCGTGGTGTATTTGTATTTGGCTACGGGTTATATACGGCACAACATGTGTCGGAGGGACAGCACAATGCGAGGTTGAACATGGCATCGCTTGAAGACTTTGGGTGTGTGCCAGCAGCGGTTGTGCGACGATGTGGACGGCGACGGCGATCTAGATGCACAGTGAGACGGACGCGTGGCGGCACGGCGCATGGTGCATGGCGCACGGCGGCGTAGCGGTCCACTGCCACCCAAAGAGTTGTGCTGGCAGGAAAGGTTAGGCTGGCTGGGCTGGCCGGGTGGCCGGGCTCAGCGAGGTTGGCCCGACAGGTCCGCTCGTCCGTTGGACTGTTAGGCTGTTAGGTTACAGGTCGCTGGCATAGGTCGTTGGCTGACCGCCTGGTATTGCAGAGACAGCAAAAGAAAAGGGCAAAAATGTCTGCCATTTCGAGAGCAAGGCGTCACCGCAGGAGAGCCAAGGCGGCCGGCATACGTAGTGTGCATTTTTGTACGAGTACGAGTACACATTTATGCTCGTATGTAGCAAAGCCGTGCTGCCACGGCGGGAGCTAGCAAGGACTAAGATATCTTGCATGGAAAAAGGCCTCTCGGGCGATACGTCATTCCAGGGCCCTTGCAGCCTGGAGCAGCAAGCCAGCACGGCGAGCGTGGCGAGCGTGGCTCATAAGCTAACTAATTGTACGAGTAATACATCCCAGCAGCCAGCGGGGAAGAGCAGGGTCGCCACGAGCCCGGCCAGGGTAGGTGTGTGTGTGTGTGGGTCGTTGCTCAGAGAGAGAGAGGGAGGGAGGGGGGAGCATGAGTGCTGCTGTCAGAAATGTGTACTAATTGTACTATTTATAGTTATGTAAAGAGTATAACTACAGAGTGCAGAAATACCACCTGGCAGAAAAAAAGAGACGATTGTTTAGATTTGCTCGTAAACAGCACAAAATAAACAAATAAAAAAAAAACAAGGCCAGCGACGAGCCAAAACTGCAGGAACCCCCAAAAGATCAGGCACAGACGCCTAGAACAGACAGGACGTACAAGGCGGAGAGAGTGAAGAATTAAAAAAAAAAAAAAAAGATAGAATAAAAAATTAGGTCAGCTAGCGAGGGCCTCCCACGGCGCGTCTCCCAGCGGTAGAGGAGGAGTAATAACCCTCGTGCTCAGCCGCTTCGCTGCTTGGGGGGTCGCTTGGGGTCGATTTTTCGACCACTTTATTTTTTTTTTCGTCCCTCCCTGGGGCTGGCCTCAGCTCCGCCTCGCTCACATGCGCAGCAACTTGTTGCATACACATGCACACACATGCACACACACGCGCACACAAGCACACAAGCACACACACACGCACACCGCGTGCGCCCTTGACGCCTGAACGGCCACCAGAAACGACACAAGAGCGAAACCCTGTCCCGGGAGGGTCCATCTATCTATCCATCTATCCCGCTTCGCTGTACGACGCCCTGTGCGAGGAGGAATTGCTTTCCCTTCCCTCGCCCCTTCCCGACAAGGCAACCAGCAGACTCGCCCTGGGAAGCTTTCCACCCGTTGCCCGTTGCCCGTCTCCCGTCTCCCGTCTCCCGTCTCCCGTCTCCCGTCTCCCTTCCCTCCTCCAAAAAGGGCCGCCCGCCACCAACTGCCTTTAACCACCACGTCCACGTCGAAACCTGCAGCCCTGCGAAGCTCTTCCCGCACACACACACAGAGAGAGATACAAGCAAGCGTCAGGGATTCGCTTTCCGGGTTTTCGAGCGCTCTCGAGGTCCTGCTCCATTGCAGCTCGCACGTGCCAACGCACCAAAGCAACCAAAACAACCCCCCCCCCCCCAAAAAGAGAAAGAAAAGACAAATAAAAAACGACATTGAAGCGCGCCCCCCCGTCGTGTCTCTCTGCCGACTTGTTCCTCCTTTTCTTTGTGCATAGACACATGAGCCAGACGGTAAGCAGCTGTTGTGCTTTTTGAGGTGTTACTGTTTTCTGGGCAATGGGCGGGTGTGGGAGAGCGCACGCGGGACAAGAGCCAGAGCGGAAGAGACGTGAGCAGCAGGGTCCTCCTCAGGAACACGGGCTGGCGCTTCCTTGATGCTGGGCGGCAAAAAAAAAATCTCACACCCTGCTCTGGTGCTCGTGCTCCCTCCGCCCGCGCCCGCCCTCTGGAAACTGGTCTGCTGCTTTTTTCCCTGGACGGCGAGCCCCGTCTCCGCGCCACGTGGGGTCGATGGCGAGAATTTCTTATATATAATACCCGTACACACACACACACCCTTCTTGCTTGCGTTGCTGACTCGCCAGGAATTGCGCGTGCGTGCGTGAGCGTGTCTGTCTCTCCACGCCAGAGTTTCTCCTCTCTGTCTCTGATACCTCTCTGTCTCCGATACGACGCCAGAGTCCTCCCCCCTCTCTGCTGTTCGAGTACCGTCGCACGCCCTCCCGTTGACCCAATCGAGCGCGTTCCGCACACCGAAGCGAACCCACATCTAACCGCCTCTGCCGACTCACCAGCTTCCAAAAAGCGAAAATAAAACCGACCGACCCTGTGCAGCCGCTGTATCGACGCAAACGTGCAAGACGGGAAGAAGACGAGACAAGCCGCACCCAGAGCGGCAGCAGCAGGCGCCGTCGCCAGAGCTCTCATCCCACGAGAGCTGCTGCAACAGCACCGACAGCACCGAGCACCGGCAGCAGCAGCAGCCACTGCAATAGAGACCTGCCACCATGGTCAAGGCAGACTACAAACGGGACTACTATGCCGACCTGGAGCTGCCTCCAACGGCCGACGTCAACGACGTCAAGAAGCAGTTTCGGAAGCTAGCTCTAAAGTACCACCCCGACCGCAACCCCGGTAAGGAAGGTGACGTCAACTCCAAGTTCCAGACCATCCAGGCCGCCCACGAGATCCTGTCCAATCCCACCGAAAAGTCAAAGTACGACGCCAACCGCCAGCGCAATGGCAGCCGCTACCCGACCGCCTCGGGCGTCCGGGGAAACCCGTGGCAGGACGTATCCTCCATGTACCCGATGCCGCCGCGGCGCCCCGGCCAGGCACCGACGTCCGCCTCGCGCAGCTCAGCCTCTTCCCACCGCCAGCCACCACCACCACCTCCTCCCACCGCAAACATGTCTTCCCGGTCGTCGGCCCACCGCTTCTCGACCTTTAATGGGCCCCCTCCCTCGGCCAAGCCGACCAGGGAGGACCGGGAAACACGCTACGAGGCTTGGAAGAACATGCGCCCGCCGACCAAGGCGCGGCCCGACCAGAGCGCCAGCTCAGCGTACGCGTCCGGTGCAGCTTCTGGGAGCGGCAGGCCAGCGCCCACGGCGGCCAGGCCGTCCGCGACGGCGCCGTCCACGTCCTCCATGCCACCGCCGCCGCCGCGCCGCACCGCGTCCCAGCGGCAAAAGGCCGAGGCTTCCTTTGGCGCGCGCCGCACCAACGGCTTCTTCCCGCACTCGCCCGCCGGCGACGAGCCGCCCGCCGCCAACACAAACAACTACTACACCCAGCGGACGCACAGCCGAGCCTTTTTCTTTGACGACAGCGAGGACCCGGCTGACAGCGGCGAGCACGCGAGCCCAGGGGGAGGACGATCGCAGCAGTCGCAGCAGTCGCAGCAGGGGCGGCGGCGGACCTCGCAGGCCGGAGCGCCGCCCAACAACAACTCCAACGAATCCTTCTTCGACACACGCCAGAGCACACCTTATCAGACCCACGGCGGCGAGAAGCTCGACCCCTTTGATGGCGCAGCCGCCGCCGAGCTCGGCCGCACCAAGAGCTCCCAGACCTTTGCGTCGGCAGACGCCAGGCGGCCTCCGCGGCGGCGCAGCTCCAGCCTGCCCGATGAAAATGTTGGGGACAGCAGCAGCAGCAACGGCAGCGGCAGCGGCAGCGACAGCAACGCTGCCGGTGCAGCACCGAATGCGCGGACCGCAGGCGGCAGCACGAGAGCAGGCGGACGGCGACCCGGTCCTGGGCCGCGCAACAACCCGTTCGCATCGTCGTCTCCGATGCCGCAGTTTGAAGAGCAGTACCGGCGCATGACCGAAGAGGCCAACGCCCAAGCAGGCACGCCGGCATGGGGCAACGGAACATCTGGTATGTGCGACTTCTGCGGAGGGATTTCTATCTTCTATCTTCAAACTGACAAGCGCTCAGCAGCACCTGGCGGAAACCCGACGGGAAAAGAGACACCCATATTGTATGCAGCACACCCACACCCACACCCATACTTTCAAAACATCCCTTTCATGGCCCCCCCGGTCCCCCCTGCCAGAGTGGTGGGCGGATGGACAGTTGGAGTTCAGCACCCAGCGGTGCCGGCGCCGCCGCCACCGCCGCCACCGCCAGAACCCGCATTGCCAGGCCGCGTGTTCTCCACCTTTGAGTCCAGAAGTCGGCCGAGACCACCGTTCTCAAAGGTGCTTCCAAGTGGAGACGCGGACAGCAAGCACAGCAGAGCGAGCATGGCATCGCTGGAGAGCCGGCAGTTCCAGATTCTCCAGAGCCTTGTGCGCAATGTCCGCGTCTTTGATCCACGGGTCAAGGGGCCGAAGAGGCCACGGCGGCGGCAGCAGCGCCAGCAGTGTCAGCAGCGCCAGCAGCGGCCGCAGACAGAACAGACACAGGACATGCGCCACCACCCATTCTTCGCTTATGCTAACTACGCACCCCACTGCAGCTCCCAGGTTCCCTTTGACGAAGCATTCACCGCGTCGCCCGTCGGCACACCAGACGCCAAGGACGGCACCAGCTACTTCAAGACCGGCAGTGTCGATGACATTAACACCCATTTTGTCGGTGAAGACCAGGCACACAGTACCTGGAAGTTCCATGCCGGTGGCGCGGATCCGGACACGAGCACCGACTTCTCCCCAAGAGCGCACCGCTCACAATCCGGCAGCCGCATCGGCCGGCGATCCCCGGGCAAGGACCGTGTACCGCGATCGGGCATGGTTCATCCGATACCGACGCCGCCGCCGCCGCCACCTCCGCCACCGCCACCTCCACGCCCGACCGTCGACACCACTACTACCACTACCACTACCACTACCGGCGGGGACGCCAGCCGGCCACCAGGGACAAACGGCTTCGACGCCGGCAAGTGGTCGGAGCAGATTGGGTCTGAACACTTTGCGCCGCAGCAGCCGATCAAGCCACCGCCCATACCACCGCGGGTGCCAAACGGCGAGCCGCCCACAACCCCTCAGTTCCCCTCGCGGCCCATTAAGAAGACCAAGCCAGCGAGGACAAAGATCTTTACGGTGGACGACGACGACGACGACGACGACAATGATTCTTCCGTGGACAGCGGGACCGGGCCGGAAGATGCAGGCGGTGCCGGTACCGGTGTCAGGGAAGAGGACGGCTATTCCAGTCCTAATGCCATGGATATCGACCCCCCTGAGCCGACGCCCGCTCCTGTCCCTGCCGCTGCTTCTGCTCCTGGTGCCACCAAGATGGGGGGGGTGCCAGTCGGCAGCGTCCCGGACAGCCAGGAAACTGGGCCGCGCAACATTCCTGTCGAGCCGTCTCGGCCGGAGTGGAGGGCCGGCGACGCAAAGACGGCAACGGCTGCCGCAGGCGCTGCAGCAGCGTCTGGTGCTGCCGGTGCTACCGCTGCTGCTGCTGCCGGTGCTGCTGCCGCCGCCGCCGCCGCCGCTGCCGCCGCTGTCGCCTCCGCTGCTGCCGCGACTGTAAATGGCGCGGCCGCCTTCCACAGCAGCAATCTCGGCGGCTCCGAAGACACCGACGAGTTCCGCGCCAGCTTTGCCGACATCCGCAAGGTGGAGCCGTTTGCCGAGCCGACGCCTGGCCTCCACGGCGAGGGGGGCACCGGGCTGGGGTCGTTTGGCGACCTGCGGTCGAACCTGCCGTTTGAGAGCCGGGCGGCGTCATCGTCGCTGCGGCCGCCGATGAAAAAGACCACCAGCGGCAGTGGTAGTGGCGGCAGCGGCGGCGGGCGGCGCCGCACGATTGCGCTGCCCAAGGCGCCCACGGCGCCGCACCCGCCGCCGGCGCTGGCCGTGCCCGGGCTGCAGCCGACGCGGGCGGCGTGGGAAAAGTACCTGGCCGAGTTCCGCCACTACATGCTGGAGTGGATCGAGTTCAACAACCTGTACGTGGACCACTTTTGGGCGCGGCGGCGCGATATCGACAAGCAGCTGGTCAGCGGCAACTTTTCGTGGCTGGGCGACGCAGCGGTCGGCACCGATGGGAGCGGCATCGGTGGCGGTGGCGGCGGCGACGACCAGGGCCTCGGCGAATACCTCGAGTGGATGGGCCAGGACCAGGAGATCCAGGCGCGCTGGACGTCGTCGTGTGCTGGGCACGAGCAGAACGTGCGCCAGTTCCAGGCGTTCCGGGACCAGATGAGGCAGTAGTAGGGGAGTGTCGGAGGTGGTGGCGGCTGGTGGTGGCTGCGGTCAGGAGTGGTGGTGTTGTCTTTTTTGTGGGCATTTGGGGGGGGGCTTTTTGGGGCTCTGGCATTGCGGAAGGGATACCCCGACGACAGGCACACATTTATTGTGTGGGATAGTGCTCTTGTTTTTTTCAACTTTTCTACTTCTCTGCCTCTCTGCTTCTCTAGACGGCAGCCAGACAGGGGACGTCTGGCACAGGAGGACAGGAGGGACGGGTTCTCGTTTTCATAGTTTTAGCGCCCTTGATTTTTTTGCCGTGTAAGATACGAATACCATGCCGCCATTGTTCTCTTTTTTGCACTCTTGCCAGCTTGCCTGAGACGCCAGAAAGCATTCCTGCACTGGCAATCTTCAAGCCGTGGGCATCCTTTCTTTTTTTCAAGGTCTCAGGCTGAGCTGTCCTGAATCGTTCGTTGCCTACTTTGGGGGCTGCGAGAGTGTGCGCCTGTCAGGGGGGGCGCGGCAATGCTGTGGCTGCCGAGCTCTCTGCAAGGCATTTGACGTGGAGGAATGGGGGCGGCTCTGTCAGGGTGATCCTTGCGAATGAATCCCGCTCAGCCTGGTGAGGTCGAGGCGGCATCTGTCCTGCTCGCAGGACCTTGCACGGCAGCACGAGCTGAAACGCGGCCGGGGCGCTCGCCATCCGGATGGGAAGCCGAAAGGCAGAGCAGCACCGCCTTGCCGTGTGTGGACGACCCTTCTTTTTTTCTTGCTTGGGACCTCGCGGCAAGGCATGGCTGCTTCGGTACAGGCCCAGCCGGCCTCGTCGAGAGGCGTGGTGAGATGGGACCTTCCCCTCGTGACCTTCTGGTAAGATGTAAGATACCTCAAGGATTCGGAGAGAGAAGGTGCACAACCCCCAACCCCCCCAACCGTCCCCTGACACTTGCATAGCACCGTGCCGCCGGCGTCGGCAGCTTCCCCTTTTCATCTGGCTAAAAGCAATCGCTCCGGTCGTTGTGCCAGGGTGTCAGCAAGGAAAGAGAAGCCGAACCTAGACCGAGGCATCAGAAGCAGCAGCGTCATGTCTGGATACCCGAACATCCCGGATAGCGGCGGAATCACAGACTCTCTCTGCGGGGTGGCAAGCCAGCCGGCTTGCGAGAGAGAGAGAGCCTGTTCTCTTGCAGACGCCATTCATGTCTGCAAGTGGTGGCAGAGTCTCTGGGGGGGCACAGAAGGATCGCCCCAGGATGCACAACTTTTTGGTTGCTGTTTTGTGAATGTTGCGGTAGCAGCCGACCGGCTTGGCAGACGCAGACGGCATCTCTGGCATGCCGTCTGACGAGCAGTGCAGGAGTCGACGCTGCACAGAAGGCGCGCAGAAGCTGCACGGAAGGCGTGGGAAGGAATCAGGAAGGGAGGACGGCTGTTCACGCGTGCAGCAGGCGCTGCGTGCAAGGATCCACCAGCGTGGAGGTCCATTCTGGGGGAGAGACGGCCATTTTCGATGGAGATGGCCTTATTCGATATCGAGCAGACCAGCGAGCCAGTGCAATTTCACGGTTTTTCTCTTGTCGCCTCTGTCTCATGCAACCCCTCCTCTCTTCTCTCTCTCCCTCGCTCTGGTCCCCCACGGGCCAAGAGGAGCTGCCTATTTATTGACAACTGCTGCTGCTGGTCCAGCTGGTCCAGCTGACATCTACACTCCCACATTCTACTTACGAGTGCGTGCCTTCCGCTTTACGATAGGGTGCGCCACCCATCTTTTCTCCGAAAAGAAGGCGTGTCCCGCAACAGCTTCCTCTTTTGGCCGCCCACTCGTGGGTCGTGGGTCGTGGGGGGGAAGGAGCGTATTAAATCGGCGCCCGTTCGCCCGTAATACCAAAAAGTACCTTGCCCAGGTACTTTGGCACATTGGCACTTCGGCCGCTGGCGATCCTGCAACGCTTTCCGTCGTCTCGACGTCGACGACATGCCGCAGCCAGCCGTCGCCCGTGCTAGCCTCTGTGCGGTCTTTTCTTTGTAGTCTTGGCGCAGCAGACCTGCCCCTGACACTTGCGGGGAGCGGCGTCAGGAGCTTGTACCGAAGGAGCAGGTGAAGAAGGGGGGCAGCATTTCTAGAATGCAGAGGCGCAGGAGCAGCGGTCTCTGTTGGTCGACAGCTCGGCAGCTCGCCTGCTGGAACAGGGCGAGTTTGTCCATTTGCCACCGCTGCATAAGAGTGCACCCCGGTTTCAAAAGACGATACGTGCCAGGTCTTCTTCGCTTTGACAAGGACACGTGGGACGACTGTCGTCTTGGCCAGCCGACAAGCCCTTGGCAAAAATCACTTTTGTTGATGAGAATGCCGGCCACCCGTCCACTCAGCTCTGTTGGATGCGACACGGACTCGACGAACCACGGACGCCTGTATTGTGGGAATCTGGGGGCTGAAGAAATGTCTCAAATTGCGCCCAATCTCGTCTCCAGACAAAAAAGCCAGATGTCAGCAATCCAGAATCCAGCAGTCCATCAGTCCAGAATTCGGTATTTGTAGTCCAGAATTCAGCAGCCCAGCAGTCCAGCCCAGTCCAACACAGCAAAGACGCTTTTGTACACCGAGCTCGGTTTCCGTGCTATGCCTTCTCTCTCTGGCCGCCGCCCTCACTGGCTGAGCAAGTCGAAGAATCCGCAACACAGCCATCCTGCAATTCCAGCTCCACTAGACAGGGTCGCCATGTGCTCTGCACCATTCCGTCTTTGGCCGCAGCGCAGAAGCTGTGGAGCGTTGCGCTAGCCTTAGCAGACAGGCCAAGGCGGTCAGAGAGATACGCACGCACATCGCAGTCGTATTACCACTCACCATGAGTCCACCATACGTGTGCGACAACCTGGTTGGCCGAGCAGGCAAAAGATACGTGCTGTGTGTCATTGCATTTATGTGCGAGCAAGTATGTATGTGTACGAGCAGTCCATGGCGTGAGAAGCTGACCGCACCCTCTGAGCTGTGGTTTCTCTCCTCTCCCTCTCGGGCCTCTGCTACTGTCTGCCGAGACGCCGCCCCAGGCGGCAGACCGCCCGTACGAGTACCCGTAATACTCGTACCTGAGGCGCCTTTGTGCATTAGACTGCAGGCCACTCCTTCCCCTTCCCATATCTATGAGAAGGGGGAGAGGGGGGGGGGGGAAGGGTGTCCATCTGCGCAGCTAAGCGGGGCAGCTTCCTCCCTGGTCAGCCTTCTCGTCTCGAGCCTTCCTCGACCGACAATTCCCCGGCCAAGATTTTGTGCCTTTTTGTCAGGACGACGATACGACTCCGTAGCTGTAGGCATTTATATTTGTATATACTGCACCGGCTCTCTCCGGGTCGATCCTCCCTTGCCTCCTCGCCTCCATCGCTTCCATCGTCTCCATCGTCTCCATCGACCCCGTCGACCCCCGTCGACCCCGTCGCTCCTTCTTGCCCGACTGTCGCCTTCTCGATTCGTATGTGATCGCCACAGGCGAATAAGCGCACAGCACAACCGCGCCCTGTCTCGCACTGATGCTGGATACCGTCACCTGCATCTCGCGCTAAAAGCTCGCCCGCTAAGGATCTCACCTTGCAACCTCTGACGCAACGTCCCGCCGCGCTCTCTCTCCGTCTTCTCCAGCTCTTTTTCTCTCGCGGCCCTCGCTGCTCTCTTCCGGGTCTCGACTGCCTCGATTGCCTCTTCTCCATTGTCCTCCATTGTCTGTCGACCGTCGACTTGTCTCTGCGCCGACCCGCTCTGGAACGAGCTCATCTCGCTCGCACGGACATTGGCCGCTTTTCGCTTGGCCAGGCACGTTTTTCCCTTAGCCTCTCTCCTCCATGCCTATTGGGAACACAAGTGAGTTCGGTCCCGACTGCCTGTGCTTCTTGTCGTCTTGTCTCGTCTTGCCTCGGCCAAGCTTGGCTTCCCTATCGCCTTCCCAATCCGTCTTCTTCCTCTCTCGCTCCTTCCTCTCCTTCTCCTCTCCTTCTCCTCTCCTTCCTCTCCTCTCTTCCCTCTGGCATGCCCTCATCCTTTTGCCACTTCCCATCCTGCCCTCTCTTTCTCTCTGCGAGCACAAGATACGTGCATTCACAGCTCTCTGCCGTTCAAAGCTCTCTATGCATCCTTCCGCTTCCCGCCTCCTACACCACCAATTTCCCCTACCGTTACACTACTGCATCCTGTCTCTAGCGACCGTCCTCTGAGCTCATTTCACTTCGGCCTTGTGTTCCCGGCATAATCAACATGACAAACTGACCGAGCAGCCTGCGTTTCACTTTGTGCACAGCTGCGCCTCTCCGTCAGCCTGCATTTACCCCGGGGTATTAGCCAGCCCTCCTTGCCCGAGGCGCCCGCACCTTTCTCATCTTCTCAGCCGCCGCCGCCGTCCTGCTCCTGGTTGGCCGACAGCTCCTTTGTCGCACTCTAAATCCGCTGCAAAACCTCAGCACGGGTCTGTCCGTGTCAGCTATCTCTCTCTCACCAGCGCGCACTGGCACGCCTCCCTGTGGCCTGACTTTTCTGCTCGC
>JACCPH010000191.1:0-10265 GCA_014183095.1 Harringtonia aguacate
CTATCCTCCGGCCGCAGTCTTCGCTACTACGGTTGGATTCAGGATCTAGGCGGATCGTAAGGGCTGGCATCACGACTTTGAAAAAGTTGCCAGTGTTGGTAGATAGTCAGCAGGACCCAGTGAGATTTTGCGCCGTGGCCAATCAGCGGCTGTGGGGTCCCCCCATCCAGGGGTAAAAACTCTAGCACGCATCGCGGCCCCCCCTAGAGTTAGAAAGAGACAATCAAGAAGAAGCATCACCACAGACCATTGTACCACCGCAGGGCACTCACTTGCGGACGTACAGGGCCACGGTGACTTCGACTATGACATTGCAACGATCGTTGATAACTAACTACCGCCGGCTAACCGACAGTATGGACTAAAGTTGTCGGGTGTCTGCAATCTTAGCTGGCGGAAATCAACCGGGAAACTATTTAGCGTCGGGAAACAGACATGTGGTATTTATCGTCGGAAAACAGGCACGAGGACAAATGTTTCCCACAGCGTTGCATTTAACCAGATCCAGTTTCGATTGCGGCACAACTAAACCTAATGCAATGAGCGGCAGAATAACAACTTCGAAATTCCGTATGCAACCACAAAGTCGGTGAACTAGAAGTTAGCCCATATTCACCGGCTATCAGTGTTCTCCGTCGGTAGCAGATTATCGACAGCGTACTTTTGAAATAGGTTTGGCTTGCCCCCGAAAGAGACGAAGCTAGGACGGGAAATACGTTTATGCCATGTGGCTGTAATACAAAATGAATTATCGGTATCTTACATTAAACAAAATGCCTAGAAGAAAAGATAGCAACTCTCACAAAGGGGTGAATAAGGTGTTCGTTCATCACAGTTCCATTCGACTGATACCAAAGTATCTTACCGTGTTTGTAACAAAGGGTATATATTTTATCCTGCATACGGTTTGACAATAATTGCCAGCCAGTCCACGCCAAACAAAAGTACAGTCGGTTATATCCTGTGGGACCTCTCTCAGTAGTACGCTGAACCACCTTTTTACTGTAGCAGGGAACAAAGTTCTGTCTGTAAGGGAATACCATCCCTAAAACCAAAGGCACATGCCGTCGATAAATATTTCGACTAATTGTTAATGTTTGTCCAGGGTGTTTAACTGATAACTGTATCTTGCAGCATTTCGAGACCCTTTGGCCTACAATCTTAATGAGAATAAATTATTTGCTGAACGGGGTAGCAGTATTTGATATGGTCATGATATATAGTTATCTGTAGGGGCGGTAAGATAATGGACAGCCAAATAATTTCCCGTCATTTCTCATTAGCCAAGTTTGGCATTGATAGATTGCAACTTGACAGAATTGCCGTATCTAGTTGATTAGCGAGTGTGATGGTCTGGCGGCAAAGGCAACGCTCAGGCCAATCAGTTAATAGGAACTAACAAACAAGCAAATAACTAATCATGAGGAAGAAGAAAGAAGGAAGCTTCTCAGCGGTCTTCCTGGCTGCCTTCATCGTTTCTTCCTCACCGCTGGCTGGCACGTGCGTGCCCCCTTTCCTAGGCGTAATTACGCCTGTGCCTGGACCGTCTCCTGGCTCGTGTCCTGGCCTGGGCAAAGCTCAGGCCTCCTAGGGCCTTGGCCCATGACAGCGAGCACGAGATATTAATTTACCCTACATCGGCCAAGAAACCAACCAACCCGAATTTAACGCCTCATACGTACGCATTGTACACACAGATATCTAAAGGTGAACGACCTTTTGCAAAGATTAACTATTATAATTGCTACGCTTAACCTTGCACATAAACTGGAAAGAGAGAAATCCTACTCCTTCTGGGGGCGCACAAACAGTCGACCATCTACTTTCTTTTCCTTCAACTCCAATAGCCCCTCAGTTACCTTCTCAAATGGTATTTCCGTCACCTTTGGCGAGATTTTACCGGAAGCAATCAAATCCAACACTTTGGTCAATTCTTCCTTGGCTGAGCCGAAAGAGCCCCTGAGGGTGACACTCTTAGACACCAGTAGCAATGAGGGAATGTCCAGGCTATTGGCGTCAAGCCCGACGACAACAATCGTGCCAGTTTTCCGAACGGAGACCAGGGCAGCAGTAACGGTAGGTGTGCATCCGACAAAATCTAGAACAACATCGAAGACGACATCGTGGAAGCTGCTGAGCGATGTGGCACAGGCGACCGCGCCTAGCCGTTTGGCGTCCTCAAACTTTCCCTCGTTGACATCGACCCCATAGACTTTGGCACCCTGCAAAGCTGCAATTGCTACGGCGTTGAGGCCGAGGCCACCGATACCGACAACGGCTACCGTGGTCGACGAGACGACACCACCAGCAGCCACGGCGGCATGGTAGGCTGTGGAGATAGAGTCTGTCGCCACAGCCGCCTGTGGGAATGGAACATTGTCGGGTATGCGGACCAGATGTTCGCAATATCCCAGGGCATATTCGCTGTATCCCCCGTCATAGCCGAGGCCGATGGTTGTGTTGCGATTTGCTTTTTCGACCGGGTGCGCCGCCAGAGCTACAGCCACGCGGTCACCAACCTGGAATGAAGATGTCTCCGACCCCAGCTTGACAATTGTTCCGGCTACTTCGTGTCCCAGTGTGATGGGATGAGGCGGTAAGATGCTGGCGCCGCGTCCCTCCAGAAAATGCATATCACTGTAACAGAGACCGGCGGCCTTCACAGCAATCAGGACCTGGCCGGGCCCCGGTTCGGGAACAGGAAGGTCCACAAGCTTCAAAGACAAATCTGCCTGATTGTATCGAAACGACTTCATGTCGAAGAATTGTTGCTTTGTATAAAGGGGGGGTTGAGTTGTCACAGGCAAGACTCAAAGAGAACTGTGGGATACCGTTTTAAAATATACCCGAGATTTTTTCTTCGTCTTTCCAGCATGCAGAAATCTTCCCAGTGACACAGCTCGTCAATTATGCCTCTGACGTCAAGTCGTGACCATCCCTCGAGTTGTGGAGCCTCCAGCGTATTGCTACTTCCGGGATACGTGGACCCTCTTCTGCAGATGACGTTGCATGCATAGCTAACATAAACAAAGAATAACGGCATGACCAGCTAATATCTTGTTACATACACGTGTTTTCGCAGTGGCCAAATTGACGTAAGTACCACTGAACAGATCTTGGGGGCGGGACGGAGAGAAAGAAAAGATGAAGGATGAAGAAAAGAAGGGGAAATGTATTATTCAACTATTTGCCATTTCCCCAAAGTCCTGCAGCTCCTTTGTCCTCGTACCCATAGACCACCACCAGGCACTGATCTTCCATTCGTAGCCGTCTCGCCCATCTGTGAGATGCTCCCATTTCTTGAGGAACCATGGCGCCGCTTCCCAATTGCGACCATCCCATGGTGCAGCGGTGGGAAACGAATTGCAATCTGCAAAGCCCCAACATCGGAGCCCGTCGTTTAGCAAATCCAGGCAGAAATCTTCCCTGTCGATTGATGGAGGGTTCGAGTGGACCGCGGCAATGACCTTGGAACGAAAGCTTGGCCAAGGGATGGTGTCTAGGGTTGGATGATGGGGTATCGTCATCTGCACGTGCGTTGGTTTAAGGTCCGGTTGTGCAGGACTGCCGGGCATTTCAGAGTCCGGCATGCCGCTGCCGAGGCTGTTGTTCTGCATGAGCTGTTTTCCGTGGCGACAAAACGGCGACTCAGACTCAAAGGAGATGAGGTCGCACCACGGAATGCCCAGATGGAGTGCATTAATAAATACTGCCGACACAAACGAGATGCGCGTGAAGAGGATGCAGTCGGGGGACGCCACGATCTCGTGAATACGGGAATGACGGCCTTCCAAGGGAACGTTAAGTTTGCCAAGGAGACTGATGCCGGCCTTGACCGCAGCCAAGAAGTCGATATGACCCAGGTTATGTTGAACGTCTTGCAGCCACGAGCGCATGGGCAGAAACATGGCGTTGTTGTAGAGCGAAGCGCTCACGGGATACCCCAAAAAGATGAGTCCGTACTTGATAATGTCGCGAATGCCAAATAACTCCTTGGTCATCAACATGAAAAAAGTCAACCGCTCCCGCTCGGGATACGAACCGATACAGGAGAAGAACTCGGAAGCGGTCAGGTGTAGCGCATTGACTTGAGTAGATGCGACGGCGTTGCCAGCTTGAGCATGCGAATGGACCTCCCCGCAATGCAGGGGAATCAGGCTAGAGACTGCCAGACGTTCTAAAATCCTTCGTCTCTCTCTCTGCCGTGCACCTAGTCTCCTTTAGTCAAGCTACACCTAGAATGTGAAGTAGGTCCACGAAACATACGATAGTTGCGCTGAGCCAAGGCATTCTGCTGCCGTCTCTGTTGGGATCTTGTATCTGATAAATGACCGCGGATCATTTTGTTTCTCTTTCGTCTGTGATGGTATTGATGGCTGGTTAGATGTACGTGATGGAAAAAAAAGCAACCAATTCAAGGAACTTTAGCTCTGCATGTGAGCACTGAATGATCATTCCAGGCCGACGGACGCATCATCTGATCGCTGTGGATCGTCAGGGAATGAATCGGGTGGTGTCCGGAGCTCCGCCCCAAGACGCAGTGGGGTTGATCATGATCTTCAGCTTCCTGCACATAACGTCAGCAACATTAGGGCGATCGGAAGCAATGCTACGTACCAAAATGGCTCCTGGGAAATCGAGAATTGCATGAGAACATTCGCAGACAACGTTGTAGGAGATTATATAAAACCCAGCAGCTAACAGTTTCAAATAAAATTAACAAACACATCTACAGGCACATTCCACACTTAACGCTTTCAAACACCTCAACACAAATCCATCGCAATGCCTTTCGGGACCCTGGCACTAAATGGCGAGGCCATACCCATCTATGCGCCGGCCTATACGAGGGCTAAAGGCGTTTTCACCAACACCACCGCTGTCGGCATCACCTACCGTGTGGCTGCATCGCAAGTGGCCCATATGGTCCCGAGCGTGCTAGAGCTCGAGGACGAGCCATTGATGACATCGCTGTTTCTCAGCTACGGCATGAGTCCCGTGGGTGCCTACACAGAATACGCCCACCAAGTACAGGTCACCTACAAAGGTGAAAAGTACAACTTCAATCTTTTCTTCATCCTCGACAACGATGCCGCAATCTTTGCAGGTCGTGAACTCCTCGGCTTCCCAAAGGTCCTCGGAAAGACCACCATTCAAGAGTTTACTAGCAGCCGCCTAGTGACTGGCAGCACAGAACGACCTGCTGGACGTACGATGGTCGAGTTCGAGTTCGTGCCAGAGCAGGTAGTCACCAATGCACCCACACCTGACCGGTGGATGATCAACCTTCGCAGCATTCCCTCGCCGCACGTTGGGCAGCCTCCATCGGTCCAGGAATTCATCCCATGTGGCCTTCATATGGAATGCCACGAACTGTGGCTCGGCCAGGGTCATATTAGTTTTCCTCGACGCTCCACCTCTGACCCCTGGGTTAACCTAGATGTGCTCCGGTACGAAGGCAGCTTCTTGGCTAAAAATGCCACAGCAGAAATTCTTATTCGTGAGGCTATCAAGATATAAGTTGTAAAACTATATTACTATTGTTCCAGAGGAGCGACGGTTACAAGCAATTCACGTGGGCAGTGTTCTGAGCTGTAGGCTCAGGGCACTAGTAGCAGCTAAATCTCTGTACCTATTCAAATTTATTGTCTTAGGGATAGTATTGCCGATATTTGGCACGGATAATTTTGTCAAAACCCATGGGATGTTACAAGTTTCTGGTCAACTCTGCAGTGTTCAATGTTCATATTTGTATCTTACAAATACCGCCTGTGTTGGTACACTAGCCATAACGAAGAAGGGGACTCTGGGGAGGCTCTAATGAGGCTCCTCGCTGACCAATCAGGGACCTCACCGGGTACCCACCGGGTCCTGGCTGGGTGCATAGATATGGCCTCACCAGTCCCCGTCCCCCCTATTCAACTTAGATTAGAACAACGAAGAAGCATCACCAACAGACCATTGTACCCCCGTAGGACACTCACTTACGGACGTACAGGGTCACCGGTGACTTCGCCAGCTACCTGAATCGATTCATCAACAAAATCCTTAATGCATTAAGATTCACCGGAATGGTGAACCGACAGCCTGTACAATTAATATTGTGGGTCCTACACAGTAGTCACGGTAAAGAGAAAGACCTGCTAACGTAGTTGATAAGCGAGTGGATCAGACAAGCGAGTGGATCACTTCCTACAACTCTCACAACAAGAAAGCATTATTACACAACCACAACAATTAAAATCAATTCAAACTATTCGGAACTGTATATATCAGGAATTTCTACTTCCTTCTGACAAGTGCGCGCATTGTGTCCTCTCTCGCCGCATGTGCCACAGCGCCGTCCGCCTGGCTCGGCCCTCCTCTGCCGACCACCCCTCGCCTGCATTTCTTGCTGGATTTGCTCCTCCACGACCTTTTCATCTAGTAAATCATGTCCTTCTTGAACTGTAAGAGATCCTCCAAGTCGTACGCGTGTCTTTTTGGCTCTCCGTCGTTTGCTTAGTGCCGCATTGGCCTGTTGAAGTGCTCGAACCTCGGCTGCCAACAAGGCGTATGAGTGCATCATTGCCTGTGCACCCTTTGCGATTTGGTCGACAGCGCTAAAAATTGGGGTTGGAGAGCTGCCTTGGTGACCGGCAATACGGCTTTTAATGAATTCAGACTGCGAGACCGCCTCTGTTGGGTTGTGTGGTGTTTGGGAAACCCAAGGGTTGGCGCTCGTTGGGCGAGAGCCTGGAGGTGTTGGTGTCCGCAACTTCACATCCAGCTTTGATAAGACGGCCTTTGGATTCAATGGCACTAAGCCAGATCCTCTGAATCCAGCCTTGACATTTTCTTGTGTGAAAACGGTACGAAAGGCGGCTTGGAAGGCAATAAAGAATTCCACCTTGGTCACGTGGTTAATGTGAGACTTCATTAACCCTTCGATCTCACGACTGTACGCCCGTTTCAATGGACCAAAGCATCCGACGTCAAGGGGCTGAAGTAGATGTGACGAGTGCGGAGGCATAGACACTGGTATAATGTCTTGATCTTGGCAAAACCGGTTGAACTCGGCTGATAGATGACTCTCGTGACCGTCAATCACTAACATTCGATATCGGCCAACTCTGCGATGAGTTGTATGTTGATCAAAATGCCGAATCCAGTCCAAGCCTGTTTTGTTGTCGGTCCATCCATTGTTGGTAGGTTTAATCACCTAATCGTTTGGAAGGTCACACTCTGTGTACCAGTCGGAAAGGTGGACGGCTCCCTTTACCACAACATATGGCGGGACACACCAGCCGTCTGCATTCACGCCTTGAATAACCGTGGCCCATTCTCGGTTTCCTGGTTGAACTGTCTTTGCTTTCCCATGTCGTTCGGCGCGCGTCACTACCATAGACGGGGTGATGATGCCGATTGCAAAGCCGGTCTCGTCAAAGTTGTACAGATCCGCGTCGACGATGCCGTACTTAGCACGTAAATTCTGTACAAGTGCGAACCACGCGTTTATTTTTTCTGCATCTTCACAAAGGGCTCTCTGGTAGTCGTAGGGACGATTAAAACGCGTCCGGAGGTCTGGTTGTCGCTTGACAAAGTTGCTTGCCCAGCGCTTTCCGACGCGTCCTGCGTCGCGCTCTGCCAGCAGAACATTGGCCATACCTTCCACGTCCGCCAACCTAGGTGGAAATCCTCGCGCATCCAAGTCAAGAATGTATTGAAGAAGAGCCTTCTCTTCCAGCTCTTTCAATTTCGAAGAGTTGGCGCGGGTGTCTTGTCGAGCGCGTCGGCCATTCATTCTGCTGGTAAGAGTTGTTCTTGAGACGTTGTAAATCCTTGCTGCAGCTCTAATTCCTAATTTCGGATCTCTTTCGATAGCTTGAAGGGATAGTAATAGCCTTGATTCATTTGGAGATGATTCCATTATTTTTGATTGAGAAATCTTGTTGTAAAGAAAAAAAAGTTGTGGCTGGATAGAAAGTGGCCCGCTCGCTTGTCTGGCCCGCTCGCTTATCAACTACGTTAATATTTGCACTGCTGAGCTGAAAATGACCCATTTACCCCTCTTTTTGACGTGGCGATCAGATTAGGTTACATACAAATAATTGCTTGGGTGTGCTTCGGAATTACTGTTTTCCCGAACGGTGTCGTATTTCCACATCGATTCGTTCCACTTAGGCAGAGCCGGCTTTAGTTTGTCTCCAAACACTACAAATATGGAAAGAACGACTGCCCGTTCGGCCCCATATGGCCAAGCGTGTTTAAGCTGCTTCAAAACCAAGTGCAAGTGTGTGCCCCGTCTTGAGGGCGATGGATGCGAAAGGTTTGTGCAAGCCCACCTTGCTGTGATAGCAAAGAAATGGCGAAATGGGGGGAGGGGGAGGGTGGTTGGCCGAAAGACTTGATTGTTGACGCAAATGGTAATCGGTACCAGATGCTATCGCCTCAAACGTCCATGTCACCCTGCAGATTCGCTACGTCGCCGAGGTGACAAGAAGCAAAGCACATCTGATGCACGCATCGCAAAGCTCGAGAACACACTCGGCCAGCTAGTCTCGTTGCTACAGGCGGGCGATGTTCATACTGTCGACTGCAACCACCCAGCTACGGCGACGTCTACGCCTCCTGTTTTGTCATATCGGGACTCTTCATCGGAAGAAGCCGACACAAGCGGTACTCTGGAGGACATTTACCCACGCGCGGCAAATAATACCAGTTTGGTCCACAAAGATGGCGATATCAACGTGGATGCGGTGAATGGCCTTTACTGGGCGTTTAACGGCGGGAACGGAAGCGGTACCAACAATGTGCCTTCTGCTACTCCTCTACCTTTGACCATATCCGGGACATTTATGCCATCCTATTCCTCATTGGCTTCACTTGATACCTTCCGGGCACGCATGGTGCAACACTTTCCCTTTGCCCATCTGCCCGCTCATATCACGGCCCAGGAGCTACAGCGAAACCGGCCGTTCATGTTTCGTGCCATTGTCTGTGTCGCGTCGTCTTCAGTAGAAGATAAGAGGGCAAGAGCCCTTGAGTTGAGACGTGTTCTCGGTGAAACGACATTCCTACAGCAGCCTTCTCCGCAACCACATCAGACGTTGGATCTGTTGCTGGGACTCCTAATTTACATTTCATGGGGCTGGGACCATCTGTTTAGCAGTCACCTTGTTTCGCGGCTCATGGCGGTAGCCATGTCGTTGGCTGGCGAGGTGTGTGCAGTAGGAAAATCTGAACCAAAACTAATGCAGACGATTGGCCTCCTCGAGCCGAATAGGACTGCGCACCACCCCGGTGCAACCCCGGCGGTAGCCAGTACGTTGGATTCATTATTCTGCCTTGAATGCCACCGGGCTGTTCTAGGCTACTTCGTTCTCGGATCAGCTGCCTCAGCCTACTTCTCCCAAATTGATCCGCCGCGGTGGACGCCTCAGATGGAAAAAAGCCTTGCTGCAATCACCAATGCCGCTACCAATACCAGTGCTGGCAGTAGTGATGAATATCCGTCTGATGCGGCCCTGGCTATACAGGTTCGCCTGGAGCTCCTTGCCATGAGTGCCGGCCAGATTCGTGAACAGTCGCAGCTCTCGGGCGGGCTCCCTATGGAGAGTCTACCGGCATCAGCTCTCCTAAATATTAAAACGCTCATGGGAAAACTTCAAGAGCTTCGAGTATCTATGCCACCGACACTGCAGCAACACTCTTGTAAGTTCTGTCAAGCCCAAGTCAACCCCCCGGTTGAATTTTTTCTATAACTAGGAAAGAACAGTTACTGATCATAATATGCAGTCCTCCTTGCCCAAACATACTACACTGAGCTACGCATCGTTGAGGTCATACACCTAGAAGAGCATAATCCATTAACAACGCCGACGTCACAGACACAGCCGACCTGTGGCCCCACACGCCTCTCGTGTTTTTGGCAATCGGCACTTGCTATCTATTGCTTATTTTAGGAAGGAGTACATTGGTGGTGTTTTTTCAGATACGGCGAAAAGTCGTCTGCTCCCTCTCCAAATTCCCCTAGGCTAAGGTACCTTTTCCGATATTTATACTATTTATCCCACCAAATCAGGCGATTCGGTACTTGGCAGTGATTGGTCGACGGACACTCCTCCTGAGGGGCCTGCCCCTTCTCTTCCCAATGACTGAACCTGACGCTCCGACCGTGTCAGGCTTCGCTTGATGATGCAGTTTACGTACGACTCGCAACTGGTCCTGTTCGATGCCCTGGTTCTTGACGTCTTGGTAAGTATTGACTGTGTCTTACGTCAACA
>JACCPH010000193.1:3935-17842 GCA_014183095.1 Harringtonia aguacate
CTACCCGTTGCGCATCATTGTGTGCTAATATCCATATAAAAATGAAGATTTGATGCTCAGCTAACAGGTAAGGTGTCGCTGTTAGTCCGGTATTGTCGGAACGCCGGCTAGTTAGTTATTCAACGATCGTTGTAGTGTCACAATCGAAGTCACCGTGGCCCTGTACGTCCGCAAGTGAGTGCCCTGCGGTGGTACAATGGTCTGTTGGTGATGCTTCTTGTTCTTTTTTCTCAGTCTGAATAGGGGGTAGAAAGGGATGAAACGTATTTGTACAGGGAGTCTTTGTGGGGCTCCAGCCGGTCACGGACTCAGGCACGTGCCTCTCCCTCTCCTGCCAGGCCAGTCCCTGAGGCTGTATACCGACAGGTATTATCTTTCAACCAACTGACTAGCCGTTGAAAGGTAGGTTTTTGCATGCGAAAGAGGTCTCGGAAAGTTCGGTCTGACATCGTCATAATACTGTCAACCACTTTGTTGCTGTCTGTAAGACAAATCTGGGAAGACGGCGTTGAGGGGGTGCCGAGAAGCATATACCGAATATGCAACCGTTGTGCGAGCTCGACAAATACTGGACCGAAAAGAAGTAACAAAAGCCTGGCGTTTAAGGCATCTCCATTGCTTTCGTCGTCTGCCATTTGACTGACTGGTAATATCACAGATCTACTGTCAAAAAGCGCACTGGAAACATCGCGAACTACACTTTTACAAGCAACAACCTTCCCCTCCTTCTAGCCACAATAATTCACGTCTGAAACGCACCAGCCACCGCCGAAATCCTTCGTGATTGTACTTCCTACAGTAGGTACGTGGAATTGGGCAGTTCTGGGTATTTCCATTGGGTCACATGATAGGTACAAGGGTCCCCTGCTAAAATTGGTGCTGGAATAGGTATAGGCTGTGTTTAGTATCCACTCTGCACCGCAGCGGTGCCGCAACGCGGTTTCTGAATCACGGCCTTACGGCGTGTTGGGCGGTACCGGAAGAAGGATACTCTGGTTGGCTCCGATCACATTTTAGGACGAAATTTTGGGCTAATCAGACGCATTGCCGCCGGTCTGGGGGTGCATAGCATCTGGCGGCCTGTTGCGGATCGTCTCCAGTGGCGGTGTCAGCATTTCAGGGGGTGGGGTAGGAGGCAGTAAATTTAGAGTAGGGAAGACGTCAGAAGGCTGAGATGGTGTTTGGCTGATGGGCGCTTCATTCGGGAAAGAGATAAATATGGAGAGATGATAAGCTGATCGAAGAATGTGCTGGCCTTGTCTATTTTGAATATTGGAATAACACCTGGATTTCCTTCAATTCACAATGTCTTGCTATTTCGGCATCGAAATCGAGGTTGTCGCGGAGCCTCACAACATCCGCGAGCCACTGTTCAACAACCGCGCACTCTACTACGACAAGCTCGCCGCGTCACTGCGCAAGCGCAGTCTCAAAGCGAGAGCCAACGACCTCACCACCGACAGTGTAAATCCTCCAGACAATGACTGCAGCGCCTGGTGGATTACTCGCGATGGGTCGTTACCGGTAATCCCAAGAACAGGTAAGGAGCTGGAGGAGAGAGAGAGAGAGAGAGAAACAAGTCCCGCTGATTAGGCAGTCGCCCTCGAAGCCGTCTCGCCCGTGCTCAGCTTGACCGGCAACTGGTGCAGCGAGATCGACACCTTTTGGGAGGCCATGAGGAAGATCTTCCACATGCCGACGCAGTCCGACAAATGCGGCAGTCACATCCACATCTCGCTTGGCATCGGCAACCCCTTCACCATGGACCAGCTCAAGACCATTGCATATGGCGTCCTGCTCTACGAGGACTTTGTGTGGGAAATGCTCATGCCGTGCCGCCGCAGCAGCACTTACTGCGGTCGCAACACGGAGCAGTCTGTGGTTCTGAGGAGCTGCATGGGCAGCCGCTACAAAATGGGCTGCTGCATCTGGGCGGCCACGACACCCCAGGAGCTGGTGCCGATCATGCAGAGCGACCGCTACGTGCTCTGGAACTTTTCCAACATCGTGCCGGGCAAGTCGGGCACGATCGAGTTCCGGGGCGGGCGGCATCTGCGCGGCGAGCGACGGACCAAGTGGTGGATTATTTTCACAGTGGCTTTCATTGACGCCGTCTTGGTGATGGTAAGGCATATTTTTCGTGGGTTTCAATTGGCGTCGTTTTTTAACGTTGGCCAGGATGACATCCATAAAGGTGGCTGCCAGCTTCCAGAGTTTACCGCTCACTGTCTGTACGCCCAGATAAAGGCGTCTGCGCAGCGCCTTGGCATTGACGGCTTGCCGGATAGATACGAGGTGCTAAACGAGTCAACGAAGGGTGCCTAACCCACAGCGGGTTTGAGATTAGCGCCGTGTCAGACGGCGACTGAAAGGGTATGGTCAGAATCTTTTTGGGGTCTTTCGGGTCGCCCACATTTTGGACACCCCGCTTTCTCGCCGTTAGTCTGCCTTGTATCTTAACTTCTTTCTTGCTTCTTGATTCTTCCATCTTTGCTTCCATCTTTGCTTCCATCTTTGTTTCCATCTTTGTTTCATCTTTGTTTCTATCTTTGTTTCTATCTTTGTTCATTTTTTCTCTCGTCTTTGGATCAAGTTCAATTTGAATAGACGCGATTCAAAAGCTTGCATGATGTTCACCGCGCAGCAAAAACTCGTCCTTTGTCCCCCAGCGACATAAATAAATCCGCCAATGCCACAAGGCGATCGATCACCTCCAATATTCCCCTCAACAAACATCCTCAACAAACATGTCTATGCAGCAGCCGCGCACGGGCTACGGCAGGCCTGGCTTTTCCCTCTACTTTGCCTATGGCAGCAACATGCACGTCGCCCAGATGGCCAAGCGCTGTCCCGAGAGTATCTTTGTCGGTAAGGCCACGTTGCCCGGCTACCGCTGGCAGATCAATCAGCGGGGCGTGGCCAACGTGGTACCGCAGCCAGATGAAGAGATTCAGGGCCTCGCATACCTGGTGAACAAACCGGACGAGAAGCGGCTCGACCGCAACGAGGGCGTCAAGAGCAAGCTCTACAGCCGCCATTTGATCAAAGTGCTCCTGGAACCACACTATCACTATGATGGCGTGCCATCTACGCTGCTCGCCAATGTCATGGAAGACAGGAGCAAAGCACACGCTGTCATGTATAGTCGAAACCCTGGAATGGAGCAGGCGCTGGTCTATGTTAGCGAAACCTTTTGCGACGACGGTGCCATCCGAACAGAATACATCAAGCGCATGGAAGATGCCACAGACAATGCCGCCCGGCTCGGTGTGCTCACTTGCAGCATCGAGCGAGAGATCGCGAGGAGCAAAAACAGACAGCCGATGAATAGGCAGCCGACGATCACAGAATCGTCTAGCACGCAGCCAATGATTATTGATGGCAATGCCACATTTCACAACAGCCAGCAGCCCTGCCCAGTCCAAAGCTGCATCATCTCCTACGCCCGGGAAATGCAGGTGGATTCAGGGCCTGGCCCAGTTCGCAGTAGCAACAACAGCAGCTCAGGTCAGTTCATCGAAGATGATGGATGGAACATTGGCTAGTGGCGGCGGATGGCGACGATGGCAATTGCATTTTCGTCTTCTTCTTGCCTGCTAACATTGCTCCGACTAGACAGACCCTCCAACAGACAAGCAACAACAACAGCCCCCGGAGATGTGAGTAGACGGCCATCCCCTCGCCAGAAACCACATGCTCTCCCTCTTTCTTACCTGGCCGCGAACAAGAGGGTCAGGCCTGAATCGCACGAGAAGCAATTCACACGAGCCTTCGGTCCGCTTCGCAAACGACGTGGTGCCAGTCGCTTAGTGGGGCTGCCTAATCTGCTTATTAATAAGAGAAAGCCCAGCTTATAGCCTGTGGCGACTACGGTGCACTGCACGCACTTGGTCTGTGATAGGACCATACTTTGCCGTACCTTTAACGGCCCTTTAACAAAAGAACAATAAAAAACATTTCAAAAAGACCATGGTACTGCTGTAGGACACTTACTTACAAACGTACAAGACCTACTGTGGGAAGTATATGTAGGAAATATGGAGAAATGGAAGAACAACTGTCTCTCGATTCATTTTTGTAAAATAAAAAAGAAATTTCCTCTAGATGCCATTTTACAAGTTGACCAAAGTACGTTAGGCTTTCTTAACACATTTACCATTTAAAGGGCTAAAAGAGTAAACTATACTAGTCTTACGTTAGCAAAAGATACAAAAGTAAAGGAGAAAGAAGGTAAACAAATCCAAGGTCTATTAAATAGGCCGAATGTATACGTTGTAAATTTACTAGGCAGCTTGTTAGAAACAAGGCAGGTCGTAGTTTAAACAACAAAGAAAGATGGTAGTATAAAGGTGATAAAAAGGATTCATTAAATCGCTTAAAGGAACGACGGCGACGGAGACCTAAACGGTGGTAACTGTCACGGCTCGTAGCACCAATGCATCAGAAGAGATTGATTGTGTGATGGTCTAGCGGCTGAGGCAACGCATAGGCCAATCCTCTTGATAATAACTATCAGCGGAGTAAGCGAATAACTAAACATGAGGAAGAAGAAGCAAGGAAGCTTCCCAGTGGTCTTCCTGGCTGCCTTTATCGTATCTTCCTCACCGCTGGCTGGCACGTGCGTGTCCCCTTTCCTAAGCGTAATTACGCCTGTGCCTGGACCGTCTCCTGGCTCGTGTCCTGGCCTGGGCAAAGCTCAGGCCTCCTAGGGCCTTGGCCCATGACAGAGCCGACCCTAAGTCTTGTATTTCTAAGGCTGTTGTTTTCTATGACAGCGTTCCGCATATGGAGCCAGCACCGGGGGTGGACTTTTTGGCTACTTTGCTTTATCTCTTTCTAGAAGAGTGGAGGTATGACGAAGGTGTATAAAGGAACGGTTGGCCTACGATGAATCAAATACCACGGCCTATCTTATAGTGGTACTACAACTAACTGATTCCTACTTTGTAAAAAGCTGATTCTATGTTGTTACCGTGCCAAATGATTCGTCCACCTTTTAGTTATCTTTTAACCTTTAAAAACGTACGACGAACGAGTATTTTTAGAGTTGGTTAAACGGGTCACGAAACACCTACAGTGTTACTAAACACTTACAGTGTCGTTGTACACCACCGTCTTACGAAGCGGTTGACTCGTCTTCGTATGTCTTGATTACTTCGTTTTTGTTTTAATTTACGTTAACAACGTACAACAGAAAAAATGATTATAAGTGACTGTAGTTAGGATGGTTATAAGGGTGACAAAGGTTGAGGAAGTATGGTAAGGATAAAGAAACATTTTGGATAAGCGTGTGTCATGGGCCAAGGCCCTAGGAGGCCTGAGCTTTGCCCAGGCCAGGACACGAGCCAGGAGACGGTCCAGGCACAGGCGTAATTACGCCTAGGAAAGGGGGCACGCACGTGCCAGCCAGCGGTGAGGAAGAAACGATGAAGGCAGCCAGGAAGACCGCTGAGAAGCTTCCTTCTTTCTTCTTCCTCATGATTAGTTATTTTGCTTGTTTCTTAGTTCCTATTAACTGATTGGCCTGAGCGTTGCCTTTGCCGCCAGACCATCACACAACTTTCGTAATCTTCAAAGGCAGGCTGACAGTGGTGAAGGACTGCCTTGTTGGCGTGCCACAGGCACAGGAGGTGCGTTGACGTTACAAAAGTTAACTCAACTGCATTAGTACAAGCCTGGCAACAGTCAGTAATAATAACTAACGGCAACCGTATTTCACGACTAATATATATCTCCTTTAAGTGCTGTAACGCCCAAAGGTAGTCAGATTCAGACTCTCCAGCCAAAAAGGCGAAAGCAATACAAAAAGACCGCTGACAAGCGTCGACGCCAACGAAGTCAAGCAATGGCATTTTGTACCGATTCGTCTTATACGTACAGTCTAATAAAAGACTGTCTGAATAAGACTGAAGGTAATCCAATGAATTAGAATAAGCAAATAACACAGCTATAATCCGATTGTTTGAATCTACTAAAATACGGCTTAAAAAGCCGTTGTTATTTAGCTCTGTAACAAAAGCCTGGGTAGGGCTATGTCCGTGGTAGTTTTGTCGTCTGGTCTCTGCGATTTGGTTGTAAATATCTTTCTGCGTTGCTAGCGTATCATAGTTATCTCGAAGCAGTGTTTGAATATACTTAGAGGGTAGCCCTGCCGAAACGTAGGTTGATATTTTAGCCTTTTGATCAGTAGTCAAAGCACGGTGTACTGGGTGCGCCAAAGGACTAATACTAGGCTCGTGGTTGTGCCTAGCAAACTTTAAATCAGGGCGGTGCTTCAAAGCCCAGGTGCCGTCGGCTGACTCTTTTGCTAGTACTGAATAAAGGCAGCCAGTCCTTTTAGTAGTAGTACTCCTTTGCCGTACTTTCGTAGGGTCTGGTAGACGGCCAGACCGATCGCAGGCAAAAGTCACAATACGTCTATTAGATTTAACCGTTGACTTGCCAGTAACAAAGGCGTAACCACGTGGTGCAGCCCAGGCGTTGATTGACTGGAGTAGGGCCTCGCGAGATTCATATACGGCTTCGGGAGGAAGGCTGCCGCCGTCTGCAGCGTCGGGAGAGGGGCTGCCGCCGGGAGGGCCGGGAGGGGGGCTGCCATCGTCTGCGGCGTCGGGAGGTAGGCTGCCGCCGTCTGCGGCGTCGGGAGGGAGGCCGGGAGGAGGGGACCGGTCGACTGAAGCCATTTTGTTGTGTTGAATTTTGGTGATATTTGATATTTACAGCTTTTACGCGCCCCCTGAGGCTTAAATTTGAGGCTGTATTACGTAAATCGTCACGTGCTATTACGTCAGCCAGGGCGCGCACCTAGACGGTCCCTTCCATGCACGACAGAGTACGTAATCAATTGAGCCCCATTCCGTACATTCATCAACGCTTTTGCCATCACGTGACCACGCGTTACTTAATCACGTGAAAAGTAGGCCGCCCGCCTTATGCAACGTGACAAAACAAACTGTTGCCTAAACTCTTCACACTTTCAACCACTTTCTATCGACAAAAGCGATGGCGACTACTACCACGTACGTGACCCGAACCGACTTCAATGCCTTCCAACGCGAGCTGCGCGACGATCTTTACCATGAAATTGGATCCGTGAATGCAAGGATCGGTCGGGTTGAGAAAGACGTGGCAGTCCTGAAGGGGGATGTGGCCGTCCTCAAGGAGGATGTGACCGGCTTGAAGAGAGATATGAACAGAGTCAAGGAGGATGTGTCTGTGTTGAAAAGAGACTTTCGCAGCATGTCTTTCGAGCAGCAGCGCAGCACGGCATGGCTCCGCAACCGATTGCAAAATGTCCCGACCGTCCGCATCGATCCGATCCCTATCATGAATTCGGTGATGTCCGTAGGGATGTGGCCACAGAACACGCAATTTCCCCGCAACGCCAAGGAATTCTACAGTCTCCGCTACCCCACGACCTGCGCTCGTCGCAGAATGCTTCGATACCTCGTCACATTTTACGACGTGCCCTGGCCCGGAAAGCCAGTCCCTTCTTTTCACACGACAACCACCGAAGTCATACCTTCTGAACCTCCGTCGCGACCCCCTTCGGTCCCAGAGTCAAGCCACAAACAGGAGGACGAATTGGACATTGCTTTGGCCGACGAGGACACGGCAGCCATGGCAGTGGATGTGCTGGAAGGCATCCTCGGCTTGTCGGAAGACAATTTCATCACCTTTACCGAGCGCGCGCGTCAACGAGAGAAGCAGAAACAAGAAGACTGGATGGGCTATCAGCCAGCACCCAAGAGAAAGCTGTCAAAGGCACCATCTGGCGAGCCTCTGCCTGTCCGGCAGGCTTTGAGTGTGCGAGAGGGAACCGGCAGTGAAGTCCCTTCCAGGGCATTGTCATCTTCTGGGAAAGATGCGGTCTCCGAACTGGCGGAAGACGAGGTTCGGCCGACGCGTGAAAGTTCGAGTTTGCCAGACACTGCGAGCGGAGGAGTTGCACGATCGACATGACTTGGCGTTTCTTTTTGTTTTCTTTCTATTAAGCCCCTCCTCCCCTTTTTTTCGGTAGCCAGCGCTAGTTTTTGCTCCCCTTCTCTGTTTTATACCTATTTGTTGGTATACAGCTTCAGGGACTGGCCTAGGTAGGTACCAATACCCGCTGGTGTTGCGGTGCTTTTTGGCATTGCGATCCCAACGCCCCCTTTCTCGGCCCGTGCCATCCCTGTAAATGCCCACGTTAGGATTATCTTATATGTCGTGCGCATATCAAGCATTTAGGTGCATACATCTTCGTCCTTGCTATATGCCAACCCTTGGGAAATATGGCTAGGGGGGTAATTATCAATGTGGAATCGATTCTTTTGCACCGGGGAAATGGTGAGAGAGGAGGTACATTACCTGATACGGTAATTATGAACAAAGGGGGCCGCGGAATGTTCGCATCAAGACACAACTCAAGGTCCTCAAATCAAAATTGACCATTTCTTCAGAGTGAATGCTTCTGTTTCTTGACGAAGAGGACTGGTGCGCCTGCGGGAGATTGCCTCGCACGGATAAGTGGACGAGCTAATCTTTGGGCGAGGGTGGATGGACCAGTTCCAAGTCATCCCAAAGCTGGCAGAAACAATGCTTTCACAGTGGGCGAGCTGGGCGACATTATCGGTTTCGACGACGAGGACAACCTCAAGCAGGGCTTCATTGGCTCTGCGTTCCGCGGCCGCATTACGCGAGAGCGCTTTGCGCTGCACCACTACGCCACTAAGAGCAGGGACGATTTCCTGGACAAGATGAGTCGCGGAAGCGTCATGTCCAACCACAAGGGATGAGAATGGTGGGACAAGATGGAAAAGGGTTACAACCACACAGAGTGCCGGGAGATGCTGCGTTGGGCACGACCACCACGCTCAACGAATGCGTCAAACTAAGGATGGGAGCGGGGAAGGAGAAAGGGCGTGACCTGCTTCTCGTACAAATAATTTCCCCCGTTTGGATACCACACCCAAAGAAACGTCAACCTGGGCCTGCTCAAGGTAGTCGCCGGAGCAGCTAAACTGGTCTCCACCTCATAGATAGGGGTCCCGAGATATGGCTGGCCGCAATCTCTGCAAAGCATGCTTTGCATCTTTTGAACTGCTGAGAACATGTGTCCGAGGCGTCTCTTTTAGCTATGCCACGCCACCCAAGGCCTGGCCATGGGTCCGGAGATATGCTGACGCATGATATCAGGCGTGCCATGCGACAAGGGAAAGAAACGGGCGGGGAACGGGACCTAACACGGCTTGCCTAAATATCCTTTGCTCCAATTTAAAGAGGCTGTCCTTCCCCTCCAAACCCCCACCCCCCGAGCATTCTTAAACTAAACCCTGAACAGCCACTTCTCAAATGCTTCGCCTTGCACCTTGGGCACCTGCGTCTTTTGCGTTTCCCACTGCTTCGAGCATAGCCCGTAGCTCATGTGCAGTGTCGGAGACTTCTGTAAGTTTTCCGTCTTTTGTGTGGCTGGCGAATCTGCGCCCTCTAACAGACGTTGGACCTCGTACGCCCGTCCGGCAAAGACACTGGCTCTGGCAATGTCGCCATGGGAGATGCAAATCTGAAAGGCATCGTAACACGCGCGCTCCACGAGGATGCCACCGTCACTTCCGTTCATAACCCATTCTTTCTCATCTTTTTCCTGTTCGTCGCCGTCAACATCCCCTTCCCGCCACCTGCCATATTCCTCCGAAATTAGCTGCAACAACTTTCTGCAATCCCGCAAACTGTCCAACGGCTGGAGCTGCATCTGAAGTGGGTTGCCGATACGATCATCGAGCTCCTGGATCTGTCTGCGGCGCGTATCGCTCGTTTCCCGAAAATCAGGGGATGCTCTGCACACGGCGCACAACACGCAGTCGCACTGAAAGGCAAAGCGGCGTTTGAGACTCAACTGCCGCTCGGCGAATGTTTTGTCAAAGTCGTAGCAGATGGTGATCTCTTGGCCTGCCGAAATGTCGTGCAGCGCATGAATGGCCTCAAAGCCGGCGCCACTTCCGTTCCAACTGTGGTGGGCGTTGGGCAGGCAGCTATGGTTGATCAGGCATGTGGTGGCGTAGACGGCTCCCACTGGTGACCCTACGCCGCAGGGCAGAGCATTGGTTTTGAAGGTACCGAGGAAGGGGTGCAAATCTTTGGGTTTGTAGATATTGTGCAGCGAGAGGAATTGCCGCTGTGCCCCACGGTCAAGGGCCTCAAGCTTTGCGCGTATGGCGGCAGGCATGGGGCGGTATGGATTCTTCTAGCGTGAAGAGAGGCTGCTCAGACACAATGCGAGTGCCTCGGGCAATGAAAGAGCGGGCCACAAGGCCCCGACCTTTTTCAGGGATATCTTGAACGACATCGTAGAGTGTCTGCGTATTCGTTTGCACTACCTCGGTGCCTTTGTTTGCTTCATTATCGTCTTCGTCAGGCCGGGTGGGTGTTTGAAATCTGCATAAACAGGATTAACAAAAAAGAACAGAAAAAAAGAACAGAAAGAAGAAAAACAGGAAAGGAAACCCTTCGGGGGCTACCTTTTATATGACGCAATGGACTCGTTAAATTCTGTCCAGTTATAAGTTCCGTACACGTCGAAGCGCTCGTCCTAACGGACTATGCGCTCTCTAAAGCAGTGTTGTGCGAGCTTGTGCACCATCCTTAAGTAGTCCTCGACATGTGTATTAAAGGCAGTGCTACCCGTGACCTTGGAGCTAAACCGGAGCAGCTTATGTCCCTCAAGTGGTAGCATGGGGTGCTCTCCAACACAGAACTCGACAAAGTTTGGCTTGACCTTGACGCGCTTGTCGGTCTTGTAGAAGAGCTTGACTTGTTCGATAAAATCAGCCCATGCGACCTTGTCCGCGACACTGTTTGATAGTGGTGGAACCACATCGAAGCCGGCGTCCATACCCATCGTGAACGGGTTAAGCGAGGCGTTCGTTGATTAAACAAAGTTATGCAGGCAAAACATTAGGTTGGTGATGCATTGATGTCGAACTGGGGCAGAATGATTGAATCTGGTAAGTGCTCCGCCCACCAAAAATGTGGGCGGTCCGTTTGACCCTGAATAAATGCACCAAAATGAAGGATCTGCGCCATACTGCTTAGGGCACCGTATTGCCACGTTGCACCTCTTGCCATATTCGGCTCCGTCTGACAAAGCCATCACAACGCGCTTTGACGCGTCTTAAATACGGCTAATAAATATGATTAGACTTTTGTTTCGCTGCATCACCAATTCATCCTGACTCAACAGATATCCAATATGCTGTCCGCCGACCTGTTCTCAACGTACCGGCAGTACAAACACGACACAGATGTTGTCGCGTTATGGCTCGCCACAACAGCCAAGCAATATGGATATGCGGTCCCAAGCGCGCCAGCTAATAAGAGTACTGCCCCTTCCTCCGGCCGCCTAAAAGGCAAGGCGCGGAAGAAGGCAAAGTGTCAACAACAGCAACAAATCGCTGTTTCCAGCGCGAATAGCACACCGATGCCACCGCCGAAGCCCAAGTATGTGCTCGCAATCCAGGACTTTGTGCCGCTTGCCGACTTCATCGCCAGTAAGCTGGCAACGGTACCAACGGGAGGCGGGAATAGCGTCGGGATCCCGCCCTTCTTTAGCATGGCCCTGGAGCGAGCGATCCACGTGCGGAAAGGTTTCTCGACACGTCTTGGCGAAGTTAAGCAAAACAGCGCGCAGGCAAATACAACGCATTTACATTTTATCGGCGTACTGGAGAAGGTCCGCGATATTTTGCTGCAGCCCAAGGGCGACAGTGGCGATGTGTTCAATGTGCCAGCTACGAAAGACGCTACCAACACCGTCGGCAGTGATGCGAAGAAAGATAAGGCCCAGTACTTGAATTTCTTCGACGTGTTGCAAGTTTACGAGCCGTCCGAGGAGTTCTCGAACTCGAACGCGCCCGATGCGGTACTTCCTGCTGCGTCCTCACTCATCGAGCTCGAGTACACGGCTGAAGAAGACTCCTCGGAGGCTGCGTGCATCTTCGCCTTCGCGGCCTTACTCAAAGACCTCCTCTACCTTCGCGAAGAGGTTGGCAACTTGTGGAATGAATACCGCAGCGGGGAGATCGACTTGGCTGCCGCTGCGGTTGGTGCTAACACGGCCGTCGAGCTTACGCGCAGCATAGAGGAGGAGATGGCGCCCCTATTGAGGAAGCACGGCGGCGCCCTAGCGCTGCTGCCAAAAATCTTTGGCGGTATCTGCCACACCCTGAACCTCGATCCGTACCACAAGGAGCTATTAAATGACGACATGAACTTCGCGTGCTACGAGGTGGGGGCGACGTTTCTGTTCAATGCCGCCAGCTTGCTCGAAGCGATTCGAGCCGCAGCGCCTCCCAGCGCACTTGAGATGCCTAGCTACAACGGCAAGTTTGGGTGGTATGATGCGCAGACTGCACACCACGAGACCATGGACAACCGCCAGCGGTGGGCGCAAGACAAAGCGGCCCTGCTGGAAGCAGTGTCCGATATCGCGTTGCTATTCGAGCTAAAGGGCATCCCGGTGCTCGACGATTTCGCGCGCGGCGTGAAAACCATGCTCGAGACGCAGGAGATCCCCGTATGGCTGTGCTTCGCGGCGCAGAATTACCTCGATACATTGCACTCCTTCGGGCCTGGTGTCACTAGGCCTCTGGCCGAGTTCCACAGCTTCAACGAGACAACTGTCAAGCTGCTCGATCGCGCAAACGTGGCAGAACGCAATACTGTCGTGAAGAAGGACATCGAGGACATGCGTGCGATGGCGACTGTCCAGACGAATGGTATGGACATCTTCACGGCATTCCGGATGCTTGCCAACCATGGCAGACGCAACGACAGCGCACGCCGGCCCTCGTCCTTTCTCCAGAACAACCCGCTTTTCTGCGGCCTTTGGATTCACTACGCGCGCGTGCTATTCCACCAGACCGGCGTTCAATCCGCCGCCAAGTCGGGCACCGTTCTGCACGCCGTGCAGCTGTACACAGCAGTTCGTCAGCAGCAGCAACAGGAGAACTCTGTGCCGGTGCCGGAATGGCCAGACATTGAACGCATTCTCCTAATGCAAGGATACAGCGCTTTCTTCGTCGGCGCGGAGCCTCCTGCGTCGCCCGATGCCCACTTCAAGAACTATTGCATGAGCCGGGCCGTGTCACCAGCCAACTGGCTTGCGGCCGCGAAACGGCGTAGGGGCAAGGGGGGTACGGTGCCCACGCAGCAGTCGCGCGCGGGCATCCGCGAACTCAAGTTCCGGGCACCCGCGTCTCTGTGGTGTGCAACACGAGTGGAGAGACACGCGGCAGTCGAGTCGATGAGGAGGACGTGGAACGCTGAGATAGTGCAGCAGATCTTGGCGGCGAGCGGGCGGTTCAAGAAGCAGGAGCGGGAGAAAGCAAAGAACGAAGGAGCCATCGAAACTGAGACGCAAGCTGCAGCTGCAGCAAATGGAAAGGCTAAGGCTAAAGAGAAGGCAACGATGCCTGCCTTCCCAACCTTCACCGCGCCGGAGCTCGTGCACCACGTCGCCCACACCATCCAGGCTGAGATATCCGACCTCGTGTTCAACTACTTCGCTATGCAAGAGACAGCACGCGGGTTTCTTGAGCAAGTGCAAGCGCACGCAGATGGTATTTACTTGCCGTGCATCACGATCGACGCCAGCGACTTCGCGGGCCTCTTATTCGCCATAGCGGCGGGTAAGTTGGCGTCCGCGCCGGGGCAAGGCCAGAGAGTGCTAAGTGAGGTGGCGAGGGTGACAGAGAAGTATATAACAGCGCAATCAGGTGGGTGTCTGATCACGGAAGGACGTGTTTCTCAGGTGTTGACGACGAAGAGCCAGTGTAACGATTAGTTCTGTAACGGGCTGTGCCCTCGACCGCACTCGGCCAATCATATTACATGCACGTGCGCGCTTGGCACGTGCACGCCAGTGCCCC
>JACCPH010000194.1:0-17632 GCA_014183095.1 Harringtonia aguacate
GTCCACTGCCGCCTCAGGCGCCGCAAATGGAACAGGAATGCCAGCCATCTCGGGGTCCCCCACATACCGGTCAACATAGAAGCCCGGACGGGCTTTTTGTTGACACTCGTCAAAAATCCCCCTCTTTTCCACCTCTTTCTCACATCCACACGGTAACTCTTAGGCCACAAACTAAGTAACAAAGACCCGAGACTACAAGCGAGTCCACCGAACCTCCAACCCTGAACGTCCCTCGATGAAGAGGGAATCGCAGACATGGCATGCCCGTAACAGGGTCTTCTAACACACCTGATGCTGGTCGTCGGGGCTTTCCCCGCGCGTCCACGTCGTATACTCCTAGATAGAGTGGACATGGCAAATGCCGTTGTTGACGACGTTAAAACAAACAAATAAATAAATAAATAAATAAATACTTCTGTTACGAGGAGTTGGTCCTTGTAACCCAACTAGCCTAGAAGAGTGTTTAAGAAGTGATTTTTGGAAGTCGTTGTCCTGATGATAAATTGGTTTAATCTTTTTTTCCAATACGCCGTAAGCTCTGACAATAACCAAGGAAGATAGAAAGTAGAGCACTCGTTACAGGCTCTACAACTACAGTCCTGTCCAGTACTGCGTCTGCCTGACCTCGAAGCTCCCCGAGAGCTCATTTTTCGGCCCCGTGCCAACTATCTCCACACCATATCTGCCTTTCTGGCTCTGCCATTGCTCCCGTGACTCATTCCACCAGCTAGTCACCCGCCTCATCTCTAGACTGATCGTTGCCGTTTCTGTCTGTCCCGGGCGTACATGGATTTTGGAAAAACCCTTGAGTTCCCGCACCGGGCGGTTGACACCGCCCTGGGCCAGCGCGTCGGCGGTTGGTGCAATGTACAACTGGACGACCTCGGCACCGGCAACAGGACCTGTGTTGGTCACGTCGACTCGGACGACCAAGCGTGGGTCATTTACGTCGTGATGGCTGACGACCACCAGCTTGGACAGAGCAAACGTCGTGTACGACAGGCCGTGACCAAACGGGAAGAGCGGCGGCACCCGCCGCTTCTCGTAGTACCGGTACCCGACATAGACGTCTTCGCCGTACAGGACGCGGCCCGTCTCGGACCGGAAGTTGAGGAATGCCGGGTTGTCCTCCACCCGCCGCGGGTAGGTCCACGGCAGCTTGCCACTCGGCGACACGGCGCCAAATAGGACATCGGCCAGCCCGTGACCGCCCTCGCTGCCGCCGTACCAGCACTGCACGAGCGCGGCCGCGTGGTCGACCCAACGCGTCGGCATGTGCACGGGCGTGCCGCTCTGGACGGCGACCACGGCCTGCGGGTTGCTCGCTAGCACAGCTGCCACCAGGTCGTCTGTATGAGGCGGCAGGTCCATGTCGGGCCGGTCAAACCCCTCCGACTCCCACTCGCCGTTGAGCCCGACGACGACAACGACCTGCTCCGTCGACCGCGCCAGAGCCACGGCATCGGCGATGGCCTGCTCGGGGCTGACCCGAAGGCAGGCCCCAAACCGGAAGCCCCCTTTCCCAAACGACACGACTTTGGGGTTGGTGACCTTGGACAGCGGGGCACTGCCAAAGCGGAAGAGGACGTGGTATTCTTGGCCAGCTTTGAGCGCCTTGCTCCCGCGCTCTTCCACGGTGCCCATGCCAAAGAAGGAGTCTCCTGCGCGCTGGACGGTCTCATTGTCAACGACGAGCTCGCCGTCAATGAAAAGCTGGCCGGTGCCTGCAACGGCAACGCCAAAGTCGTAGAGGCCGTCGTGTTGGGGCGTAAAGGTTCCCTCTGCATCGGCGTAAAAGGTGGTGGTGGACTGCAGTCCGGGTGGGGCGTAGTCGAACAGGATGGCCATGGACTCGGTGAGGTGCAGCTCGTCGACGACACGTCGATCGAGGACCGAGGGGGGCTCGCTGTAAGCGCGGAACACAAAGCCGGGCCGGCCGTCTGGTGTTTTCAGATGGGAACCGAGCAGCGGGAGCTCCTTGTAGGAGTACAACCCCTGGGAAGAGTAGACCGCGGCTGCCACTCTGGCCTGGATGCCTTCGAGGGGACTGACCGAGTAGTAGCTCGGCAGCCAGGCGGACCCACCACCGCACGCATAGGCTGTCATGGCGTTGGGCCCGATGACAGCGACGGACTTAAAGGGGTCGAGTGGCAGGGTACCTTGTTCATTTTTCAGCAAGACTACCGACTCCGCTGCTGCGCGACGAAGAAGCGCCCGGTCCTCGCTGGTGTTCAACATCTGCTCAGGGGCATTTTCGGGTATGTTCGACGCGGCCGTTTGTTGTACCAATTTCAGGACGTTGCGGGCGCGCTCGTCCAGCACGGTGTGCTTGACTTTGTTGGCCGAGACAGCGGAAATGAGGGCGGCCTGTCGAAACCGGGACGGGCCGGGCATTTCCAGGTCCAAGCCGGCATTGATGGCTTTGCTTACACTGAATGTGCCGTTCCTACACTGTCAGTGTGTCTGTGTGTGAAGGAGAAGAAAGAAGAAAAGGGCAAAAGAAAGGAAGTCAAATGCCTACCAGTCACTAACAAGAGTCCCATCCCACTTCCATTCCTCTCGCAAAATGCCTATCAACTCCTTGTTCTCGCTCACATGGCACCCGCCCACCTTGTTGTACGATGTCATAATGGCCGGTGCATTGCTTTTGTTGCGGACATCACTGTCTCTGCACAGCTTCAGGGCAATCTGAAAAGGCTGCAGGTAAATCTCCCGCAGAGCCCGGTCCGTAACAATGACATTGACGGCTTTACGCTCGTGCTCCTGGTCGTTACACACAAAGTGCTTCAGTGTCGGCACAATGTGCTCGTCTTGGATTCCGAGACACATGTGGCCAGCCAGGTTGCCAGACAGCACACCGTCTTCCGCAAAAGACTCAAATCCACGGCCGCCGAGGGGGGACCGGTGGATGTTGATGGTTGGTCCAAGGAGGACATGGGCGCCCTTGGCCTTGGCTTCCCGGCCGAGAAGACGGCCTAGTTCACGGAGTAACTGGATATCCCAAGTAGCGCCCAGGGCCGTGGCACAGGGCAAACAGGCTGAGGGGGTGCCATTGAAGAGTCGTGTGCCGCGTACGCCATTGGGGCCATCTGAGAAGCGTATCGAGGGGACGCCCAGTCTTGGGATGGGAGCTGTGTGCCAAAAGTCGATGCCTGAGGTCAAGGCGACCTTTTCGGGCACGGTGAGCTGTTCCAAGACATCTTCAACGTCGAACGTGGTCATCTTTCTTCTTTTACCCTTCTCTCATTACAGACTTGGAATGCTGGGTTTACACTGAAAAGTAATGATTGGATGATCGGATGATATGCCAATGCAAGTATTGAAATGAGATTGTGGGCACAGCTTTCCTAACCATAACTGCGCAACCAAATGCTTATCTCTCTGATGCTGAGGTGCAGCATCCGTCATCGAGATGGGGCTCGGCAATAAAAGCATCCCTTTATCAAGATAAAGCTCGGGGCTTCCTGATACTGTTAAGACGCCGGTAGCCCCCAAAGCGTCAAGAAAGCGGGCAACAAGACAAGTGTAAAAATCCAGACGCGCTATGCGGCGTCTTATAATACGTGCAAGATAACTACGCCAAAGATAAGTGAGTTTAGAACTGGGTTTAGTGCACCGGCAATCAACTACAATAGATCGCCGGCAGGTAGACCGTCTTTTTGCAGTAATTAGTACCAACCCTGACAAATGTCAGATCAAATATACATATCGCCGTCCCCTAGGGTCGAAGGCCACGTCCATGTTGGATATTCTGAGCAGCTCTATTGTTTGACTTCGAATTCTTGACATTGAGGATTTCTTGTCATCTTGAGTGGCATCTTTATTTTTTTCTCAAAAAAAGACCCATTTCTGGTTTTATTTTTAGTTTTTGTTTTACCTTGTTTTCCGTTCTACTACCTCCTCACGGCAAGCATGGACGAGCCACATGATGAAAAGACGGGCGACGTCAACGCAAATGTCGAAGCCGGCTCCGTCCTCATGGAACATGGCATCCAGCCTAACCTGCGCGAACGCCACATCCAGATGATTGCCATTGCCGGCATGATTGGCACCGGCCTCTTCCTCGGTTCGGGCAGTGCCATTGCCAAAGCCGGTCCCGGCGGTGCCTTCCTCAGCTACATTGTCATGGGCATAGTGACCATTTGCGTGTCCTACACGTCGGGTGAGATGTCGGCCTTTATGCCGGTCACGGGCGGCTTCACGCGGCACGCGGCACGCTTCATCGAACCGGCTTGCGGTGCGGCAACGGGCTGGAACTTTTGGTACAGCATGTCCATCACGGCTCCGGCGGAGATCACAGCAGCGTCAAGTCTGGTGGAGTTCTGGAACACCAGTGTGAACCCGGCGGTGTGGATCACCATTTTTCTGGTGTTGATCCTCATCATCAACTTCTGCGGTGTCCGGCTATATGGCGAGGTGAGCCCCCTTCTCTTCCCCTCCTCTCTTCAGCATTCTTATCCTTCCCGGCCAACAGTCCGAAGTCGTCTTTGCCTCTCTCAAAATCCTCCTCATTGTGGGCATTATCATTGCCGGCCTGGTCGTCGACCTCGGCGGTGCCCCCGATCACGACCGTCGCGGGTTCCGGTACTGGCAGAACCCGGGCGCCTTCAACGAGTACCTGGTCAAAGGCAACACGGGAAAGTTTCTGGCCTGGTGGAGCACCCTTATCACAGCCGCCTTTAGCTATGGTGCCATCCAGGTCGTTGCCATTGCCGGTGCCGAGACGAACGATCCGCGCAAGAACATCCCCGAGGCCACCAAGCGGACGGCGTTGCGTGTCATTCTCTTTTATATCCTCAGCATTCTGATTGCAGGAATGATTATGTAGGATCCCCTCCTCCTCTCCTATTCTCCTCCTCCTTTGACAACCTTCTATTTTACAGCTCTAACCCCCCCGCCTTAGTTCCTCTGACAATCCCAAACTCTCCCTGTCGACTGGCACTGCTGCCCAGAGCCCTTTCGTCATCGCCTTCCAGGGTGCCGGCATCAAGGTTCTGCCGTCCATCATCAACGCCATTGTCCTGACCTCGGCGTTTTCCAGTGGCTCCGCGTGCGTCTACCTGGCCTCCCGGACCCTCTTCGGCCTCAGTCGCGAGGGCCACGCGCCGCATTTTTTCCAGTACTGCAACCGATTCGGCGTGCCCGTGTACGCCGTTGGGGCCACGTCTGTGTTCTTGCCGCTCGGGTACCTGGTCATTGGCACGAGCGCGTCGACGGCGTTCAGCTGGCTGGTCAACATTACGACCGTCTCTGGCCTGATCGGATGGGCTGTGCTGGAGATTTCGTACCTTCGCATGTATCACGCCTTTAAAGCGCAGGGTCATTCGCGGGACGAGCTCGCGTACCAGAGCCCACTGCAGCCGTTTACTGCATGGTTTGCACTTGTGTGGATTGTCCTGATTATCATCTTTTCTGGTAAGTCTTCAGGCTTTCCATTCCCCTTGTTCTTTTTCTTCTTCTAATCCACCCAGGATTCTCTGTATTCTTCCCCGGCAACTTCACTGCCAGTGGCTTCCTCACGGCCTATTTGAACATCCCCATCTTCATCTGTCTCTATATTTTCTTCAAGTTCTTCCTCAAGTCCAAGGTCTACAGCACGACGGAAATCAACATCGAGAGCGAATTGGCACTAATTGCAATGGAGAGAGAGATGGGCGCCACAAGAGAGCTGGAAACTCCCAAGGGCTTGACCAAAAAGATTCTAAACAAGATATTTTGAGGAGAGAATAGTTGCAGTACACAATTAGTTTTAGAAGGTTTGTTAATTACCACAGACCGCCGTGACCTTTGGAGCGTTGAATCGCACGGGCCTGGTCACCGAGTCTGGGCCAGACAGACCCCCCAGAATTTTACCGCAATACACTGCCATCGTAGGTATTTCATAGCTTCCTGCGTAACCTCCTGGTCATATCTCCTCGAACTATATCTTTGTCATCAACCTGACCCATACCTAGACCCTCTAGAAGACTAATCTAGTTTAACAGACCTCCCCGTTCATGATCTCGTCCCCACCAATCCGCCGGACTACCCGCTGTAACAGTAGTCTCACTATCAATTACAGTATCCATGATCGTGACAATGAAGAGCGAGCTTTGGTTTTGAAAAGTGTGAGCAGCGGGAGGCCTGAATAAGACAATTCCGGACTATGTCAAGGTGGTGAAAGGCATGGGATGAGGCAAGGACTCGGGGAAGGCGGGGTATTGTTACTCTGTAGATACGTGTACGCAAAAAAAAAAAAGGCTACGAAAGTGAGGACAAGAAACTCCGAGTTGGAATGACGACGTCGAGTTATTCCACTTCAAAAATAGCAAAGCGTCTACAAACCAATCAGCGGCTCTCTCTCTCTGGTTTGCACAGCCGCAGTCTCCAGAACGGCAATGATGATCTTTGCATAAGCATATCCCGAAAACTCAGTTGTTCTTGTGATCGGAGTCAAGACACGGATTCAAACTTCCAGCCCTTTTGAGCACACATCAGCTGATATCGGCAACCGGCGCAAGGTCACCGGGTATAGAAAATGGGATGAAAAATGATACAGTAGTAAGCCTTCAAAGAATTCGTGGGGTCCGTCACTGTCATATGCGGGGTGCATGTCACCAGCATATATAAGCATTTTTTTCCAGACATACGAGCTTCTCTTGAGCAAGCTTTTTTTTTTCTGAACTTGCTTACATCGGCGAGTTATGATGCGAGGAAGCTTACATTCGGTAGGCTGGAAGCCGAACCCGTGTACGAGTGGCTTTTTGTCTATTCCGTAACCTGTAATGTAAGCTTCTCAGCGGTCGAACCATTATCTCACGTTATGGGAACAGGTAACATAAGCTTATAATGTAGTTTATAAGCGGATGAACCACATAAGCGGTGGGACACCTACACGGAATTTTACACGAACGCATACTAAATTCTGGTAGTAAATTGTTAAGAAGCCTCATAATTTCTTAACATATTTTGACGCAGATGTTAACCAGATTTTGTTAAGGTGGCCCGCCCACTTATGCGTCTCACTTGCTTATGGGCTATGTTATGTACATCATCGCAATTGTTACTGCTCACCAGTCCTAAGCCGAACCCCGAGGATGTAAATATATAAGAAGCATTGGTCTATCCTTGGAAATACAGTATTCAAATTAACAGCCATCTAGCTAACAGTCTTTCACTGAGATTATTTCAATTCAAGTTTTATTTTACATCTCAACATCTCCCTATCAACATGGCCTCCTCCTCATCCACCAATGCCTTTGTCCTGCCGCCCAAGATGAAGGCGGTTCTCTGGGAAGGAAAGCCCTTCCACGTCGCCGTCCGAGATGTGGCCACGCCCACCATTCAACAGGGAGACGATGCTATTGTCCGCCTCACCACCGCCGCCATCTGCGGAAGCGATCTGCACACTTACCACGGCGTCCTCGGCAGCCCTAACATTCCGTACTCCCTTGGCCATGAAGGTGTTGGCATTGTGGTGGCGGTTGGGTCAGCCACGGACACTGTCAAAGTCGGTGACCGCGTCATCGTTCCGGACGTCCCCAGTCGGGGCCACTTCAATCCACACCAATCTCTCGACATCACGCAAGCGGTGTCGCTCTTTGGGGAAGGTTCTCTGCTTGGGAATCTAGGTGGCTGTCAGGGTAAGCAAGCCCAACTGCAACCATGAAAGGCTTTGTGTGATGACAGACATCTTGTATGCGGCCGAAATGCTGACGAACTCTTTTTGTTTTCGGTTATGCTACAGCCGAGTACGTCCGCGTCCCCTTTGCAGACGAAAGCCTGACCATCATTCCCGCGGGAGGCCCCGCCACGGATCTCGACTACGTCCTCCTGTCCGACATTTTCTGTACCGCCTGGGGCGGCCTCAGCTTTACCGGGTTCCAGCCCGGCGACACCGTTGTCGTCTTTGGCGCCGGGCCCGTCGGCCTCCTCACAGCATACTCGGCCCTCATCCGTGGCGCCGCCAAGGTCTACTCTGTTGACCATGTCAAGTCCCGTCTCGCCAAGGCTGCCTCCATTGGCGCCATCCCCATTGACCTGCAAGAGGGCAATGGCAGCAGCAGCAGCCCCTCGGCGCAGATCCTGGCCCTCGAGCCCGAGGGTGTCCAGCGCGTCGCCGACGCCGTCGGTGAGGAGTGTGTCAATGCCAGTCTGAAGCCCCAGGAAAACTACATCTTGCAGGAAGCTATCAAGATGGTCTCTTATGGTGGTGGCATTGGCGTCATTGGGGTCTATTTTGCCGGCGGGCCATCGAGTGTCAACCCCGGCCAGCCGCGTGCCGCCAGCATCCCAGCCGATATCTCGCTCAGTTTCTCGCAGGCCTGGTCCAAAAATGTGACGATCCGCGGCGGGCCGGTGAAGCCCAACCAACTTGTGCCGACGCTTCTGCCGCTTGTAGCGAGCGGGCGGGCGAAGCCGAGCTTTGTGTTTTCGTCTGAGATTGGCATTGACGAAGCCCCCCAGGGTTACAACCGATTCAATCGGCACCTCGAGAGCAAGGTGGCGATTCGGTTCGACCACGGGGAACCCAACGCCGCCAATGGAGATGATGCAGAGACGGAACAGAAGGCTTAGAAAGCTGAAGCCAGCAAGAACGTTATACAAGTTTGTCAGAGGCGGCTGTTGCAGGTATCAGAGAGATAGAAACATAGGAGCAGGTTAAAGGGATTCAATTACGGGTTAATAATCAAACCAGTCGAGCAGAACCAGTAAATATTTTCTGCAGCCAACTCTGGAAAGCTCATACGAACTTGCCTTTGGTAATCATGCAGAAACCAAGAATGTGTCAGAGATGGTGGATTGGAGGAGGATTGGCTGTTATACCAGAAATCAAAGTCATTTCTGGAAATTTGCCATTCTGATTGTTACGCCTTCACTCTGCGCTTGTGCTGTAATAGTCAGTGGTTGTGGGGCGACCACACGCTGGATTGCTGCCCTCGAGACGAGGATGTGATCCGCAAATCCGGGATGATATTATGTCGCCAAACGATCACGAGAGTCATAGGCATACTCTTATATCTATATTAATCCTGACTTGAAATCACTGAAATTATGTCGCATACGACAACCAAGTCACTGGCTCTTTGAACTTCTTCTTCCTCACTATGGGTTCCAGCAATTGGAAAGAGGCAAATCGTCATCTCCAGATACTCAGAGCTGCCGAGGAAGATGGATATGGTGTTATTGCTGCAATTGCATACAATATTGAGCATATCTTAGGCCTTGTTCGTGCCGCTGAAAAGGCGCGCTCTTCCCTCATCCTTCAGTTCTTCCCCTGGGCAATTGAGTTTTCCGACGGCCTTCTGATTCGAACCGCAGCGGATGCAGCCCGCCGGGCCAAAGTGCCCATTTCTATCCATCTCGACCACGCCCAAGAAGATGAAATCATTAAACGAGCGGCCGACTCGTTACCGTTCGATAGTATTATGGTTGACATGTCTCATTTTGAAAAGGAAGAAAATCTTGCCAAGACAGCGAAATGGGTGAAGTACTGCAACGATCGTCAGATTGCGACAGAGGCAGAACCCGGACGTATCGAAGGTGGCGAGGATGGTGTCATGGATACAGGAAAGCTAGAGGTAAGCAAGACGACCACAGAAGAGATTGACCAGTTCATCGCGACCGGGGTAGACGTTTTGGCTCCCGCATTTGGAAATGTGCATGGTGAATACGGACCGCAAGGAGCCCAACTGGACTTTGAAAGGTGAACAGATTTTGGTGCTTGTTGCCAGGAAGCTTTTTCTTACGACATTTTTTAGGTTCGACATTCTCAAGAAATACTTGAACGGCCGAGCACGAATTGCTCTCCACGGCACCAATGGATTTCCACCAGCACTGATGCGCCAATGTATAAAGGCTGGAGCCACCAAAATCAATGTCAATAGACTCGTCCTCGACGACTACTACACCCATTTTCGATCCGATGCGACCATGAAGAAATCGCACACGATGATAATGGAGGAGGGGGTGGAAAAGGTTGTTCGGCAAACTGTGGAATGGATGGAAATCGTTGGGTCTGCCGGGAAAGCGCCATTACAATAGTGCGCCTGTCGTGTTTTTCAGGCATATTTGACTGGGTCCTCAACCCTTCCAGATTTTCTGCAGTTCATAAGACAATGAATCCCTTGGCCATCCTGCCCGTTCGCTGAATGTGTTGAGTAGCTCCAGGATGGCAGAGCGTTGGCTGCTATCCTCAATTACCATCCCAGCTGTCCGATCGTTGGATTAGTTCGTTTATTCCGAGACAATTTCAAATAGACGCAGGGTCAAGTACCAATAAAAACGCATTGGGATGACAATATGCTTGCTGCATGGTCGATTGAGGTCATTGCAATGCCGCAAACTGTGCTCGCCCAGAGCTTCAATCTTCGCTGCTTCTGGAGGTATTCCTCGTACCCTCCAGAACAGGGTCGATGCAGCTGAAGTAGGATCTTGGAGCAGTAATAAATTTGCATTGACACCGCTGGTGATATTAGATGGCTGTGCTCGTGCGTTCTTGCAGGAGGTAGTTCCGAGTACGTACCGAACGACTGCGGCTGGATCCATACATGAGGGAAGGGGTTATTCTCAGTATCCGACGAGACGATGGGGAGGGGAGAAAACTCCAAGGTCAGGTATGAATGCCATTGCTCTAGCTGCTGGGAAAGAAGTCCAGCTTCATGAGACTTGACGGCAACGTAGTCGGAGCCCTTGGATGTCTCGTCTTTGGCACAGAAGCTGACCACATGAGCAAAGTTGTAGACTGCCCGGGCAGCTAGTTCACTGGGGTTCAAGTCGGCGAGTGGACGGCTGGGCCTCCAAAAGGTAAAGGGTTTTCGTTTCTCACGAAACGATGCCCAAACATCCTGGCACAACCATGCCCACCAGACAGCTTGTCTCAAGCCACCGGAATGGCCATGAATAATCTGCGAGCGCTGAATCCAGAAAACCCCTTTCAAATGTTTCTTCCAGTCAGTATTGGGGCCGTTGAGCATTTCGTACGATGATATGATGACGGCGCTCGACAACAACTCCAGGCTAGTCTTGTAGTCGTCGTATTGCATGGCCTCTTGGCAGTAGTGAAGTGTTTTGTAGTAATAGCCAATGGTGTCTTTTGGTCCTGGATGAATTCCAGCTGCATAGGACGGAGTGTCTTGGTTGAGTATTTCGAGATGGCGAGCTGACAGCGCCAGAATTGCATTCATAAGTCCAACGTTGTGTAACTGTACACGCATTAGCCCAGGACTGATTCCGGAATCGATATTGGAGGAATCCCACTTACAGCAAGATGTGGTACCAAGGTTCCAAAAGGTCTCTGGGGCTCAAAAAGATCGAGCTTGACGCGAAATAATGAGTTGTTAGGACAATTTTCGTTTGGGTGATAGCTCGCTGTGACCAAACACATGAACGTACCCATTGACTGATATGATCAGTGAAGTGACGAAACAATACACGCTCTTGCATCTGCAGATTTATTGGTTCCAACGCCATCCAGATGTTGCCCCTTTCACGGAGAGAATTTTTCACGCAGGAAGTTCTCTCCAGCAGGTATGCATTTCGTGTTTGGACTCTCTCCCGTTCCACGTGTACATCAAGACGGCTTGATCGCTCGTCGCAAGCCTGCGGGTCTATTTGCGTTTCGACAACGGAATTTCCAAATATGTCCATACCATCCAGGTCGAACTGAGCCTCCGACAGAGGCCCGTAGTTGAGGTTCGCATCGCCAATAAGTAGGTCTAGCCATTTTGAAGTGAGAGAAACACCATAATTATTCCCAGAGTCGGGTATCGTTTCGAAGGGAACTGACATCGATTGGAAAGCAATCTGAGCAGGCGATGGCAGACCATAGACGATGGATTCAAGTTGACGGAAGTCAGAGGTCCCGTAGTCGATACCTGTATTAAGAGTTGTATGAGGTAATTCCGAGGTAGAAGGGCTCATATGCTGGTTCGCCTCGGCTCCCTCATCCAAACAAAGATTATGCGTCGAGGCGTCATTGGACTGATCATTCGAGGAAGCATTACCTTCCCGAGTCTCCATCTCCCCGGTACATTGTGGCTGTTCAGATACTCGAGCTTGCTGTCTGAGAGACGGAGAAGAAGCAGGCTCTCCATCCTTGAGACTTCTTCCGCCCTCTATGACCACATCGTCGTGTTCTGATTCTGGAACCGGACTGCTGACATCACATCGCTGGTGAACGCGCCTGCTCCCTTCCAGAGTGTATACATAATTGCAAGGAACCTTGGTGCGAGTACAGCCACCGCAGCGTGGCTTGACCTCGTCGCATTTGACATGCCGTCGGCGACATGTTAAACTGAGGACGAGACACTGTCAATAGATGTACTTGTATCTTTCCTGACCACTGTTCTGACCGTGCTGTTTTTTCATACTTACCACCCAGTAGTCTTGCGCAAGCCTTTTCCACGAGACAGTCGACCTCGAGTGAACCGACGAGGCTCTTCCACAGCAGGGGAAAGAGAGATCTCCGTCGGCATTTTTCACGCTGTAAAGAATAAAGGGATTGTGATATATCTGTACAGTCAATAATCATTTGTGTAGTTCGGAGGACGGCCCTCAATGCAACGAGAACAAGCTTTGGCGGTCGTAAGCCGAGGGTTGGCTTACGAGAAAGCAAGTTAGACACGCCTTCCGTTACCCCGCACGACAATGACGATTCTTTGCGGGGATCCTCCGCTCCGCTCCGCGTGATTGCTACCTAAACATAGCTCGGACGTCGAAAGAGGTTGGAAAAGAAAGGCACATAAAAACATCTCATGATCGAAGCAATACGATTTATTTATTTTCATGTCTACATGAATTGACTATTGAAGATGAACGTACATTCCGCCGTCAACGAGAAGTTGGGCGCCTGTGACGAAGCCGCTCATCTGGTCGGCAGCAAGGAAGACTGCGGGACCTGCCAGGTCCTCGGGCTTTCCTACTCGACCCCAGGGGATGCGCTGTTCCAAATATTGTCGCTTTTCTTCGTTGGCCATGTCTTCGTCTGCTAGTTGAGTATGGATCGTTCCGGGTAGGAGAGCATTAACTCTGATCTTATCTTTGGCAAGTGCAATCGCCATGGACTGTGTCATGGAGAGAATGGCCGCTTTGGTGGGAGTGTAGTGCACTTGTAGGCCACCTCCAACCAGCGCACTTATGGATGAGATTCCAATGATCGAACCGCCATTCCCTTGCTTGACCATCTGCCTGGCCGCAGCCTGGCACGCGTAGAAAGCTCCGTTGACGTTAACCTGCATAGATGTGTCGAACATCTGCTTGTCGATACTGAAAGGCAATGAGCTTTAATTATTTAGATCCCAAGTAAAAGTGCACAACTTACTCGAGAAATTGGGATGCTTTAAAAATGCCTGCATTTGCTACAAATATGTCCAGAGCCCCCCATTTTTTCACGGCCTCGGCAACAAGTTTCTTGCCCGTCTCGGGGTCTGTTACATCTCCGGCAATCTCCAATAGCTCTCCGGTGGGATTTGCCTGCGGAGCTTCCCTGCTTAATCGCCTGGCCTCTTCGATCAAGCTCAGTCGTAGCGGCTCGTCTTTGGAAAGTCCTAGGTGGTTGACAGCGACGTTTGCGCCTTGACGGAGATACTCGAGTGTAATGGCTCGGCCAATGCCCGTCACGCCACCGGTTATGGCAGCCGTCTTACCTGCTAGCAGTCTGATAGCGGTGCTCATGGTTGTTGTTTACAAAAGTCTCGTCGTTGGGGTTTTGTGAGCCGATATGTCGGCACTGTTACAGAAATTGCTGAGCCACTCTTCGGGATAAAGATACATGTACTCGGCTCGCATTTTGATCCTGGCCATGTTGTACCCTGAGAATGCTCGCCTCGAGGGAAACATGGTGGGGCGTCAGTGTGCAGAGGGACTAATTACGTGGGGAACCCTCGAGGCGAGGGTCAGAATCCCTGGCTATCATTACTAGAAACGGAATGGCATCATGCAACCACCTCCGGACCGGCCTCGCCTTAGCTGGTCTCATTTCGACAAATCGGAGAGTCGCAATGTTTGTTAGCCGTCGGCAGTATCAGCTGGTCATTATAACTATACCGGGTAGGCATTTGGTCGTTCATTTTGCAGCAACAATCCTCAGTCTATTGTAATTAAGTACTCGAACCTTACTGAACAATGAGTCCATCAGCCGTGGAAGAGGCAAACGCTGGGACTGCCACAACCCCGGCCCAAGAACATGAAACAAAGGTCACACTGAATGGCAAGGTCATCGCAGGTGCGTTTATTCTGGTTCTCGCTAGTTTCCAGCATCAAAATTAACGGAATCCCAGTCACCGGAGCCAATCGCGGTATCGGTCTCGGCGTGGCAGAGTCTTGTCTTGACAATGGGGCCCTTGTTGTCTACTCGATTGACTACGCGGAACCGGGCGAAGAGTTCACTGCCGCACTGAAAAGATGGCCCAGAAAGCTGAAGGCTATCCAAGCGGATGTCACGAAGGAGGCCACCATCACGGCTGCGGTTGAGCAGATTGTCAGTGAAAACGGGGCTCTTCACGGCATGGTGGTCAATGCTGGCAAGACAAATCATAAAGCTGCACTGGATTTTACCGAGGAAGAGATCCACTCACTGTTCAATATCAACGTATGTCGGACAACGGCATCTCACATTGAAGTGCAAACAATACTAACGCCAGGTGAAAGCTTTTCGGTGCATTTTTCTGTGCTCGTGCGGCGGCCCGTGCCTTCATTAAACTCAACATCAAAGGAGCCATTGTCTTTACTGCTTCAATGGCCTCCTATCGTCCAAACAAGGTTTGCATTCCTCGTTGGTCTGAACGTTTGTGTAGTGACTGACCAGACACAGCGTGTGCCCTCGACTCCGTATGGTGCGAGCAAAGCTGGCGTTCGTAATATGACTCACACGCTTGCGATGGAATGGGCCAAGTACGGAATACGAGTAAACTCGGTGTCTCCTGGCCTTGTCGAGACTGCCATGACATATTGGGTGCCACAGCAACCTGATTGGGAGCAGCAGTTGAAATACTATGGTGGTATACCACGACTTGCACAGATCCAGGAGCTTGGAGGCGCTTATGTCTACCTTCTAAGTGATGCCGCCAGCTACACCACCTCAATCGACATCCCTGTCAATGGTGTGATTGGAAGTATGTTGTTCAATCTTTCATGCTGATGTTTGCGGATTCTATAACTAACATTCATCTAGTTTGTTGATTAAATTGGACCGGGTTGATATTCTCTGAAGCATGAAATACAGGGAATTGTACAGCATCTTTCAAATGAACATCCGTAAATGAAATCATTAGCAACGTTTAATAGCTATTTGATCCAATAAATGCTTTCCTCAAAGCCTGCACATTTAACTTGCTCGCCGGCAACTGAATAAATGTAACAGTTATAGAATTATACAAAAAGGCAGAAATCTGAAAAAAAAAAAAAAAAACGATTCTATGAGACAGATATGGTATTATTGTGTCACACCGATAACATTGAAAAACTGTGTAAAAGATTAAAGGGCATATATTGGTTGAGGTTACCCTTCTATGGCAACGTAAACCCTCCGTCAATTATCACGTTTGAACCAGTCATGTAAGTAGACGCATCGCTAGCTAGGAACGTATATATCTGCAGTGAACCAAGTCAGATAAACGTTCAGGTAATTTTAAAACCCTGGAATGCTTACGCCTTTGAGTTCTTGCGGCTGACAAGTTCGGCCACCCGGAATCATGTCGAGCCATTTTGCCATCAGCTCTTTGGGTTGCTTGGTTATCACTGCATCATTATTGTCGGTACACCGCGGTTAGTTAGTTATCAACGATCGTTGTGATGTCACTGTTGAAGTCACCGTGGCCCTATACGTCCGCAAGTGAGTGCCCTGCGGTGGTACAATGGTCTGTGGTGATGCTTCTTTTGTTGGTTCTCTAGGTCTAAGTATGACTAGAGTAGGGGTGGTGAGGCGTATTTGTAGTAGTGGTTCGGTGCGGTGGAGCCTCGTCGTGAGCCCTCGTGGGACCCAACCAGTCACGTGCTACGACACGTGCTCCTTCCTCTGCCCTGCAGACCAGTCCCTAAGGCCGTGATTCAGAAACCGCGTTGCGGCACCGCTGCGGTGCAGAGTGGATACCCTTTTTGAAAAGAGCGAAAATGGACTAGTACGAAAAATCAGTACAATTACCCTAAGCAGCGAATGTACCTTTTCACTGGGATACTTCAAACCTGTCACGGGGATAGATTTTGTGGCTGGTTCTCTGCCCCTCACCGCCAATCCTCCTTTTCCTTGCAGATTCAGAAAACCCTGTACTTTTATCAGCCAAACAGGGCCAAAATACGACAAAATGACACCGTTAGAAGAGGCCAGAAGCAACGTCGAGGAAACTGATACAAGATCCAACTCACCGGATAGTTCCCTGTCACTTTCTTCACGCTCAGGATCACCAGACTTGCCGTACAGGCCGTTGTTTGCCAGTCCACGATCACTATCCAACTCAATCGACAAGATTCGGCCAGATATTTTGTTTTCTGACATGGCTAGTCCTCTTCCTCTTCCTCTTCCTGATGACGTGGTAAATATACCGTCGGATGAAGAAGACGAAGATGACGCAGTGTCGTCGGCGGAGTCCTCCGACCTGCCCTCGCCTAGTACCCAACTCTTAACTGGCTCGTCGTCCTCTCCTCAACCGTCTGCCTCTTTTTCCGAGTCGCTTTTCGTTACGCCGTCTCGCAGACCTTCTCGTTATGACGCAATCGACGATAACGTTGCTACTGTTAACAACCAAATTAACGAAAGTACAAGAGCAACACGCCACACGTTTAGGTACTCAACGGAAATGACGGCAGCGATCATGGAGATGTTCTGGCAGTGTAAAAAAGACGGTTTGCTCAACTCGCCAAAAGCAAGAAGTATGACGATTGTATGGGAGAGAGTGAGCAAGGAGGCAGCAGAGCGTTGGCCGCAATATCAGTGGAAGGCGAACAGTATTAAAAACAAATACGACACTGAAAGGAAACGGTTCCGCTTGTGGATGGCATTCTGCAAGCAGTCTGGCGTCAGCTATAACGAGTCCACTGGCTTGTTAGAGACTGACAGTGAGGAGAAGTGGGAGACCTTTTTCACAAGGCATAAAGCCAGCAGAAGCATTGGCTGGTTGAGAACCACGCCGTTAGGAGACGTGGAGGTGTATAAAGACGTCTTCTATCGAGAGTCAGCAACTGGCCAGTTTATCAGAACGGCGGATGAGGTTGGCGATACTTCCGCTGAAAGCCCTGCGAGCACGCAGTCGCCGAGAACATTGGAGAACAGCTCAAGGAAGAGATCTGCATCAGAGTTCGTTGACCCAGACTTTAGTCGACGTCTTCCTCACGATGTACGGCAACTTCTTGACAGAGAGAGGGGAGAAGTGAGGCGTAAGCACCAAAAAACGTCAGCTTTGGATCGGTATATGGATAGGTTGGAGGACCTTACCGTCTCATTTGGCAGCTCGGCGAACAGCAATAATACGCATATATCTGCTGCGATCAAGGACTTCTGTCATCTCTTTTCTACTAGGCTTACGCCTTCTCAGTTAATTAGATGCATGGAGAAGCTGAGGGACGCGAATCTGGCAGTTGTTTGGAACTCACTTGAAGGGGATTCGAATACTGTAATGCAGATTAAGGAGGAGTATACCCGTATATGGTCTGGTAGTGA
>JACCPH010000195.1:0-10564 GCA_014183095.1 Harringtonia aguacate
ACGTTAAAACTAATAATAATAATAATAATAATTCCTGCTTCTCGATGGCCTTGTTTTCCCGCTTGAGCATAATGTGCATAAACGTGGCCAGAAGAATGGCCACCAGCATGTGCCCGCCGTTGAGGCCCAGGGCGAGTGCGTAGCGAGGCGCGGCGCTGTCGGGGAAAAAGTAGGCCGTGTACATGCCGGTGATGCTGGACGAGGCGTTCATCATGGCGAGCGAAGCGGCGCGCTTGGCGGGCGGCGCGTAGACGGTGTTGGCGAGCCAGATGACCGAGAGGTTAAAGGAGACGTAGATGCCGGGGATGATGAGCATGGCGCCAAAGTAGCGGGCGCCGAAGGAGGTGGTGGCACCCAGGATGATGAAGCCGGCGAGGGCGGCCGACATGGAGCCGGTCATGTGCCAGTAGCGCTCGCGGAAGTGGTCGGCGCTGGCGCAGATGAAGAACATGGTGAAGCAGGACAGCAGGTAGGGCGGGCTGGTCAGCAGGAGGGTCTCGGTCTTGGACTTGCCGAGGGTGGCAATGACGGCGGGGAAAAAGGTGTTCATCGACAAGGTGGTGCCCGAGGCGTAGCAGATGACGTTCATGACCCAGTTCTTCCAATCCTTGAGGAGCAGCACAAAGGCATCCAGCGTGATCTGCTCTTCGCTCTTGGTCCACTCGGAGTGGTTGGCGTCGACGTGGAGGCGCCAGACGGCCATCTCGCGCTCCTGGGGGGTCAGCCATTTGGTGGTGGCCGGGAAGTCGGGGAGGATAAAGTAGGCAAAGGGGACGACAAAGACGGTCATGGAACCCTGTTTTTTTAAGTGTTAGCGGGGGCATGTTATTGGCCACTCGGGTGGACGATATTGATGGCTTACCTCGATGATAAAGAGCCATCTCCACGGTTCCAGGCCTCGAACGCTGCATGTAGTCAGATCGGCCTCTGATTCGCCAGGCACTCAAAGGTTTCTCAAGCCTGCTTACCCATCCATGTTATTGACAATACCCGCCGAGATCAGACCGGCAAATGCACCCGACAGCTGCGAGCCGCAGTAGAAGAACGCCATGCGCTTTCCCAGCTCTTCGCGTTTGTACCAGGTGCTGAGAGTGTACATGCATCCGGGCTGGGCAAGGAATGTGACTTAGTACATGAACCACTCGTATGGATGAGATGGGATGATGTAAGCTTACATAAAAAGCGCACTCGAAGACACCGAGCACGAAACGACAGCCCATAAACCCTCCATAGCTTTGTGCGGCGCCGCTGCAAGCAGAGATCGTACCCTGAACGGATTGTTATTATTGGGCTCCAAGACAGAACTAGATGGATGCATATTGTTGCGACGTACCCAAAGTGCCATGCAAACAGAGAGATACAGGGATGGTCTGCCGATTTTGTTGAGCCAGATGTTGGAGGGGATCTGCAAGAGGATGTAGCTGTTATGAGGTTAGTGATGGTGGCATTCTGCGTTGTTTGTTCAACGGCATACCCAACATAGAAGATGCTGACGCAGGCCTGGTACTGCGAGCTGGACAGTCCCAAGTCCGACTGCAGGCCACCGAGTTTAGCCTGCGCAATGGTGTTTCTGGAACTTGTTAGTGTTGCAATATGCAGAGTTGAGATGCTCGCCACGTACCGGTCAAGATAGTTGAGAATGTAGAGGATGACCAGCGTGGGCAGCAGACGGCTGTCCACCTTCCAGCGCACGCGCCGCTCCAGCTTGGTGAGCTCTTCCGGCGTCAAATCAGCCAGCAGCGGAAACCGCTCTGCCTCGAGGATGGGGCCCGCCTCGAGGATGGAGAGATCCTTGGTGGTGCCTTCCTGGAGGGACATTTTGCGGTCCGCAGCCAGCGCTTCTTCCGGCTCGCCACTCTTGGCGACATTGGCGTTTTCCATTGTGTTGTAACCCGAATGTACTGATTTTCCAATAAAGCGGCCACGGCAACGCAAGACTAGGCTCTGACACTGCACATGGCATCTGGAGCCGCCCCCGGATTTATATGATTTCGAGCGGGTATTGGTGACGTGGATGGCCACGGGGGTGGATTTCGACACCAGAGATATGATAGGGGCGTTGCAACCTCAAAACGGGGGGACAGAGAGATAATGGACAGCCTCGCTGTATTCGGAAGTAGTCAAGGCAGTCAGACGCTGATCAATTGTCGGCAGCTTTTGCCTTAGCGGCCGAACAGGGTTTTCTGTTGCTACTGTTGCAGTGGTGATCCTTGTCATCGGTATGGGAATTTTCATTCGTCGATTCCAGACTCCAGGCATACTTTGAGGTTGTGGGGTCCCTGAAGCGTCGTTATCTTGCGGCTATCTGAACGGTGGGGGGAGAAACTAAAAGAAGCACTCAGAGGGGTGACGTTCTTATCATGCGGGCTTGCCGTAGCGGCCGATTCTATGGTTTTCTCAACAGTCCAGAAGCTATCTGCTCCGCAAAACGTTCACGACTTCCGATAAGGCGAATACACCCGCACGAAAGCCGTGATCGGACGGCCAGCGTCTGCGTCATGGGGATCAAAACAAAACGGGACCACTGTGTCTTGGCTCTGCTCGATGCATTCTTCTAGCAAAGACAGAAATTCATCTTTATGACACAATTGCACCATGGCAGAAGAGCTCACGTTGAAACTCGCGGACCGGCTCGATGAGGCCGCCCGCAGCTATACCGAGGCCGACCGGAAGTCTGCCCTGGTGCACTTTATCGACGGCCTCGCCACGGCGTTTGCAGGCTACCGCCGCCCTGAGCTGCAGGCGCTGCTGTCGAGTCCGGTCGTGCAGGCCGGGGCGGACGCACCCGCCTGGCTCGTCGGCCACCCGCAGCTGCGCGCCCGTCCCACCGACGCCGTCTTGCTCAACGCCATGGCCGCCCACCTCGACGATTTCGACGACGACGAGACCAACATTTCCATTGCCCACGTCACCGTGCCGGCCCTGACGGCCACGCTGGCCGCCGCCGCGCTGGTCGCCGACGACGCCACCGGCGCGACCGTGCTCGACAGCTTTCTGTCCGGCGTCGAGACCATGGTGGCGCTAGGGGCGCTGCTCAACCCGGAGCACTACCATCGGGGGTGGCACTCGACGGCGACGCTGGGCGTCTTTGGCGCGGCCATGGCGGCGGCCCACGTGCTGGGGCTGTCGGCGTCGCAGAAAGCAACGGCGCTGTCGTTTGCCGTGACCGCCAGCAGCGGGACGCGGTCGTCGTTTGGGAGCAGCGCGAAGCCGTGGCAGGTGGCGGCGGCCGCCCGGGACGGCGTAGAGGCGGCGCTGCTGGCGCGGGCGGGCCTGGACGCGAACGCGTCCATCTTTGGCTGGATGGGTCTGGCCGAGCTGTATGGAGGGCCCCCTCAACGCGTCGACGCCGTGTTCGCCCGCATCGGCCGCGGTTCGCCCTATGTGGACCCGGGCGTCACCATCAAAGCCTACCCCTGCTGCACGGCCGCGCACACGGCCATGGAGGCCTGCGAGACGCTGCGAGGCGGCCCTCTGGCCGGCCGGTCGCTGCTGCAAGACGTCGCCGCCGTCGATGTCTTTGTCGAGGCCTCCATCCCCGCCATCCTCATCCACAGCCAGCCCGTCACTGCGCTCCAAGGCAAGTTTAGAATGCAGTTTTGCGTGGCAGCAGCGCTGTGTCTGCCCTCGGCGGGTCTGGCCGCCTTTACCGACGACACACTGGTCGACCTGGCCATCCAGACGATGATGGCTCGCGTCACGATGCACCCCGTGGCCGAACAAAAGGAGCTGCTCAAGTCCGAAGTCCGGGTGCGGCTGGTCGACGGCAGCATTCTGTCCGAGGTGGTGGTCGAGGCAAAAGGAAGCCCTGCGCGGCCTTTTACGCGGAGCGACATGCAAAAGAAATTTGCATCGCTGTGTCCAGCCGATCCCGAAGCTGCGCTAGAGCATCTGTATGAGCTACCCGCAGCAGAAAGTTGGCGTTCCTTTCAAGAGAAGCTGTCTGGCTTAATGAACGGGGCATAAAAAGCCAGCGATGTATCCTCGTCGCCGTCAGTGGTGTTTGGCCTGGAAGACACGAGCTTCACGGAGACGGTCCCAGGAAGTCAAGAAATGAGGGCGAGGCGAAGGGGAAATGAGACAACAATACCTGCAGAATAAAAGGGGTGCGTGCAGACCAGAAGTTGTCGTAGTTGCAGGTGCCAATGGTAATCGGGCGGCAAGGTTGGAGCTGTGGTACCAAGCTGAGAGTTCGCATGCAAATGCTTGCCCACATATCAGCAGCACATGTTTACACTGCCGAGATCAACGCAGGAGACAGCAACAGAATGCACAATTTTTGCGTGTCAATGAATGAGAAAGGAACAAAACAATCTTACAGCACCCTAGATCGAACGAAGCACTTGTCCATAAGAACAGATAGCTGTTGGCCTAGTCTCTCTACCGGAACTCCACCGTCGATCCCAACAAGATGTGTGGCATCCAGATGTGTGGCATCCTAGCTACCTACGATGAATTTGTGGACGGCGTGACATTCGACAACGACACGAAGGATATGGGAGCGGATGCGATTCTTGGTGGGAGGACTATGACAGCGCAGCTGGCACGGTCGAGGGAGAACTGTGTGTTGGAACTAGCTAGACAGATTCACGAGAAAGCATTGCAGGGTAGAGGTGGAGGTGAAGGAATGACTTGGGGGGGGATGGATTCAAATAAGGAAACCACAATGAAGGAAAAGGTACGGAAGATATTGGACTATGCCATATTTCGACAAAAATTTAAAAAAAAAAAAACCAAAATATACGTAAATTTTATGTTTTTAGTCAAAAATAGAACGCTGGGAATAACCAAAGAAGAGATGCATGCTGCTGAACAGACCCCAAGCTCGTGTTGTTACTAAGCGGAGTTTTTTTTCGCCTCCGCCTCCGAAGGAGCTTCGCCAAGACGAGGTGGGGCTGGACAAAACAGCGCTAGGAGCCGGAAGACAACCTCTCCGAAGCATCTGCTTTACGTACGAATACATATCACGGCCTCCGACGGAACCTCGACTTGCTCCATGGTTATTGTGCCATCGCCGTCAACATTCCCATTGCTTGGCCATGTCCACAAGACGAGCATGCGATGTTTGCTATCGGAGAAAGGCACGCGACGTTTCTTTTTTGAATCAGGATTGCTTTTTGTCGGAAAAATGATAATTTTTTTTCATCTTTTTTTTTTCACTTACTAACTGATTCCTGCAGATCCAATGCTCCATTCCCAGCCCAGATGCCCCCTGCAATTGGTGCAGTCATCATGGAAAAGAATGCACCTTCAACAGAGAGACTCCACGCAGGAGCAACCGGCGAAGTCGCGTGACTCTGGGCCACATCCAAGAACTGCTGCAGCGCATTCAGCAGCTCGAAGATGCTCAGGGCCATTCTGGCACAGAGGGGACAGTTTCTCCAGTTTCCACCTACACAGATGGAACGGTAATATGTGCCGATGACCAAGGGAGCATGTCCATGGGTAGCACCGCCGCCAGCCGTGTGGATAGCGCTGATATTGTGGACACCACCGACACCATCGACACCATTGACACAATCGACACCGTCGCCACCATTACCACCACCGACAACGGCGGTGGCACCGTTGATTCCCCCCTATCTTCCCCTGCCGCCAGCAGCAGTCGCACAGACCAGTTTGACCGCCTCGCCCGACATCCCTCTTGCGTCTGCTCTCCCACCGACCACCCGGCATCCTTGTCGACGGGACGCCAGGACAGCAGTCTCACTGGCCTGTCTGCTCGGATCCACCCTCTTCGCCACTGCCTGGGACCCAATTGGTTCTTCAATGGCATGCCTATCTTTTCCGACCAGGGGCGCCAATGGCTCGCGTCCCGCACAGGACAGACAGTCGACTGGACGCGGTTCCGTCTCCTCAACGACAAGTCCACCCCTGTGCTGACGCACACATACCCTCGTGCATCTCTGGAAGAGGAACTCAACGTGACCCAAGAGACTGTGCAAAAGGTGGTCGCTGTGTATGCCACGTCTTCCTTCCGGCTGTTCTTGCCGGTTTTGGATCCCGTGTTGATGAAAAAAACCATTGGGACCGCCTTTGAACCCGTCGGAGAGCCACGTCCCGCACATATCGCTGCCAGAGCGTGCATATTGGCTGCACTTGCTGTGATTGGCCGTCTGGAACGATGTGGGCAGGTGCTAGATGCCGACGGCGGCGTGGACACGGAACAGTGTGCAAGCAAAGCACGCGATCTCATCCAGATCAATGTAGGCGACTGGAGCTTGGAGACTCTGCAAGCGGCACTGCTAATGGTGAGACACACTGCCCCCAAATTGACACTTCATATCACTGAATATGAAATAACTATGCTCACAACGGAATAGCATCTGCATCAGATGTCTAGTGGCCGCTGGCATGAGGCTTCCTTCCTTCTCTCCACAGCCTGCCGAATCATATCAGCTCTAGGCGGCCATCTATACCACCCCCGGAAGCCCCAACCACTCGATGCCACTACTGCGGTCAATGCGTCCAGCGACGAACACAGAGAACGCCACATCCGGCAGCTCTTCTGGCTCTGCTACATGCTGGACAAGGATCTCTCGCTTCGTACCGGACACATTCCTCTTTTGACCGACGAGTACTGCGACCTTACGCTTCCCGAGAACTACACAGATTGCTTTTCATGCCTGCAGGGGCTGGACGAGTTTTGGGATGATGGCGACAGCCCTGCTGCTGCGACACCTCTCGTGCCTCACCTGCCCGGCGACCCTCGCCTCAGCATGCTCAAAGAGCGCGTCTACCGCACCCTCTTCACGGCCCGCGCCCTCCGCAGCACCGACGGCCTGCTGATGCACATCCGCCAGCTGGACGTCGAGCTCGAGCGGTGGCGGCAGTCAGTGCCGGCGGCGTTCCGGCCGATGCTGGCCATCCCCACGACGGTGCCCCTGCTGTCGGCCCCAGGCATGGGGATCCCGCAGCGGATGTACTGCGTGTATCTGCAGCTCGAGTACCACCAGCTGATCACCATTATCCACACGACGATGCGGCGGTACAGCAGCAGCAGCAGCAGCGGAGAGTATGTGCGGAGGGCGGCGCCGGGTGAGCGACCGATGGAAGACGCAGCCACCGCTGCCGACGAAGAGCGCGCGCAAAACTTCCACACGGTGATCCACTCCAGCGTAGACTTGTCGCTGGAGGCGAGCCGGTCGACGCTGTGGTGTCTGCAGGAGCTGATTGCGCGGCTGGGGGCGAGGGCGTTTCGGTAAGGCCACTGCGCTGTTGTGTCTCCTCTGATCCTTTCACTAACCAACTTCTCCACTCCCAGGTTCATCGTCTTTTACCCCACCGTCGCTGCCATGTCGCTCTACCTCAACATGGTGATCCACCCCATCGACAACGAGGCCCAGTTCGACGTCGAGCGGCTCGTGGCGGCTGCCAATGTGATCCGCAGCATGCCCACACAGAAGCTCACGACCGACGAGGCGGACCAGGTGCGGGACACGAGCAATTTCATTCTGGGACTGGTGTGGCTGGGGACGTCGGCCATTACGGGGGCGACAGGCAAGAAGTAGGTGGGGGGGTAACAGGAATGTGATGGAAAATGCAGGGTAATTTCGGGTGTGTACAGTGCCGGTGTGTGCAGAAGAATGGCCTGATGGCCAAGAAAGCGTATCTTTGTCATGTTTCAATAGAGGGATCGCCCAAGACGGGGTCCACGATCCAAAGATAAAGCAGCTCCATCTGTCGGTTAGCCGGCGGTAGTTAGTTATCAACGATCGTTGCAATGTCATAGTCGAAGTCACCGTGGCCCTGTACGTCCGCAAGTGAGTGCCCTGCGGTGGTACAATGGTCTGTGGTGATGCTTCTTCTTGATTGTCTCTTTCTAACTCTAGGGGGGGCCGCGATGCGTGCTAGAGTTTTTACCCCTGGATGGGGGGACCCCACAGCCGCTGATTGGCCACGGCGCAAAATCTCACTGGGTCCTGCTGACTATCTACCAACACCATCTGATAATCTACAGAGTCGCACTAGAGGATCCTAAAACGAACGAAAAGATCAAAAAGTATAAAGACAATCGACGGGACTTTCCATCCCGGGTGGAGTGAGCAGAGGGGCTGACCCGGAAGTGTCGGTGTGAGCAGACGGAAGCGACGCGGCTTAAACTGGGGCACGGAGGTTGATTGACCTCCGCCTCCGCGTCTGTGCCTCGCTCGTATGTCCGCGCTTGGTCATAGCAGCAAATAGCTGCAAAGTCGGCAAGGGGGGGGCATCCGATATTCGGACGGCACAACGGGATCCTTTCGTGTTGCGGCTTCTTGTATAATTGAATTGGCTTTCCCTCTTGTCTTCTTTCACTCGTGATTCAAGTCTTTAGTCTTCAATCATCATGGATCGCTGGCAGCCTCGTCTTTCACCTCCCGTTGTCTCTACCATTGTTTCCCTACTGTTTCTCTTTGTGCTGTTCTGGCCTCTTGTGCTGTATTTTCTGTCTCTGGTTTAACGTGCATTCTTACTCTGTTTTCAGTCTCTGATTTTCCAAGTCCTCATTTTAACGTACTTGGTATTCCTACTCGATTCACTGCCAAAGTCCTCATCATGCCCCCTACCGAGCCAGACGAGCGCTCTGCTCTCCTTCCCGGTCGGCCCCCATCGCGGGGCTACGACGGCGACGCCTCTTCGTCTTCGTCCTCTTCCTCGACGGCTCCGGCCACCCCCACACTCTTGACCACTCGCGTTGCCCACCGCTTGTATCTGTCGCATTTTCTGTCGACATGGAATTCTCGCGTGTTCGAGTTTGGCGCGGTGCTCTACCTGGCCAAGATCTTTCCGGACACGCTGCTGCCAATGTCAGTCTATGCATTGGCCCGTGGTCTCTCTGCGCTGGTGCTCGCCTCGGCGGTCGGCCGGTACATTGACCAGAACGACCGTCTCAAGGTCGTGAGGGCGTCCATTGGTGTGTATTCTCTCTTGCATTTTCACATGCTGTTGGCTCATTCTAATGGCCGTATTAGTCTACCAGCGACTCGCCGTCGCCACCTCGTGCGCTCTCTTTTACATCATGTCTGCCAGCCTGCCTTTGTTTGCCGGTCGCCATGGCCACATGGAAATGCTTGTCCTGGTTTCCATTCTGGCCTGCGTCGAAAAGATTTATTCCACCATCAACATGGTCTCGGTCGAGAAGGACTGGGTGAATACTCTCTTTGTCCCTTCCTCCGCTGTGATCACCCATGCTAACCAGTGCAGGTCGTCGTTCTCGCCAAGGACGATCTCATGGGCCTCGCCACCCTCAATGCCCAGATCCGCCGCATCGATCTGCTCTGCAAGCTGCTGGGCCCCCTCTTTATCGCACTCATCGAGAGCGTCTCAACCGACGCGGCCATTCTCACCAACCTGGTCATGAACATTGCCTCTGTCGTGGCCGAGTACTTTGCCATTGCCCGCATCTACTATGAAGTTCCAGAGCTGCAGGAGAGCAAGGTGCCCAAGCCGGAGGAAGATGAAGTCGACGGCATGTGCAACGAGGACGTGGACTCCCACCAATTTTTCGCCGTCCGCGTCTGGAACGCCGTTGCCTCGCTGGCCCGCACGTCCGTGTCCGACTTTGCCTTTTACTTTGGCCACCCGGCCGTGCTGCCCTCGGCGGCCGGCGCCCTGCTCTACCTCACCGTGCTCAGCTTCGCCGCGCAAATGGTGACCTATCTCGTCTCGTCGGGCTACACGACGGCCCAGGTGGCGGTGGCGCGTACGTTTAGCGTGACGCTGGAGGTGCTGGCGACGTGGGTGGCGCCCTGGATGATCGGGCGGCTGGGCCCGCTGCGGGCGGGTCTCTGGCTGAGCGATCTGCAAGTCGCGCCGCTGATCGTCGGGCTGGTCGTCTTTTGGGTGTTCCCCCAGGGGACGCTGGCGTCGGCGAGCGGGCTGGTGGTGGGCACGATCCTGAGCCGCCTGGGGCTGCGCGGGTTCGACCTGTGCACACAGATTATCGTGCAAGAGGTGAGAAGGCCGTGTTTTATTTTCTCCCCTCTTCCTCTTCCGGGCAACTCTAACCAACTTCGTCCAGGAAGTCGAAGCGGAAAACCGCGGCAAGTTCTCGTCGGTGGAGTCGGCCTTGCAAAACGCCTTTGACATTCTGTCGTACATTGCCACAATTGTCTTTTTCCATCCCTCGCAGTTCCGGTGGCCGTCACTGCTGTCTGTTGCGGCCGTGACCATGGCCAGCATCTTGTACACACTGTTTGTCATCCAGAGACATGGCAAGCTGCGCCCTGCCGAGCCGCACCAGCCGATTCGCCGAAAAGGCTCGCCAACCCCAGACGAAGAGAGCTAGACATGACCGGGGGCAGGAACGTGAAACCGAGGTGTTACCTGTTCCGAATCCGGTCATTTTTACCCCTGTCAATCCCATGTCGCCTTAAGGGCTGGACAACTATTATAGAGTTAACTTTCCCCTTATTATTATTGTTGTTTGTCGGTTAGCCGGCGGTAGTTAGTTATCAACGATCGTTGCAATGTCATAGTCGAAGTCACCGTGGCCCTGTACGTCCGCAAGTGAGTGCCCTGCGGTGGTACAATGGTCTGTGGTGATGCTTCTTCTTGATTGTCTCTTTCTAACTCTAGGGGGGGG
>JACCPH010000197.1:0-16849 GCA_014183095.1 Harringtonia aguacate
GCCCTATTTCTCTACTTCCTCGAGGTGACAGGCCGTCGTAGAGGACCTATGGCGCCTGTATCCTCGCCCGCCTAAACGGGCACTCGCCAACTAGCAGTCATGCCACCATCTCCCCCTCGCTCTAACTGAGTACGGCTTCGCAAACCGGAAGCCGGAGACAGCACGAACAGCCAGGCATCTGGCAGTCAAAACCACGAGAGGATGAGGCAAGCATATCGCGCAGGTTTCGATTCATGTATTTATCCCCGGATAGGTAGTTTCTTGATAGGCCTGAGGCTTCGCCTCACGTCGCATACCCTTAGGGAGGTTACAAACGGGAGCCTGATCAGATCAGTCCCGGCGACGTTAAAACTAATAATAATAATAATAATAATACAATGGTCTGTTGGTGATGCTTCTTCGTTGTTCTAATCTAAGTTGAATAGGGGGGACGGGGACTGGTGAGGCCATATCTATGCACCCAGCCAGGACCCGGTGGGTACCCGGTTAGGTCCCTGATTGGTCAGCGAGGAGCCTCATTAGAGCCTCCCCAGAGTCCCCTTCTTCGTTATGGCTAGTGTACCAACATATCGCTTTATTCGTAGAGTTGCTTTGGTACAGCCATGACAGCACGGGGAGAAATTCTCCGAGAGACAACTGTGCTGTTAGAAATGGTTGTTACGTGATGGGCCATTTTCATTCAACCATCCTTTGAAATTTGTACATGGCGACAATGGAAATTGTTCTACAATAACTGAAATGAATCAGATCCTAACGACCACTTGACGGTGGCTCCAGTTTTATTCCATCTGTTCCAGTGTACTTATTCATCCAACCAAGCACTGTTCTATACCAATAGAGGGAATTGGCTGGCTTCATGACCAGGTGGTTCTCATCTGTAAAAGTCAAGAACCGCGAAGGGATACCCTTGAATTGGCAAACGTTGTACGCAGCGAGTCCGTCGGATATGGGGCAGCGAAAGTCGTTGTCGCTGTGAATGATGAGCATGGGTTTCGTCCAGTTGTGGGTAAACTGCGCTGGATCGTTCCGGTCCCAAAAGTCTTTGTTTTCCCACAGCATGCATCCCATATCATATTTGAGAAAATATGGAATATCCGTGCCGAGCGTACCGTAGACGTTAAAGACACCGTCGTGGCATACAAGCGCACAGAATTCTTCAGCTAGCTGGTGGCCGGCAATCCAGTTGATCATGTAGCCGCCAAAACTGGCCCCTACCGCGACGGCTCGTGTCATGTCTGCATAGGGCACATGTTTTTTGACATACTCGACGCAGTTGACAATGTCGTTGTATGGCCGCCCACCCCAATCACCCTGGACGTCGTCTGTGAATGCCTTGCCAAAGCCCAAGGAGCCTGTCGGATTAGGCGCTATGACCACATAGCCCTGTTCTGCGAACAAAGCTAGATTGGTCCGTGGCGCCCACGAGTCGGAGAATGAGCTTTCTGGGCCACCATGAATGAACAAGGCAACGGGATACTTCTTGTCGGCTTTAAACTTCGACGGACGAATGAGCCACGAATGGCACTGGTATTGGTGTGCTTGTCCCGCGAATCGAAACTCGGTCACTTGTGAAGGGTGAATCCCAAGGACCCCGCCACCTCCGGTTGCACTGAAAACAAGTCGTAGTTGTTTTGTGTCTGGATCAACCACTGAGAGACTGTAGCTGTCGACAATGGTGCTGCTGTTGATGAACAGGAGCCTGTCCATGGGTGATGTTCCAAGGGTAAACACACCGTTCACGGATCCATCTTCAACCAATGTGGTGGGAGTGCCGCCGATATGCCCCTCTTCCAAAGTATTGAGCGTCAACGAGAAAAGGCGCACGCGTGCGTCGTCATCGGCGGTGATGTAAAGATTTTTGCCATCGTTTGACCAGGCGACGGACCGGACGGATCGGTCCCAAACTTTCATTGTGTTCCTGTCCTCGAAAATGGAGACTCGACTGACTTCATGGGTCTTGTCAATGGAGCGTATGAGAAATATTGAATTGAAGATTTCGTCTGTCATTTCTTTCCGCTTGAGGAATACGGCAGAGTTGCCGTCGGGAGAGAAGCGCACTGCCGTAGACGATCCTTCCCAGCCAGGAACCTCGATCCGTTTCCATAGTGTGCTTTTTTCCGTAAATTTTGGGAGCGGTAAATAATACAGGTCGTGTGTTACCCGTTGAACAGGGTTGTACACGGGGTTGGGAGCTGTCAGGAGGATGCCGTGGTGAGAAATATCGTAAGATCCACCTGCTATGAAAGGGTTCGGGGGATTGCAAGGAAACTCCAGCTTTGACCGGTCTAACAAATTCACTGGCAACTCCATAGACAGCTTATATCGTCGGGAAGCGAAATCTTGCACCAAGACCGTGTACCACAGAGCACTACGCTCGGGTCCATAATACGTGTCCCAGTAGCGAACACATGGCGTTTCATACTCTCTTGCCGTGGAAGCCGGTGCGTGGTTGTTGCCTGCGTTGGACATGGTTCCATCGGCTTTTGAAAGCGTCGTGAAGGATAGAGCAATAGACCCATCTGGAAGCACGGCCGTCTTCATGTTTGTCACAGATGACGAGGCGATAGATCCGGCGAGATATGCACTTTGGAAAATACTTAGTTTTTAACTTAAAGATACTAGATGCAAGCCAAAGTTGCTTACCATTTTCCATTTCCACTAACTGTACCTATCCACAGTTCAGTCCCAGAGCGAGAATGATCACGTCGCAGCCAAAGAACTTGATTTGAGATCAACCATTGAGGCTCCTCGACTTGCTGGTCATCTGAGAAGAGAGTGCTCTGGCATGTATTGATATCAAGGATCCTGATCTCCCTGGAATCGGCCCCTGCTTCAATGCAGTAGGTAGAGACGCTGTAAAGTGCATGCGTGCCGTCATCATTCGGAATGGCGGGTGAATGACGCGGATGGGAAATCAAAGCCCTGAGCAAGACAAAGTAGCATTAGATTAATGGATTAACTTAATGCAAGGCAAATCAAGTAGATGCAGAGGTTGGAAACTCACTCCGGAGTAAACGTTGTTCCTGTACGTGTAATCATTTTGCTCTTGCTAGATGGCCTTAGATAGGTGTTGCTGACCTGATATGGGAGCAGCTGCATTTTAACCAATCTCACGTGGAACATGCAATGATCACTGTCCCATTTGGACGGGCCGTCGGGAAGCTACCCGACAATGCATGGCCGCTTAGTAACTTTCTCACCAGAAATTTTTCCAGTTAACTATTGAAGGTGGTAGACTAATTATTATTACCCACACAAATATGACAACACGGCTTATGCAATGCCTCTGCACGGTAGAGGCACAGACTGCTGATACTCTGGATGGTGGCAATTGCAGACTCAAGGCACTATTTTCCATTGCTATGGAATAAGAAGTTTGAGATATATTTGTGCTAGAGTTCCTTGGATGACTTTCATGTTATGCAGCCATGCTTGCTATGCAATAGGACAGTGCGTGGATGTTATGTATTTAAACGAGTGGCTTGTATTGTCCACCGATAGAGGCATACCAGAGCTTTATCGCCTCCAAAAGGATGACGGTCTTCTTTGCTCCGCTCTCGAGCGCGTGCTTAACCAAGAGTCGCAGAGAATGTACAGAGAACCTTCGAGCTTCTGATATACTACAATCCGCGTCAATGGCATCAACAAGCCCCCGGCGAGACTCACCGTCAGAGAGCCGATTTTCCTGCGATGACGACTCTGAGGGGCTGGACCAACCCACAAAACGATCGCGGGTGCGCATGGCGTGTTTGCGTTGTCGAGCGCGCAAACAAAAGGTACATCCGCCAAGAGTCCGGGGAGCAGTTTCCAAGGGAGATTAACACACAGCAGTGCGATGGCGCACAGGACACCTGCTCGACTTGTAAGCGTTTGGGTGTGCGTTGCCGCTACAAAGCACGCGAGCTGCAGCCCGCCGCGGAGAGACAGCTCTATACAGCCGCCCTGGAGCTTCGCGAGGCCGAACTTGAGACCATTGTTGCCAACATGGGATATGACAGCGCCGCAGGTGACCATCTGGCATCGGCCGAGCATAATGCTGCTGCGCACGTGTTGGAGAAGGCATCTGAGAGACACGACCTCGATGAAGTTCCCGATGCCATACGCGCACTCATGACCAGCGTCAGCGGAAACAGTATCAGCACCTCATCGAAGCTCGCGTTAGCCCGTATAACTGGTTCGATGATTCTTGGTGTCCATCGACCCGCTGCGACCGGAACGGTTACGGTCGGACCTACTGTCACGGCGACGATGGATTCAATACCAATGTTCGCAGCCGTTACCGGCCGGCTGCTCGACGGCTGGCTCAAACACCTGGCCAGACGCCACCCTGTCCTTCATACCCCGCGTCTGTGTGATCTGCATGAACGCCGCGAGAGCCTCCAGTCAACAGAGCGGAGCATTTTGCTCCTCGTCTATGCCAACAGCGGCCGTTACCTCGAAGCGGCACGTGAACCCACTCTCCTCCTCCACCCCGTTTATCTCTTACATGTTTCTGACCGATTTATCCGTAGTGTGGTGAAAGCGGCAATTTTTTCGCCGAGCAATATTTCAATGCAGCCCTCAGCCACATGGAAGACGTGCTCGTGCTGCGCGACACGCGCACCGTTATATACATTTTTCTCCTCGCATTGTATTACTTGCGCACCCCGCAAGATCCAGGTGCCTGGTCCGTTCTAGACCGAGTCCAGCGCTGATGTAGCTTCCCATGTCTACGGTATGCTGACACTTCAGGTCTCTCGCCGGTCTTGCTTTGCGCATATGTATCGAACTCGGTCTGCACCGGCGATCTGGCTCCAAGACGGTGTCCATGGCATCGGAATTAAACAAACGCCTCTTCTGGGCCTGTTTCTATCTGGACCGGGAGATCTCCGGTGCTCTTGGTATGACACCAACACCCCGGACCACAGCCCAGACTTTTTTCACGACATTGTTGTAAACTTATGTTGGGTTCCTGGTAGGACGGCCGGCCGCTATTGCAGATAAAGATATCGATGTCGAGGCAAGTTTCATCTGGTGCTGTTTCTTGCATTAGTGCCATAAAGTTTACTGACTGAGCCCTATTCACAAACAGTTGCCTATCGATGTCGACGAATCTGTAGACGATGAAGAAACCTTGCAACACGCCGCTGCTAGGGTCTCAAACCGACCGGCCAGTCCGCCGACGTCGTTGACCATATTCATTCATTTTATACGACTAAAGATCATACAAGGCCGCATCGATTCATCCATGTACAGTGCTGACCGTCAGACGCCAGTGCCCACCGCAACCGTACAGCAGTTGCTCGGTGAATTGTCATCCTGGAAGGAGGCCATCCCTGTCGAATTTCATAAACTTGATCCTTCCACCAAGAACCCGATCTATGGCATCGATATCTTCGTGAGTCTGACCTCATCGGTCATGCATTCAACTAAATGTATGCTTACTATCCACTTCACAGCTCATCTCATATTATCGCTCTGTCCGCAGTCTGCTTTATCCCCAGCTGCTGGTATCACCACTGGATCCTCAATACGTCAGACTCTGTGCCGAGGCGGGAGCGGGTGTGTGCGAGGGCTACAAACGTCTCCATCGTCGGTTCCAAAGCGGCTATTCCCCTGTGTCTCTGCAGAGCATCTTTCTTGCCGGTACGTACCGGCCCGGTACAGTGCTGGATGATTGCCGTCTCAGCTCCTAACACTGCAATCCTCTTAGGCTTCACCATGCTCTACTGTGCTTGGTTGTGTTCTGACCTTCTACCATCTGTGTCCGGGCCGATTTCCGACTGCAATGTCATGCTCTATGTTATGTCGGAGCGCTGGCCGGCTGGCCGGAAGTACAGAGATGTCTTCGAGCGCATTCAAGAGCGAGTCCAAGCCGCTCTGTCAAAGAAAAACAGCCAGGGCCCGAGTATCGCTGGTTCCGACGTCGCGGCGGCAACACCAGCTATAGGGACAGACTCAAATCATGCGCCCCTGTGGGATAGTCGCCTTATCCTCGACACGGGAAACGCAGAGCGGAATGATATTGCGCAGATGATCAACGGCATGGCAGGTGCCGCTGCCCAGATACCCGCATGCACAGAGCTGAGCCCAGCGGTAGGAGAGGAAATAAGCCGAAGTGTGCCAACCCAAAGTGACAGTCCAAGCCTGTGGAATACAGCGTATGAAGGTTCAGGTGACGTCAACCGTGGACTGGTTGATCTCAGCGCAGAATGGGACCTGGCCATGTTAGACGGAATGGATCTGAGCTACGGGAACAATGCGCCAGAAAGTGCTTAGATACTATCATATGTTAAGATACAGATCACTCCCTGAGCATAATAATACAATCAAATTCCATTTAAATTGACTAATAGAAATTGCTTCAAGCTACCAATTGACTGGGTCTGACGTGCTGATATCAGTTACAAACATGTGAGATACCTTGTGCGTAATCATCTCGGGGATGTTGGACTCGATGGCAGCCACCTGTGGCGTGACACCGCACGGCCAGAACACCGGTACATAGTCACCCTCTGCTTGTTTGTCTAACCGCTCTTTCCCCCACTGCGGCCGCGCCAGGTCAATGCCAATTGCCGTCGGGTCGCCAATGTGGACGGGTCCACCGTGCGCCAGGGGGTAGCGTGTTGTCACTGCGACCGCCTTGGCCACGGAGGGACGCCGTACGGGGCGCCCGTTGACAACCATGTTGGTGTGAATGCGGCCCGCCGGTATGCAGGGTATGTTGCTTGTCCAGGCACCGAAGCGGCCAGAGGACGAGTCGATCGGGGCAAACTCGACGCCAGCCTTTTCCAGCGCCGCATCTGCCGAGAAGGAACAGCCGAGAAGAAAGGCTACATGATCTGGACGCCAGATTTCGCGGATATCAGTTCGCTCCTCGACCTGGTGGCCGTCCCGAAACACGAGGTAGCGCGGCAGGTCGCTGCGGACGTCGCTGCCCGGGGCGGCTATTTTGAATTCGGGGTCGCCCGGGTCCGTCACATCCAAAAGAGGACATGCCTTGGGGTTTCGGTGGCAAAAGAGCATAAATTCGAAGGCATACTCCTGAGGAATGATGACAAGGTTCGCTTGGTAGTAGTCCATCGCCGTGTGGTCTGTTGGTTGGTCCCACGCGCCAGACCGGCACAGGGAGCGAATCTGCTTTCCAGTGAAAAAGCGGCGAGTTTTGTAGTCGACCGCAGGCTTTCCATTGGCACCAGTGTTCATGGCGGCACCAATATCGTCGAGGGACCCCATGACAACGGATGATTTCAAAGAGAGGGAGGATTGGAGGACTGGAGCAAAAGTTGATCACGTGAGGTGATGGTGAGTCTGGTCAAATCTGCGGCTGTGCCTTTATCTCGAAAGAAATCCGAGTCTCGTAAATATTGAAGGTGTAAGAAAAGCGAGCCTTGCAAGTGGAAACATATTCTATTGCATTATCCTGATGTCCTCTCTAGTCGGGCTTGTCTCGTCCATAAGCCATCACGGGATGGGTAGCCGGCGGCTTTCTGGTCCGGTCGGCATGGAAGCCGCTCGTGCAGATGTGTCTCCACTTGGGTTCCACGCCGGATACCGGTGAACAGCCGCCTCTGATAAGCTCTACTCTTTGCTTGCCATCTTTATGTGCATCCTTATTTACAAGTGCCACGCGATCACTACCACCGGACCGTCGGAAATCCCAGCCGTCAACGCGACAAGCTATCGATATGTTGCACGATTCAAGGAATGGAAAGTATTCCGAGTACAGTCCTATGTCCCTAGAAATTGCGTAACGTGATCCCTTATTCCGATACATTGAGTATTCACCCTCGTCACGATTCCAACCCTCTTGCCATGAGCGCGCTTTTGCCGCCAGCAGTACTTCTTGTGACCTCCACGCCTGAGTGCGATGGCAGTTCGACCCCCACTGCTGCATGGTGCTGCTACACCCCATTAAGAAGGGTGTATCTCGTGCCGCGTGGGGTCTAGATTCGGTATCCCCATCTTTGGAGATTATCACAGTTGCCTCTGAAGAATCGATGAATAGGACTAGTAAACACGATCATTTTGAGCATCCGTTCGACGGATGACGCTACATTTTGTTCTCACACACACAGGTGAAACTAAGTAACCTCAGCAGGAAGTCGTGAAAGTTCCGCTGGATCACGGAACGAAAACTTCAAATGCACAATTCCGAGCGGCGCCGTGGGAGTCGAGTCGTTGATAACAATCGGCGAGTAGTGGAGCCTTGTTTTCGGGGAGGGTCTGTCGACCATCAATTGCACCGAAGCCATGGTTGTTCTCCATACTTAACCCTGACGCCAGAATTGGGTAAATATGATTGGTCTAGAATTTGGAATCCGGCTTAAGTCGGCATAATTTGTCGGCATAAATATGGTGGGGCTCGGACAAATATTTTGGTCTCCCCAGTTCTCTCCGAATCCCTCAAGTCCACAGCTCTTCGCCGGTATCTTGTTGTTGTTGTGCTAAATGATACCATAATGCCACGTCGGAACGGACGCACGCGCCCGGCTTCGGGGCGATGAGCGTAAGACTTGCCGCCTGTGAGCCCTGCCGGCGATCCAAGCTGGCTTGTGGCCATGAACGACCCACCTGCAAGCGATGTGGTGATCGCGGCCAGAACGCTCGCTGCGTGTACAGAGTTGGTCCGTTTCGCAAGAGGGCTTTGAAAAGCTGCGGCACCGAGTCGGCGTAAGTTCAACCGGGAAAATACAGCTCACACCAATTATGGTGCCTCTTCATGTTGACGCATTTTCTCGTGTTGCATCAGGGACGTGACTCCAGTCAGAACGGTGACTTCATTGTCGTCCCTTCGAAATAACACCGTGCCCGAAGTAGCACCCGCAGCTTCACCAACACAACAGCGCCGTTATCCGAACCCGGGCTATCTCGGAATCTCAAGCCACTCGACCCTTTTCAACCAAGTATCTTCGGGCGCCGAAATCGACCCCGTCTCTTCCCCACATGCCTCGTCAAGGATTGTGCCACCGGTGCCTCTGGCAGTCCTCCTGGACGATGAAGCGGTTATGAATCGAGCAGTGCATGCACTAACTCGCCTGGACCGGATGGACATCTCAAACATCACGCCTCTCGTTCGTGCCTGGCTTGCCAAAGATGTCAACCTTCCCTTGGCCGGGCCGTTCGTTGTTCATTGTCTGGAGTCTGTAGCACAGTGGAGAGACGTTCTTGCTGGCGATCAAGGCCTCGCTATCAATAGAGAAGGCTCTAGATTTGACAGCTTGAGTGCAATATACGTCAAAACACTAATGACTAACACACAAAAGACCATTGTCATGTGGCGGAATATGACCACCCACGAGTATCTGGTTCAAATGCTTGGGAAGAGCCTGAGATGGGAGACCTTGGGAATATTCTTCACTGCAGCCGCCAGGGCTGCATATGACACAGCATACTTTCCGACGCTCTACAAGACTAATGAGCAGCGTCGAAAGCTTATCAAAGCCATGACCTATACAGGAGACTGCTGCTTAGAAACATGTCTTGCGCTTGACTGCCTGAACGACCTGCAACTCGTTCTCCAATACGAAAACTTCATTGTGCACTCAGAAGTAGATGGAGATCAGAGTGAGTTTCAGTAGTTTTCGTGTCTATACTAACCTCACCTCATTTCACGAAGGTCTGACTGATCATTTCTCCAGGTTATCACTCCTGGAGAAGGATGGGAGACGTGACCAGCTCCTTATTCGCCATGGGATACCACGAGAGGCTTGATGAGCCTGCTTCCGAAACTCCTCCCTTCATCATCGAGCTACGAAAAGCATGCTTCGCCCGTATTTATGCCGCCGATAAGAGTTTGGCCGTCTTCCTTGGACGCCCACCAAGGATAGTCAAGGACTACTGCCATTTTACTGTCCCAAGTAAATCATGGGACGTGTGGGAAATCAACCACAATGTGGCAAATAGAGAAATGAACTTGATATCCGGATCAGGCACTGAGCATGATACGACTGGTGAGAGCATCACCGTGATTGAGCCTATCGACTACATCGCCGACACTCGTTGCTCAGCGTTGTTCGCATATCTTAAGGAGGAAGTACTTCAACTGCTTCGCAAACGGGATACTTCGAACGCTGCTGGGGGGCTAAGGTGGGCTATTGCGTTCTCGTCACCCAAAGAGCTCAACCTTAACAACTGTCTCGCAGTGAACTCCGCGCCAGGGTTGACAAGCAGTGGGATGACCTTCCGTCCCACTTCCGTCTTACAAATAGCCTGAAAGACTGTCAAAGGAGCCCATTTGAACGCGACTTCCTTGCCGGGACGCGACTTGACTATCTACACATTAAATTTCTTCTCGGTTTGGTTTCCCAGCAAAGGGTATTTGAACCGGACGATTATCTCCTACCAGTGGCGATCGAGATGCTTTCTATTACAGTAGAAATCATCATCTTGCGTGATCAACTCGTCAACTCTGGGTCATGCCTGATCTGGAAGGTATGTGGGATGTGTCCAGGCCATCGTCGCTTTCAGTCTAGTGCTTAACTAATGCTGTGACAGGTTGCCCAATATGGACTCCCAGCTGCAGGAATCATCTCGTTGGCTCTCCTGAACTCATCCACGGTGGACGTCATGGTACATTCGCGGTCACAGATGATACAGGCCTTAAGTGTTTTGGTTGCAGAGGTCGCGACTGGCACCTGGATCCAGGCTGGTGAGCCCAACTTTGCTCTTTTCACGCGTGCGACTCGAACAATCCAGAGTTTGTTGGATTCGTTGCTAGCAGCGAGGCCGCCTGAAGCACTGCAAGATCTCGGACAGAATCTAGTTGAGGGCTGGGAGCCGTATGCCAACACCCAACTCTGGGAGTTCGAGACGGATTTCTGGGCCAATCTTGCCGAACATCCTATCCTGCAGAACTGAAGTGCGTGGTAGGTACAGAAGCTGTCGAGAATGATACATCTCAGCAAAGAAAGTTTTGTTGGGCTCAAGAGAGCCTGCTATTGTTTGTCACTCCTGGAATGTCCATTTCTGTTTATTTCTCGTTTTGTGGAACTGGATGTGCCGGCCAAGTGATTTTCTCGAAGCACCATACAAAGCTCGAGCACGTTTCATTTATTTTACTTTTTCTTTTATCAAACGCTAGCATTCCAGTCCGTACAGTACGAAATCCATAAACTGGAGCTGAGGCTCGGCTCCTCCGCCTAATTCGGCTTTTTCGGGTCAGAACAATCCCTGGCGTCCTAACCCCGCGTGAATGACCACAAGATCGGGTCAGCTCCTGATCAGTCCCGATCACCTTTGCTCAGCCTTGCTCAGTCTTTTACATGAATAGACCCATAATACCTCTTAATCTTAAATTTAAGATTGTAATTTTAAAGTTATTTGATACGGGCCGGCGACTGTGGTTGCTCTACGATGGCAGACACCGAAAAAAAGTAACATGCTAAATAAAAGTAAACCCTGATTCTCGTCTCGTCTCTAACAAACACGTTCTTCACGGTGCTGGCTTCCACGTAGCCATCGCCTTGACTGCCTCGTGTTTCACATTCCACGCTTCTGATGCCTTTTCCTCCGCTGCCACCGCTTCGGCGGCCTCTGCCTTGGCGGCCTCCAGCTTTGCGCGGACGGCCTCGACCGCATCGTCCCCCGCCGCCGTCGCCGCCTCCACCTCTTCCTCCAGAACACACACCCTGTCCTGCGCCTTCTGGGCAATGTCCTGTTTCTCGTCCAGCACATTGGAGACCTCATCTCTGGCGGCCATGGCGGCGGCAAACGCCGCCCGCGACGCCTCTGCCCTGACGGCTTCAGCCTCGGCCTCGACGGCTGCGGCCTCTGCGGCTTCCATGGCGGCGGCGTCAGCGGTGGCCCGGATCGCTGTGGCGTGCGACCGCACCGCCTTGGCCTTGGCGGCCGTCGCCGCGGCAAGCCCCGTGCGCAACGCCGTGTCCAGGCCACCTTCGTACACGTAGCAGCCGAGGGTGGTGAGGCGCTCGCGGAACGACACGAGGTGCGCCGCCAGCCGCACGACCGCGACATACCGGACGACCTGCTCCGGCGCGTCTGTCGCGGACAGCCCTGCTTCCGCCTCCTGCTTGTAATACCAGCGGAGGTTATCCGCCGCCTCCCACTGCACGTCCAGGATGGTGCCGAGCGGATCGGGCGCTCGCAGACCCCGCGGCATGGCCGTCTCGTCCCAGGGGTTGCCGAACCCGGCCCGCACCCCGGGCGGCCGCACGCGCTTCTGTCGAAACAGCGCGGCGGCTTCCCAGCCGGGGCGGAGGCTGCGGATGATGGTCAGACGGCGGTCGTAGTCGGGGTCCCGCGTCGGCGGCAGGAAGAAGGCACGTTGGCCTGTTGCCGTGCGCGCGGCCACCTCCGCCTTGTAGTGCGCCACGCACCGCGCCACGCAGTCCTCTTCCGTCTCGCAGGCCTCGGCGGCGTCGGTATCGACGGTGCCACCCGCAGCGCCACCCGCAGCGCCACCCGCAGCGCGTGCCGGCAGCCCGACGACCTCAATGCGGTCGCGGCCCTCAAACTTGCGCTCCATGCGCTCCTCTATCGTGCCTGTGTGGATCTTGAGCGCAAGGTCGCGCACGAAATCGGGGTCTGCCGCCGCCGGCATGGTGGCGTAGATCACAATGGCATACAGCGGCTGAAAGGGGTGGTAGTCGTCCGTGGAGTGGACAGAAAACCAGGGCGCGCCGTCGTGGCTAGGCGCTCGCACGACGACGGGCGTCTGCGGTCCCTGTTTGCGTATGGTTATCGGCCGTACCTCGGGATCTTGACCGAACTCCATTGTGGGTAGAGGACGGGTGATGTGGTGGAAGAAGGAGGCAGGTTCTCGCAGACGGAAGAACCAGGTCGCCGGTTTCGCTCGATTGCCATTATCGCAGTGTCACGTGGTCACACACATCACCTACAGGGCACCCAAAGAGAACCCAAAGAGCGCCCTTTACTCCCGACCGCAGAAAATATTATGAATTCGTAGTCTTCACCTCACTTGTAACAACAAAGCCACACATTATGCCAGGCCATTACTACATGCTATCCTTCGATGCTCAAGGACTAGAACACATAAGCTAATACGAAAAGCGGATAAAATTTAAGCATAAATGCGTACTACACTAAAATTACACATCATATACTCCGTATCTGGGGCGACAGCCCAGCTCATAGCAGCTTATCGGCCGCCCTCGCAATTCCATATTCTCCCATGCCATGGTTTCCCCTCACACCGGCACCAGACTAACGAGGTTCACCTGTGTCCCACCGCCGTTCAGCGTAAACTGCTGGTTTGCGTATGCGCCGTAGACGGACGGGGCGGCTCCGGCCGGGCGGGGGAAGCGCATTCCGTTGGCGGTGGCGAAGCCGCCGGCCCCAAAAGCCAGGGTGATCCAGCCTTGCTCTCCGGGCGTCTGGGGCGGGAACAAGCTCGTGTACTCGCTGGCCCTTTCGGCGGCCCAGGTGGCCGAGTTGATCTCAATGGTCTGGAGGTGGATGTCGATAAAGCTGGCGTAGAGCGACCGCAGGCTGGGGGTGGCGCCGTCGCTGCGGACGGGCTCGCCATTATGGGAGCCCCACGTGTACTGGACGTCAAAGTAGGAGCAGACGAGGTCGATCCAGTTGGACGTGCGCATCCACTCGTTCCAGGTGGCCTCGCCACTGGTGCCGGACGGCGTCCAGGCGAGGTACCTGAAGACGCCGGCACCGTTGCGGATGCTCTTGCGCGCGGCTTCCGACGACTGCGTGAGGGCTCCGGGAAACTCCTCCCTTCGGTCGGCTGGCTCCGTCGCTCTATTCACGTGCGTTCCACTACTGCAAACAGCTCTTAAGGCTGCGACAGCAAACAATATCCCCAACGATCGGATCTTCATTCTTCCTATGCACGGGGATGATCAGAGCCATTGGTTTGTAACCATCCATGATCTAATCGTCGAGGGCGAGGCCTTGCCTGAGGTTAAGCCACCACAATGGGTGAAAGGCCAAGGCGAGAGGCAGGTTGAATACTTGTGTTTCTCCAGCGGCACGTCTGGTCACCCAGCAAGTCACCTCCATGCTTCCAGACTCGTCAATATATTAACCCTGTCCAAGAAAGCCGTCATGATGTCGCATCGAAACGTCATTGCGAACATCCTACAACTCACGGCATTCGAAAGCGTCTACAAACATGAGTATGGAATCGACTCCCAAGTCCTGCTGGGCCTGTTGCCTTTGAGCCACGCGTACGGCCTCATCATTATGGCACACGTGGCGCCATACCGCGGGGATGAAGTGATTGTTCTGCCTGGCTTTCAGCTCAAGACATTTCTCATGGCAGTTCAGAGGTTCAGAATTGAGCAGCTCAATATCGTACCGCCTATTCTGGTGCAGATGGTGGCCAACCATAAAAGTTGCCGACAGTTTGATCCCAGCAGCGTTCGGTTCGTCTATACTGGTGGCGCTCCTCTGGGCAGTGAGACTATTAAAAGTCTATCTTAGTTGTATCCAGACTGGCATGTTCGTCAGGTCTACGGTAAGATCACGTTCGTTTCGCCAGATAAAAGCCAAAGTCTATCTATGAGATTCTGAAGTCCTTATGAAAAGTGGGAGTATTAGAACGGACAGAGTGAGCCGCACTCCGAGTATAAGACAGGATCTACCGAAGAAAACGGGTTCCATTACTTGTACAATGAAATACTTTATTGGTTTCTTGTTAATGTATTTATTCTTAACTTTGGGGAAGTAGTCGCTTTCCGAACGTGACGCCGTGGCCTGGTCTACCTATATCCACGTGTAGTTCGTCGGTGTTGTTTTTCGTCTGTCCACTGCTACGCCGAACGCGCTCGCCAATTCGGGTTCTCCACTTTACGGCGGCTTGTTTCGGCTCACTCGGGTCTTGGCTCGGGAACGCGGTTAATTTGCTGCGGGGAAGGTTGGCGTATTTCTCCTCCTGAATTGCCCTTGTGTTCTCTGTTGTCTAGGCTCTCGTTGAATCATTATATAAAAAGAAATTGCTCAGTCAAAGGTTGCGCATACTCGGCCAACCCCTAAATACTCGCGATGCTTCGGATATCTTTCTTCAGGTCTTCGACAGGTATTGCGCGGCCGTCGGGGATAGAACCCCGACGGTACTCCAGCAACAAAGCACAGCTAAGCCCCATCTCTCCGCCGAGCCTTGAAGCTCCACAAAAGCTCAATTCACGATGGTTTTCTGAGTTACAAGCCCGGTGCAAGCAGCTGAGCGGTGAAGGGTATCCACCCGAGTGTGCGCAGAGGGCAAAGCAGCTTCTTCAGCACTCAGAAATGAATTGGTTGGAGTTACTGGCAGGCCAGCAGGGCTTCCTGACGGAAAGGAAGTGGAGGGGTCTGGACCGCCATCAGCTTTTCTGGGGTGATGCGGTAAGTAAGCAGCCAGTCAACAAAAGCTAACCGCAATGTAGCATGCTGATGATAATCTCCGATATTTAGGATAGCATGGTGAGCGCCCCCGTCATTCTTTTTCGCCATGCCCATGTTCCATCTGACGTTGGCAGGGTATGAGAAACGATACACCTCCGAACAGTAGATGGATTTGCTGGATCTCACGAGTCTCCAGGTCATATAAACAACGTCATGTACAACCGATACATGGAGACCGCCCGGGTTCAGTTCATCCATCACCACGGCGAGAACGCTGCCGCCGATCAAAAGAGGCAATGGGAAGATCTGACAACGTCACGGGGCCTGGGCGTCATTCTCAAGAGTATCACGACTGAATTCAAATTCGTATGTCGCATGGATTTGTTTGAATTGATAGGTTACACATGAGCTTACCACCGCTACTTAAACCTAGCCAATGAAGTTCCCCGATCACATAACCGTCGTCCATAGACTACTCGAAGCGCCGACCCACGAATCGACGTCACTCAAGATGGAGGGGTGGATTCTGTCAGAGCAACATCAGCGGGTGGCCGCACGATGCATTGATGACGTAGCCGTGTACGACTACACAACTGGAAAGAAAGCCATGTTGAAGCCGTTTATGGTCGACGAGTTCCGGCACACCTTTAACTTACAGAAGGAGTGCCAGCAAAAGTACACCGGCGAAGCCAATAGTGCGATGGCAGCTGTTGAAGAGCTTGAAAAGGAATTCCAATAAAGACCTATCAGGAATCAGGATAATTCTGACTTATACATGCTTCGATCTTTTGGATCTTCCTTTCTCGGTATTCAAAAATCGGAGCATTAGAATTGAGAACTAGTGTGCCTTCAGTTACTTGGGCATAGAAAGACCTCAAAGACAACTGACAACAACACAAGATTGACTGTCGGTTAGCCGGCGGTAGTTAGTTATCAACGATCGTTGCAATGTCATAGTCGAAGTCACCGTGGCCCTGTACGTCCGCAAGTGAGTGCCCTGCGGTGGTACAATGGTCTGTGGTGATGCTTCTTCTTGATTGTCTCTTTCTAACTCTAGGGGGGGCCGCGATGCGTGCTAGAGTTTTTACCCCTGGATGGGGGGACCCCACAGCCGCTGATTGGCCACGGCGCAAAATCTCACTGGGTCCTGCTGACTATCTACCAACATTGGCTGTTATCTGTCCCGAATCCGGTCATTTTTACCCCTGCCAATCCCAGGTCGCCTTTGGGGGCCGAACACAGGCACTAAACACGCTGGCACAGGCGCTAAGCACCTCTGCACAGGCGCTAAGCACCTCTGCACAGGCTTGCACAGGCTTGCACAGGCTTGCACAGGCGCTGTGCTGGCTGCGCCACAGCCGTGTGAATAACTTCAGCTACAGTCGAGGGAGCCTGAAACTCGTCCCAAGGGGTCGAAAATGAGGCCTTGCATTTGCATCACAGCCCTGACTTTAATACGTTATTTTATTAATTCGTCAATCTCAATTCATCCGTTGTGCTTATGCTCAAGTAGAATTTTATTAATAAGGAGTATTCGTAAACAAAAGGCGTA